>CM017194.1:2660000-2857500 GCA_004837865.1 Musa balbisiana
GTCCGGGCTCACCATCTCCGGCGGCTTCTACGCTTTCTTCGTCCACCAGAGCCAGGATGACGACTCTTGCGGCGCTCCATCGAAGCCCTGCAAGGTGAGTGATTCGTCGGCCAGGTGGGGGATGGATTCCGAGAGCGGCACGCCGATCAGCGCGCGCGACGTGGATATGCCTGCCAAGTTGTCGTGCTCCACGTACGTACGGCCGGTCACGTAAGAAGACTGAACCCACGCTCCCTGAATAATTGTAGGTGTGGAGATCTCGTCGTCTGGGTCCGCTCACAGGTACGTACATCTGATCGATCTGCGGGAGGCTACGCCGTCACTCCTGACATTTTTCCAGTGCAGTCCAGTCCCCCCATCTGGACAGGGACAGCATACCTCCGCATCCAACCATATGGCATCATCCTTCCGATCGAAGCCGAGAACACTTCCGGCGGCACGCAACAACCACATCCGAATCTTCTTCACTTACAAAATACATGTACCAGTCTTCTTTCAGCAAGAAACCATCATCTCCCTCGTGCGATCGTAATTCTTCTCGCTACTCACGTCCTGTGATATATACGAGGCGCAACATTTGAGTTTGCTACTGCCATGCTCTCTCGGCACACAACCCGATCGATGCGTGGCTCCTTTTTTACAGGGCCATTTTGGATGAGCAGAGGAGAATAACGGACGATTAGCTTCATAGGGGTCTCTGACATCGAACTCATTACCGAAATGACCATGAAAGTTCCTATAAAACATTTAATGCTTCAATCAAAGCTTACCTACTTGGTCAAGACAGAGAAACTTTTTCTGTATCAGAGGCGGCAGCCGTAGTTAGGCCGCACATACATTAATCAAAGCTTCAATACAGTCGAATCGAGTAGGTCATGAGGCTGTTCCTGTTCGAATCTTCAATACAGTCGAATCGACATCCACAATATATCGGATGACCCACGAAACATAGCGAATCCATGGCACAATTAGATAAACAAACCATAGAGCATCCTACTCCATGTCACGGTCAAATCGAGTGGCTAAGCATCTCAATCCTATGATAAGGCTGGATTAGATAACCATACGATGAAATATAAAATGAAAAATAGATCATAAGAAGCTCGACACCCTCATGTTCCTGTGAAATAACTTTCCCATTAATTGCTAACAATTATAAGAAAACTTATAAAGGACCTCAAATAACATTGGCTAAGAGGCCAGTCTCCAATTCCTTCTAAATCAATGTTACACAACCTAACATATCTAACTTGAACGATCGAGAGCATACCCCCCAACCTTACAGGGCATCCAACTGAATCAACTCGAGGCCCTGATACCAATCTTGCAACAAAGTCAGATCCAAACCAAGTTGGCTCAACAAGACACGTCCACACATCAAACAATCAAAAACTAAACACGTAACTATTCAAATGATGGTCACTAAATGACGACCACCAAAACCAAGTAGATAACTCCATATGCCTGACTGAACCAAAGCATCAGATATTCAAAAGCCAAGATGTGGAAAAAAAAAAAAAAAAAAAAAGGTACTACTCAATCGCATAATCATTATTGAAGCCATTGTGTATCTGATGATGAATTAAAGAAACTAGACCAGCAGAAATGAAATTGGTGCAGTAAAACAAAGTAGCTGGGGACATTCTGTGCCAGACCAGTAGATAATCCTGCCTTTGTCATATGATACACTGCTCCAAGCATGGGTGTGACCCTAAAATGTGGCTTATTCTCACCTCTTTGTTTCTTTTAAAGATATGTTTGACAACAAAACTTGCTAGGATACCAAAAACTAGAGAAACATGCATCGCAAACTAAGTATAGAATATAGTGTACATGTGATGGGGTACATCAGCCAATAAAAATGGCCAAAATCATAAACAAAATATGCAAAACATCAATCAATCAACAGATCAAGACGGTAGAGGGTGAATCTGCCACAGCTCACCCTAACAAGCACACCCACTTCTTTGCTCTGTTTGTGAAGCAGGTTCTGGGATGGCCTGGAAATATCTGCAGACAAAAAAGTAAGATGTGTGAAACAGTACTCTGGATTCCAAGAATCAGGTTAAAAAAAATGAGATTACAATGAATCAAAAGCATGGCAACATTCTGTAGGATATCATCCTTTGGAAACAATAACACCTTCAAGCTTCATTTTTCTAACCAAAGATACTTCTCTCTAAATACAAAACAAGGAGCATCAGAAAATGATCAAGCTAGAAGATGATAATTTTCGGAAGAAAAATGTAAAACTAATAGAGCCGTTTGAAGAATTATCAGACTAACCATCTTCTGAAACAAACACTACACTTGTTTTCTAGACTACACTGGATCCTTGAAATCTAAACCCATATCTTGGCTAGAATAAAGGCGAATGCAGGTTGGATTAGAAGTCATGATATACAGAACTGGTAAGATGTCAGGATATAAGACGTAGGCCACAGGATGTGCAGTGATACAAGTGACCAAACTTTAGGTAACAGACATGAGTATTAGAAGGTACCTTGGATAGAGACACATGAAGTAATGGAGCTAATAGAACCTGCACCTGTGTTACCAGATGTTTCCTCTTTCAAGTCCTAATCTGAATCCTAGTTGAATGCCAGCTAAGAATGAAAGGACAATATTTGCATTTCCTTGTATAATCCTCTCGCGAGAAAGTTATTATGAATTTGCTACTTCAAAATCACAACAAGAGCACAGAAATCATCTGTATAAATATTGTTTGATGCCTATTTTTCTTCCTATATCATGTATCAAACAACACAATCTTCTAATTTCCCAAGCATTGAAAAGTTTCATTTGTAGTTCATAGATACTTAGGTTTTTTGACAGCCAATCTAGCTTAGAAGCTGAAGTAATCTATGCAAACTGGAGAAACTTCTCAAAATACAATGACGATAGCACATTGAAGTATCAATCTTTGCACGCCCCTGAGAACTTCTCAAATAACAATGATGCTAGTATGTTGATGTATCAATCTTTGCAAGCCTGACAAACTTCTCAAAAAGAATGACAATATTGTGTAACATATCATACTATTACAGAGTAGGTCCAAAACTGGCGTGAAGGCCCCATCCTTAGGTTATCCTTTCTGATATACCAGTTCATCTTAAATTAAACACTGCCTTCGATAATTTTTCACATTACACGCTTTGAACATATTGAAGAATAACATAGCCCCATGTGATAACTATTAATTGTCATTTATAAAGTACAATGAACATGTTTCATGGCATTGTAGGTATGTATATCTATTATATGGGAATTGTATGTATGTGATGCAAAACCAATTTAGTTTATCTCTTACTGAATAATTTATTTGTTTAGAGGTATTTTGCATATGTCATAGGTTACCACATGGTAGATAAAGAAAGCAAATGTAAAAAAGGAAGAAATTAAATTCAGTGTTGATTGAAGATCTTAAAGATTCATCTCTAAGAAGATGAAAGTGTATCAGCCAATAATAACATCAAACAAATATCATCAAAAATAAAAAATTATTCTTCAAACCAAGTCAAGAATATTATCTTCTTTGAAGAAAAGAATAAATCAAATATTTGATTTGAAATAATTATAATTATTTTTATTTTAATATTTTCCTTTTTCTCTCTTATGCTTGAGCATATAATAAGGGCCAGAACATTATAATGCATGATGAGAATATGAATCAATAAATTGAACTCTTTTTCCACATTGTGTGTGAGTGGTGTGAGCCTGTAAGGCTCCAAGGATTTTTCTGATAGAATGATTTCATTATCCAAGCGCTGTGATACGTATGAAGGCACGAGACCTTCATTCATCTTGGAAGTTCACTCCTTGAGCCCAAGCGAGCCTGGTAATTATTTTTTTATTATCTTGTCATTATTATCATTCACTTCCTATCTTTTTAGTCCTCTATTATAAAAAATCCACTATTACTCACCCTACATCAAATTTAGTACAAGACTTTTCATTTAATCAAGATATTCTATCATCAAAGTCGATTCATACTTCAATTATACAAAGTCGGGACAAGCCCCTACGCAGCAACAATTATACAAAGTCAGGACAAGCCCCTAGGCAGCGAGAGTATATGATGCTGAATCAATTTAGTTTATCTCTTCTGGAATAAATTTAATTAGTTTAGAGGTATTTTGTAAATGTCATAAGTTGCCACATGACAATATCTACCCAAAGAGAAGAAAAAATAAATAAATATAGAAAAAAGAAGAAATCAAATTCGATCTTTGTTGAAGATTACAATCTTGATTGAAAATCTTAAGGTTCATCTCTACGAAGTCTATCAATCAATAATAACATCAAAAGGTATCAATTATAAGAAGATTATTATTCAAATCAAGTCAATAATATCATTTTCTTTAGAAGAAAGAAGAGATCATAAATTTTATATGATGTAATTATAATTTTTTATTTTTTCCTGTTCTCATGTATTGAGCTTAATAAAAAGTACTAGAACATTGTACTGCATGATAGACTATGAATTCAATAAATACATGTGCTTATTCCCCACATTGTGTGTGACCAGTGTGAAGCCACAATTGTTTTTTCTGATAGAATACTTTCATTCTCCAAGTGCAATGATACAACACAGACACAGCTACTACGGATCCTAGATACTCTTTATTGAAACTACAGGCCAGCAGTGCAAAGGTTACAAGACCTTACATATGGAAGGTTTGCTTCCTTAAGCAAAATTCGATCTTTGTTGAAGATTACAATCTTGATTGAAAATCTTAAGGTTCATCTCTACGAAGTCTATCAATCAATAATAACATCAAAAGGTATCAATTATAAGAAGATTATTATTCAAATCAAGTCAATAATATCATTTTCTTTAGAAGAAAGAAGAGATCATAAATTTTATATGATGTAATTATAATTTTTTATTTTTTCCTTTTCTCATGTATTTGAGCTTATAAAAGTACTAGAACATTGTAATGCATGATGAGAATATGAATCAATAAATTACATGCTATTCCCACATTGTGTGTGACCAGTGTGAAGCCACAATTGTTTTTCTGATAGAATAATTTCATTCTCCAAGTGCAATGATACAACACAACACAGCTACTCCGGCTACTAGATACTTTTATTGAACTACAGCCAGCATGCAAAGGTACAAGACCTTCATATGGAAGTTTGCTCCTTAAGCCAAAGCGATTCTGATAGTTATCTTTTTTCATATTATATTTTCATTATTATTATTCTGTTCCTATATTTCTTGTCCTCTATTATCAGAGAAAAAATCCAATACTCATATGCATCTTTGGCAGTATGTACAATCCTATTGCATATCCATTATGTTTGTACTTTGCAACAGGGGAAACTGACTGCATACTTTATGAACATGAAAAGGTTACAGAAGTATTAAAAAAAATACACCAACGGGCAATAAGTCAAACAAGGCTACCTACAAGAACAACAAGTATAGTGATGAGAAAGAACCATGTAAATTTCAGATTAGCCCAATATACTTACATGTCCTGATCACGATCATGCTGCAGAGCAAGTTGAGCCACCTGAAGAAAAGCAGCATCAACATTGTAATCCTCTTTTGCAGAGGTTTCGAAATAAGGCATATTGCCTCTGGAAGCACACCATTCTTTGGCTTTTTTCTCTGAAACCTGCATGATATTGAATGAAAACAAAAGGGTAGGAAGAAATAAGGAAAAGATAAAGAAAATATCCATGAAGAAGTCAATATAGTATCCTCCACCATACCACTCTACTGTTTCCACCATCCACATCAATTTTATTTCCAAGTAAAATGAATGGAAATGTTGTTGGATCAGATGGGCTAGCCTGCAGAAATTAAATGGGACAGATAAAAATAAGAACAGGTCTGAACCAACATTAAAAATACAAACTACAAAACTGACATAACTGTTAGGAAGAATGAAAACTTCTACACAACAAAGAAACACGACTATCAAAAGTAAATAATATGAGTGCTCAAGCTAAAGAGTAAAAAAGAGATTGCTCTGGCCATTTATAATTACATCGTGTTCTGATATAAGAAGGTACAAAACAATCTAGAACATGACTAAGATAAATATCAAATTAATAAGGATTCAACTTTTTCAGTATTGATATTTTTGGTGACCATGCACTTGATAAGCACCACTTGTTCACTTGATAGGAGGGGAGGCCTAATGGAAGGTTGAATTTTTTGTTTCTTATAAGGCCTTTAACAGATGAACAAACTCAAACTTAATAGTCCCCACGGTTCCAAATACGAGAAGACCCAAATTTCAAGTAATTTTATATTTAAAAGTAAGGTTCAAATCTTGATTGTACTGGTCGGTATGGACCAGTATTACTGATCCAATGAAGGTCAGGTGTCAAAACTTATAGCTTAATACCAGTATAACACCATTCATTTTTATTATTTAATGAATGTATTGAATGATATGAACTGGTAAAGATCCGTATATCAACCCACATATAGGTACCATATTGATCAAATAGATCATCATGTCTGGCATTGGTTCAAGTTTTGAAACCCTTGCTAAAAGGGGTGAAAACATGTAAAAGAAAAGGTAAGTCATAGACCTGATTGACACAAACACTACTCCAAGCAACTCTTTTACAACAGAAAGGTTACTCCATGTATCTTTTACTTCATTGGACTCTAATTTGGAGCTGACTCCACTTCACATTGTTTTTCTTTTTCGGAATATACCAAATGGTTAACCTATTACATTAAAACATCATGAAACTTGGAGATCAAGGTGGAACACTACTCCTTTTCCAGATGAAGATGTGCCTCACAGTCTTAATTAATCTAGTACAACCTCCCATTGTGCTCTCAAACAATAATAAAATAGCTGAAGAAAAATAAGCTAATGAAAGTAGCACTATCCACATTTTAAGGTGGAGATTCAGAAACCAAGTTTGCATTTTTCCCCTCCTTGCATAATTTCATTCCTTGAAGCTGGGACTTCAATAGAACACTGAAGATATCAAATTTTCTTAGAAGAAAAAAACACTAAAGCAAGCACGAAGCACAATTTTTTTATGAGGTCTGAGAAATAAGAACCTAAACTTCATCAGAATTTATCTTTTTTTTTTATTTTCACCACAAAACAAACAATTAAGTCGCACATAAATGCAACAACATTGTTAGAATCATATCCTAACATATCACACAGCTTCACTATCTTTAAACATATAGCAATATGTAGAGGCAACAGAGAGATGAGATCTTAGACTCTAAACCATTTTCATCTGACAGCATCATTTACCATCAACTTATGTTCACAGTGGCATTCTGCCAACCATTGCCGTATAGCGTATCGGACCCATATCAAAGCCTGGTGGTAACGGTGTACCGACACACCATATACTGGTCCGTACCAGTGTTACAAAGACAAGGAGAAGAGGAAGGAGGAAATGGTTGAATTAGGCTTTTTATTCTTTATTAACAGGCAAGGCTTTCCAAATTTGTTGATGTCCAGTTTTTTGGTTATACATGAATCAACTTAGTAGTATATACTTGAGATCATAGTTACCAAAATCACTAACAGTCATAAAAAACACGACTGGGATCAGTAGAACTAAGTTGGGATGATCAGGGAGATTAAGATTGAACAAGAAAAATAACTTAAAATAAGAAAAATAAAAACTGAAAAATAGAAAAAACATAAAATTGTCATATGCGAAAATATCTCATTTACCATTATATTTCATAAATTATACATATTTTCTGAAAAAAAAAATGAAATCAACATATTATAATAAAAATTCTGAAAAAAAATGCTGAAGAATTCATAAATATAACCATGCTTACTAAAAGATTATATTGAACATATAAATGTATTATTGCAGTGAATAGCTACGGTGTATACTTTACAAAAAATACTCAACATATCCTCTTGCAATTTTGAAGAAAATAATTTGTTCTAATGTGAGCCTAATGCTTTTATAATAATGCAAATTAAAAATAGGAGATAAAGAAAAAAACTTAATTTGAAAATACTACACACAAGATTTGAGATTAAGTTTAAATATCATGACATCCCCCTTCTCTATAAAAGCATCTATATTTACTTATGAAATTAAGAAAAACATTCTCAACTCCACATTTCTTTTACTCTCAGTTTTTACATGGATAGCAAATTGCAACAATAATTGCAGATAAAAAATATAATGGTGTCTGTAAGATAGCAAATAAAATACAAATGACGTCGCCTATTATATTTCATGGTCACAGTCATGTGTTTCTTATTTATTCTTCTTCTCCTCCTTCCCCCTTTCCTTTTTTGAGTCTATCAAATTTGCCAGAATTGGCCAGCAATTCTGGTTGAGTTTCATCACTTAGCCAATTTTGACTGATTTCTAAACCAAAGGCCCAGAAAATGAGACTAATCACATAAATCTTGGATTGATTCCATAACAGATTGAATCATGATATCAAAATAAGCTAACAATACAAACTATGCTTGAGATGATATTAACTTCTTCAAATTGATGAATATTGAGGCCATGACCACAATATTGACGAATATGCAAATCCATGTGTTGAAATCAGTTCCCTTCAACTAATGATGACTCCACCAAGAAATAGCATGCCTCAAGAGTGTCTAATGATACTGAATTTAATTCAAAATTTCTTGAACTTCACAAAAAGCAGCCAAAACAGTACAGTTTCGGAGTTTTGAGTTACTAGGAATGCAAAAAGGATTATTCAATGGTCACAGAGAGGATTCATGGTAGTCCTTCCGAGATCGTTGTCACAAACAAGTTTTAGGTAACTTGAGCAAAAAGGCAAAAAATAGAAGGCCATGTAACTTGATACCTGGTTAAGAAATTCATCATGCCAGTTATCAAGAGTGTCAAATGATCTGCGAACATTGACATCATAGACCAAGACGCAGCAGTCGGCCCCTCTGTAGAAGGCAACACCAAGACTTTGAAACCTTTCCTGACCTGCAGTATCCCAAATCTACAAAAGAAAATAGCTTACTTGGTGAATGAAAAATAATATTAAGGGTGAATGAAAAAGAACAAGAAGATTGTAGTGGGTGATTCAAGAGGTAGCTCACCTGCAACGTGACAAGCCTGTCATCTACCAGAATTTCCTTGGTAACAAAATCAGCACCAATGGTAGCTTTGTACTGCTGGGTGAACTTCTTGTGTACATATCTAATGGTGAGGTTTAAGAGACAACATTGTTCCCATACAGCTGATCGAAAAGTATAGATGCCTAAAGCAAAAGATTGCAGTATAACCAACATCTGCTGAGTACATCAGGGTAAAGAACGTCCGATGCCCATAAATTATCATCACAAAACTAAGATTCAGATAGATCACGAAATTACGAAAGAAAAGAACAATAACAGAGCCTCGACTGGAGAGGGAAAAAAATTGCCAATATCAAAATTTAAAAAAAAAAGATAAAAACGCAAAGATACATCTTATCCATTAGAGATATAGGTTAAAAAAGTTGTCAGAATTTCAAACTCTTAAAAGTTTTAAGCGAGTTCACATTGCGCATGCAATCGCATCAAATTAGCAACTACCTTCTGGTCTAGAAGGACAGACAAGGCGCAAGGAGCTACCAAGGATACTGATTCATCAACGACGTCTTGCCCACGCTTCAGATCAAAACAAAAGAAATAAAGAGTTAGAGAACCACAAATAGAAAACCAAATGATCCGACGTACGATCCGAGGCGCAACGACGGCGAACCCTAGAAGACCAAGGGATCCAAAGCAAGGCAAAACCCGAAGGACAAAAGAAGGGACATCAGGATGAAGCGAAGAAGGCGAAGGAACCCTTTACCCGCTGTCGCCGAGGACGATGACCTTAAGCAAGGTTCGCCTCCGGGTGGCCATGGCGGAAGAGTAAACCGGCCCAAAAGCGAGCCGCCCAACACGAACGGAACAGAAAAGGAGAAGCGCCTCTGCGATTGCTATGGCTATCACGGTTGCCCGAAATGAAATAGGGTTCGATCACATTACCAAATCAATAAGGTCGAATATAAAGAGGAGGGGGGTGGTGAGGTCCGCCATTGTACAGCTATTTCTCAAGTCTTGCGTGGGCGAACGTGAGACCAGGCTGCGCCGACCCAAAGTAGCATACGAGACAGCTAAGGCTTTTCTTTTTTTTCTTTGATTATTTCATAACATAATAATAAATACGTTACGGGAGCTCCTCTTCAGCTTTCACGTTGCAAACGTTGCGGCGATCAGGACCGTGCACGATGAGCGCGACGGCAGATGATCGATTCGGAGTTCTTCAGGCGTGTTTATTTATTTTTTTTATTTTTTAATGTTCGTATGTGGAGTGGCTCGGGTCGGTTTTCGAACGGTTGGGATGACGTTGATATTATTAATAGTCCCCACGAGTCAGGCAACCATGTACCCCTCCCGATCCGTCGTTTGACTCGCGCCAGTGACGGGAACAGCTCCAGGTCAGGGGCCGTTGCCCAAGATGCACGCGACTCTTAAATTTTGCTTTGCCCCCCCGGGATTAACCAAAAAGGACGTCGACAACAATCGGCTTTCGAATTCTAATATGATATTGTGAGAATAGGTCTCGGCTGTATTATCCTCTCTCCAGTTGTTCAACCTCAAGCGTGGTTGCAACCTCCAGTAGTGATCCTCTCTCCAGTAGTTCCAACCTCAAACATAACAGTACATTTAGAAGAAAACAAGAGAAACCATCTAATGGAAAAAGACTCTTTACAACAACGTCAGCTGATTGGCCTCGGAACAGATGGGTGATCGAAGAGAAAAGAAACACAAAAGCATAAAGCACAAGCGGTTGGAACGCACCCTCAGGCTTCTCGTCCTCGAAAAGCACTTCAAGCGACACGCTGCCAAGGTCCCCAACTACAACCCAAATTTGAATAAGAATCACAAGAACCGGTTCACGGTTTGAAGACCATAGGCACCAGCATGAGCAGTTCGAACGTCGAATCTTCAAAAAGCTGACATGAAACTAACATTTCAGCCCCACCCAACAATTACATGCAGTTCATGCTGATGATGCAGCTTCACTAAAAGCTAAGATAGAACATGTCTAAAAAACCACCCCAAGGACAACATTAATAATAACATATCCATTGGCAATAGAATCAGAAAGTAAGAGCGCATGGGCTTCTAATTCTGACATTGCTCTTCCCAGCCGTAATCTAACTACTTCCTGCAGATGTTTTCACCGGCTCTGCAACTCCTTCACGGCACATCCAAAATATGTGTCGAAATGATAAGGTGGCTCATAGATGAAACAAGAGATGACATCCCTGAGTGTGATAACCCCGACGACTTCTTTTTCATCACCTTCAACTACATAAATCCGGTGAACAGATTTGGAAGCCAGACTATCTATGACGCTCCCGAGGCATGCATCAGGTGCACAAGTTACTGGCGCCACCGCATGATTCCTGGAATCTTGACTGACCAAATCTAAAGTCCTCAGGAAATCCATCACAGTCAACTGCCTGAAACAGGTAACTGAACTATTGTCAACGAAAGGGAAAAGCAGAAATAAGTTGGATGGAAAATAAGTACGGTATTCAGCCATGTTGGTCAGGTGACCTTGTCAAGCATGACCGGACATAGAACCGATGCCAAGGAACCTTTAATGTATGCATCTTTTTGCCAATAACCCATCTACATCTAGGGCATTTCCCTTGATTTAGCGCAATCATGCATCAAGCATGGAAGGATTCATCCAATATAACTTCCTTCAATATGGACTTAGGTATGGTATGAAACCACAAATGCAATTATTTAGTCGTTATTGGAAGATAATCGACAAAGAGAATCCTTGTAAATAAATCTGCAACAAGGTTATGACAACTAAAATTTTAGAAGTAAACCAACTTTCAGCATTTAATACCTGAAATTGGAAAACAGGCCAGGCTTTAGCAGCAAAAACCTGATATCTCGAATGCTCACACTACCAACGATTTTCTGGTTGGGGCCCTCAACAACAGGAAGCCCACCTATACGGTTGTCTTTCATACACTTAAAGGCTTCTAGGATCAAGTCGTCACTTTTAATACTGATCACCTGAAAGACATCAGTTCAAAAGTTCATCATAAAAACAGGAAAACGAGAATAGTTCAGAGATTCTTTTTGTTGCTTCAAATAAAGATCAGAGTCAATGATAATGTCTCTCTCTACAAGACCTAAAATTTTTACAATACTGCATAAAAAGTTATACATATCACCATTCAACTTTTCCAAGTAAGGTGTCCAGGCTGGTCTCAGGTTGGTATGATATGTGTCGTGTACTAGGCTGCTAGTAGCCCTTGTTAGTCACCACTCGTGGCTGCAACACATGACCTGCACTTGATGTGGCTGCAACACATGACCTGCACTTGATGGGGCTTCACCACAGCATGGTCTCTCATGGTCCACATGTTTCCAACTAGTGTAGTGCTTGATCATGCAGTTTGAGATGCCTATGGAGGCAAATTTTATACACAATATTCAACAAATTTATTTATATCTATTGAAGTTTGATGGATCTTTTTTTTTTTTGTCTCATCTTCTCAACTAAGCAACTTTTCTTGTGGTTTTATTTCCAACAACAAATGAGGGGGAAAAGGAAGAGGCTGGAGAAGGAGGCTATCTCATGGTTTTAATAAAATTAAAAATGGATAGAATTAATCTTGCCTCTAATAGCACATCTATCTAATGGATCTCAAATACGTTTTTTAACAACAGAAAACTAAGTCAACTAAAGCCTGTGCTACATCCAGAACTCCTTAGCTGATGAAATTAACTAAACTGAGAAATGAGATTAAAAATTGAGAGCTAAAGAACTTCTGGTTACTCTTTGTTGCTAGCTATACTTTTTGCTTTCTTGTCATTCAACTCTATCAACAGCCACATTCATGTTCAAATGGTAGTCAAGTTAGCTTCCATTTTTGTACTCTATTGAAACAATTCACAGGGTATTATTAAACAGACAATCCAAAGCAAAAAACAAATTAATCACCGACCTTTGCAAAATTGTCAAATGTACTAAATTATGTCAGTCAGCACACCACACCACCTTTCTTGTAGGCTTAGCAACTGCTTGATAAGAATAAACAAGTTATCATGTTATTAAAAAATTTTCTTTCATGAACAGGTGATCCAGAAATTTAGTATTTCATATTTCATAAGAGAATACCACAACAGTATCTCAGATATCTATATAATAAAGGTTCATTTGTATTTACAATCAGGAGATAAGTTACTGAAACCACAAGGTTTTCTTTATTTTTTTCATAAGGTAGAATTTTGCACCTTTCGGGATAACTTCATATGAACATTTTCTATATATATAATGTTGCTTGCAATAGAAAATCAGGAATCCAATAAAAAGTCATGCAATCTGAATATACATCAAAATTATATGCTTATTAAACAGAACTGTTAAAATAGAATGCAACATGTCAAAACTATATTCTACTACCACATACAACCATATAACACTTGATGTGTTGTAGCTATGCCATACTAGACCCTCCAAAGTAAAAAATTTGACAACAGCAAACAATTCTTTTTTTAAGATAAGAAGTAGAAATACCTATTAGTTGAAGGAAAGAATTCAAAGAATAAATTCAAAAAAAAAAAACCACTAATAAGACTAAGAGGGAAAATTAGCTTAAAGACATATGTTAGAGACACAGCAGGAGAATGGACATTTACATGGGTATAGCACGAGAATCCAATATATAGAGAATCAGCATGTGGATAAAGACTGAATCTCCATTCCACATTGCATAAAATAAGAAATCTTGTTAAGCTTGAGGATTATAATGTTTATGTAAACAGAATTCCGACACAGAGTATTACTTTTCCAGTGTACATTGATGATGGCTCAGCACATCCAGAGATCTTTTATCATACTTAAAATAAGAAAAAAAAAAGATAAAAAGAATATAAATGAGTCAGCAACACAGAAGTCCATATCTAACAGACAAGCGTATCAAAGACCTAGAATAGTAACCAAAATTGTGTACAATAATTTTCTAAAACAATTAAAAAGAGGCAAAATTGAGAATGATTTAACATTACTAGAATCATTAATTAAAACTTTATGCATGAGAGCACTAAGTCACAAGAGCTGCAGGAGTAACCTCTTCAGATGACATAAAAGGAAGTCCAAGGTCTGAAAGAGGGTATGCAGCAATGCAGTCAAACCAGTCCCTCCCTGCACATTGCTGGAGACCTTGTACAACTGCTGTCTGGGTAATAAAATTTGTAACATGTGGCTTGCCAGATTCAACAACTGGGACACTTCTTAGTCTGTATTTTGATAGCAACAGCAAAACGGTGAGCATGGAACTGTCTAGCCCAACAGGGAGAAATGGTGCCCAGCGATATGATTCCATGATTGATTTAACCTGGAACCATAATAGATTAAGACAAGTCAATCTGAAAACATCAACAGGTTAATGACAACAACAGATGGTCCAACCAAACCTTCACAATAGCTAATTGCCAAACACACAATAGAAATAGTTCAATGTTTCTTCTTTTGAGCAAAATGATAGGGAAACCATGAGAAAAAATTTGCAGAGAAAAAAAAAGGGAAGTAAACAGCCACAAAAATATTTTGCACTCCATTTGGAGACTGCTAAAGCAATAAAAAAATATATAATGCTTACTGTTGTTGATTTAAACGGTTCCTCTTCAAGAAGGGTCTTGTAGAAAGCCTCTCCCAGATGATTAACAGATGAAGGAGCATCCTTCCCCATTCCTTTTTCTGTAGCTACTCCACCGGCTATAGCTGCACCAACAGCAGCAATGGTCAACCCAGCAACTGCAGCTGGTCCAGTTGCTCCCAGGACTGCTGCTCCAAGAGCCCCAACTGCTCCTGCTCCCACCCCTGTAGCTGTTGCTGAACTTGCTGATAGAGTGATAGCTGCAAGCTCTGCATTCTCTAGAACCCAGAGAATGATTGCAGCATAATCAATAATTCCAAGATATCTCTCCCTCCAATCTATGCTATTCTCTCCATTCGGATGTGTTACAGGAGCAGTCATTATATGATGCTCTGACAGAATTCGAACTGCATCAACAATTGACATGTCTCCTGGTACCTCAATTACTGCACCAGAAGTGTAAAACTGAAGTCCAGATGTGACAAAGGACTCAATAATGTCACGAATGCAAAACACCTCAGACAGGCATGCATTTAAAAAGTAAAAAATATTAAAGAAATCACATGAGATCCAATCTCGTATAAGGGAAATAAACCAGAAAACAATTTCAAGAAAGAAATGGAGAACAGAAAGAAGAGCAAGAATCCCCATGTTAAATATGACAATATCATGGCTAACAATGCACAATCGTAGTTACCTTTGCCTCCTGGAACTTCTGGGAATGATGAAACTGGAATCTGCGCAAATGCAGAAGTCAGACATTCCTGCAAAGCATATGGCAATTTTTTCTTCAACTGGATTGCCTCAAAATAAGCATCACAATTTGGAAGCTTGGAACTCTTTTCAGTAGGAGCCATTCCCAAGAATAACGATATATATCATGAACTGACTCAGAATTCCAATGCAGAAAAGCTATACAACTGCATAACAACATATATTAGTTATCCATGAACCTATTCAAGACAAGTAAAGGTGATCTATAGTGAAATTACAGTGTCTCTCAAATCTAAGTAGAACAATTTTATAAATGACAAGTTTTTACAAAAAGAATTATGTAACAAAAAGTAATCAAGCACACAATAGCATGACGCAACATGTGGAACATCACAATTATGTTAACCTTTAAAAACAATTAGCAACATAACTCCTCTGCATAGAAGCAACCTTAAGCGTTTCCGACATAAATGTCCTCTGCCACCACAGGCAAGTCAACAACTCAGTCATCTAGATCCTAAGCATGAGTCCAGAAAATGTGGATTGTCATCTACTTAAATAATATCATGTTTAGAAGAAATCCTCAACATAGATTAATGTCTAATTTATTTCAGTACCTCCTCTTATTTCTCTAGAAGAGGATTAGTTTCAGATAGTGACTGACCATAACCCATTACTAGGGGAAATACCAATTTGATTATGGTTCAAAGGATAAAGGGCATATTGAAACCAAAATGCACCTTTCTGTATCTCACTCTATCCTTTTCCTCAATAACTGCTTTCGTGAACCGTGACTCAGAAACCCCAAGGTAAGGTCTGGGTCAATGTATACAAGCTATATTCTATGTTTAGAGATGCTATTTCTATGACTTGAATCATGGACCCAGATCGCTAATTGTTAATGAGCAACCTTCCAGTTGTATCAAGACATGTCCTTAAAACCTGAACAGGTCATGATTTTTGAGATAAAAATCAGGAGTATTCATCTTTCTTATCGGAACATGATTTCAAGTCTTGCTTTACTTTAGAAATAAACAAAGGGTAAATTCACTAATCATTTCTTCATGTGTCAACCTGATGCCCATTAAATCAAGGAGATATATGTTTCAGACTAAATCGTGCTTGCCAAGATTAGCCAGAACCATGTACCATCAATTGGGCAAAAGAAGGTACATCAATAAATACACCAGATGAAATTACAGAGGAATTGAAAAATGCACAATGGCGAATCCCGACTCTCCGTTACCAGCACTTGTCGATAGTTGAGAAAGTAAGAACGCAACAAGAAAGGACACACCATCCACCTAATATAAGCAAAAATTCTAGCTTTATTTCGTGATCCCATGAAGCATTTGGGCAGTCCAATTAACAAGCGTACGGCAAGCATAAAAGCAAACATGTGACACGCATCATACCACGAAGGCAATATACAAATTGTGACGAGCTTCGTTCGGGAATGACCTCTTCAGAAGTAAAACTACATACCCATCTCTCACCAAACTTGATCGGAATCATAATAAGAACAAAAGCACTGTTATCACAATCATAATCAGGACTCGATTTGTTGGTGAAAGAGGGGAAACTATAACAAGGACCATACCAATAGCCAATCGCAACTCACTCGTCGCAGAAAGATCTCAAGGAAGAAAGGCACTCCTCGATCGATGTGCTCATTTCGTTCCGGACGCTATTTCTGAAGCGGGGATGAAGTCGTTGAGACTCGCAATTTGCGAGCTCCTCGGGAGACATATCCTCGGCACGTTCAGTGCGAAGACTCCACGCGTCCACTAAACTTCGGGGCAGCGGTTCCGGGTCTTCTATCAGACAGCGAGCAGGACTCCCCACTCTGTCGCCGTTACATCAGACAGGTGGGAGCCACAGGGTGACCTGGATCCTGGATTCTGATCGAGACCGAACAGTTAATCCCTACCCACTTCAGATCCTTCCTAACCGAGGGCCGAAGAATGACACGCTCAATTGGATGGTCTGTAAAGTCCGGCAGAGCCAATTAATTTCCGGTGTCGCCATTCCTGCCGCCGAGTCCTCTCCCAGCTCTCGTCTCCTATTGCCGTGAGATCCGCTTCGACTTGGACTCATCCATGCATGCATGGGTTGTTTCTCTCGTGACCGGAGAATTATACCCACACACACCTTGATTCTTTTCCGGATGTTTTAGCCGCAAGTGTCAACAAAGATGGATGGGCGAAAGGTTTCTTCACCGACACCGAGTCATGATCCAAAATAACAAGTTCGGCTCTACCCGGACTTCCGTTCAGACGCGTATAAGTATTGGCTGACCCCTGTTTACGGCTGTGCAAAGAGAAAAAGAAAATAGAGAAAGAAACCATATACTCATGTTTTTTTGAGTAATTAATAAATAAAACTAAAAAACCTTTACTTGGGAGTTGCATTATTTTTATTAATAAAAACTATTTTTACTTATGAGCCAAAAAAAAAAAAAAAAGAACCTAAGGTGATAGAGAGTACACTATCAGTCAATTTTTATTCGACATATGACCAACACATGGTGATTAACTTGGATGTTAGGGATCGAGTTGAGAAACTTCTCTCAACCTCAATCTTCGTACAAAGGACACCTCGAGAACTTGATGCTTTTACCTTAGAGGTATATTAGATAAATCTGCACATAGGATCTAGACCACGTCAAGCTAACTAAGAGCTTGATGTCATTGAAACGAGCACCCACTGACCCTCAACATTTTTATGTTACAATGAGAGCTCGATGTCACTGGAACGAGCACCCACTGACCCTCTCAATAAATGCTTAAGTGAAGAGCCCTTGTCCTTGACCTATAGTACTTTCACCCAAAGGGGCAACAATCACCCTTTCTGTGCATAAGTGCATCCACCTCATTGCATACATCGATGTGATACTAGTGTCTATTCAATAACTCAGGTTTCTCATCCCTAGGGATGATCTCGAGCCACCTGCTCATTCCCACCAATGTATTTTTAAATTTCACTTAACAAACGCAGACGCTAACAAGCATAATATAGGTTATCACTCTATTTTTACCCCAGTTAACCTAGCAAGTGGTGCCATCAACTCAACCACCATCATTAGCCCCACTATAACCAGCACTAACACTCGCTGACATTCCCCGATCCGACATGATGTTGACATTCTAAGAGCACTCGAGACCCCTCAAACTATTAGTCGAGGGGGCACTTTGGTCCCCAAATATCAAATTTAATAGACCGCACTACCACTCTTCCCTACCTGAATCTGAGGCCCAATTAGCAGAGTTGATGAAGGATTCCTTATGGATCTAACTATGGACCGACATTTGGAGGAGATGTGATATGAGTTTCAACAATCAAAAGGGGAAAAGATGGTCGACCCTACCTTAGGTTGATCATCATTCATCTAGAAATCTAAAAGGAAACGATTCTAGTAAACTTTCACCTCCAATCCTTGGATATGTTTGATAATAATACCGACTTGATGGTGCACACTGTAGCTTTTTGTGCCCTAGTGTTGTTGTATGACACTACAAATATCTTGATGTGTCACACCTTTCTAATCATATTAAGAGTCCCAGCACGAGAATGATATACCCGCTTAAGGTTGTTTTTCATCAGTTCTTTTACTTAGCTCACAAAAAAGTTTAAATTTTACTTTCTCATAAACGTATGCCTATGGCCAGTGATAAAAAAGCTCCTTGGACTTAAGTAGAAGGAAGAAATGCTCGTAAACTTCGTCACTCAATTCACGAACGAGTGCTAAGGTGTGCAAGATGCCCATCTATCACTAATAATAGAAACCTTAATGATGGAGCTAAGGCCCTCTAACCTCTTCTAGTTGTTGATAAAGAGACCATTGGTAATTATACTAGAGGCATTTTAAAAGGCCAATTAACACATCACCATCGAGGTAATATCTCAGGCAAACATGAGGACTAATGCAAGAGGTTGAAGCAAGAATGACCACAATTATACCCTACCTTAAGGTCACCATAGTAAAAGAGAAACAAATGACTTGAGTTACCTCGCCCAAGGTCTTGGCTAACACCCCCAAGTATAACTAGAATTGAATTTTTTCTACGGATAAAAGAGAATGGGCTCTTAAAATACCCTCACCCATTGAAAATCCTATTAGCAAAAAAAAATAATTCTAAATACTATTAGTTTAATTGATATTACGATCATGACACACGAGATTATGCAATTTGAAAAAGCATATTGAAGAACTCATACGGACACCTCGAGCAATTCATCTAAAAGCACTGAAAATCCTCACCCTAACCTCATGGGCTTATCATTGATCAGAGTGTCAGTAGGAGAAAAACTCTCACATGAACCTATGCATGGAAATTGAAGGAGCTCTACTTGAACGTGTATTTCCGAACTCCACTGGTTGACGATACAGTAAGGCATGATATGAAACACAGGACCGCTTTTGCTAACATATAATTAATACGGACACCTCGAGCATTCATCTAAAGCATGAAATATTACGGACACTCGAGCAATTATCTAAAAGCAATGGGCTTATCATTGATCGGAGTGTCAGTAGGAGAAAAACTCTCACATGAACCTATGCATGGAAATTGAAGGAAGCTATACTTGAACGTGTATTTCCGATCCACTGGTTGACGATACAGTAAGGCATGATATGAAACACAGGACCCGCTTTGCATAACATATAATTAATACGGACACCTCGAGCAATTCATCTAAAAGCACTGAAAATCCTCATACGGACACCTCGAGCAATTCATCTAAAAGCACTGAAAATCCTCATACGGACACCTCGAGCAATTCATCTAAAAGCACTGAAAATCCTCATACGGACACCTCGAGCAATTCATCTAAAAGCACTGAAAATCCTCATACGGACACCTCGAGCAATTCATCTAAAAGCACTGAAAATCCTCACCCTAACCTCATGGGCTTATCATTGATCAGAGTGTCAGTAGGAGAAAAACTCTCACATGAACCTATGCATGGAAATTGAAGGAAGCTATACTTGAACGTGTATTTCCGGCCTCATGTGCTTATCATTGATCGGAGTGTCAGTAGGAGAAAAACTCTCACATGAACCTATGCATGGAAATTGAAGGAAGCTATACTTGAACGTGTATTTCCGATCCATTGGTTGACGATACAGTAAGGCATGATATGAAACACAGGACCCGCTTTGCATAACATATAATTAATACGGGACACCTCGAGCAATTCATCTAAAAGCACTGAAAATCCTCACCCTAACCTCATGGGCTTATCATTGATCGGAGTGTCAGTAGGAGAAAAACTCTCACATGAACCTATGCATGGAAATTGAAGGAAGCTATACTTGAACGTGTATTTCCGATCCACTGGTTGATGATACAGTAAGGCATGATATGAAACACAGACCCGCTTTGCATAACATATAATTAATGTAAACTGGGTAACAGCAGTTTCGGTATAACATATAATTAATGCAGGAGGCGGAGGAGTTTATGTGAAGTTTGTTTTTCCGCTTTGCATGAGAAGCCCCGCAGGATAAGAAGACCGCCCTTGGAATCCGCGCATGCTCCCCTTGTTTTCGACGGCAACAAGCGATGTACATAGTACGTTCCGACTGATTGACGTCCAACGGAGCCCAATTGAGCCCCGGTTGCCTCCGCCTTCCAGCTAAAACAGCGGACACGGTGAACCGCGAGACACGTCTGGTTTCAAAAGGAAAAAAAACGGCCGCAACAAACTGGTGGGCGCTGAGCCCACTTCCTTTGTATTTCCTGTTAGATCTAAGCAGATGATCCATGATCTTCCAGTTTCCCGTCGCCCTCGCACCGCGGCTTTTATGGTGCACCTGCGAAACCCCCTCGGCGTAGACGGAACCTCGCGAAGGTCTCTCGAGGGCTGACTGTATCTCTAACGGAGTCGCGGACACACGGGGGCGACGCTCCGTCTTCTCTCGACATAGAACAGAGAGGTGTGTAAAAGAAAGGCTTCTGCCCGCTGGCATGCTTCTTCGATTTTCGCGTAGTTTTCGGCAGCCCTTTCCGTGCGATCTTCGTTTTGGGTTCCATCCGGTCCTCGGACGACGACGATTCTCCCCGTCGCTCTGGGGTTTCTTTTTCTCCTTTCTTTCCTTGTGTGGTTTCTTAGGGTTTCCATGTCCTCTTCGCTCTGTTGCTTTTTGGTGCGGTAGTGTTAGTCACCGACACGTTCTTGCTCTCGTGATTCGACACCTCCGATGATGGGTGCCAAGCAAGTGAAAGTACTTTGAATTAGAAAAGGTTTCCGTTGCCCTTTTCTAGTGGATAGTGTGGTGGAAAGAAGAGTGTTATGAAGGTTGCCTCCTCTTCGAATCTGTGCTACTGTTTTTAATGTCTGTCTCTTTCTTCTTAGCTTTGTTCGAACGCCACTCAACCCATCATCCTCTTTGTTAATTGTTACATAATTCTGTCAAGTTCCACGAAAAATAACACAAAGGCCAGTATCGAATTTATTGTTCGCTTAGGCGGTAAATCACACTGTTTCTTTTTCAATTATCAGTATCATAATAATTTGGAGAAGCAGAACCCACGCTACGGCCTTCTCATCCTTGTTTGTACAGTGCTCATACAGAAGCTTTCCAACTAAATCTGGACAAAACAGCAACATATACTAAATTGTATGAATCTGCTTCTGTACGATGAGTTGAATGCAACGGGGGACAACTTTGATTGTTCTCTGTTCGTTATCTCTGCATCTCCCTTTCGTCTAAAGCCACGATTTTGAATGCTCTCTCATGGGAGATATTTGTTGTGGCTAATATTGACATTGTGGAAAAGTTGGTCTCTATCATAAGCGAATGCAGCCACTGTGTGGCTCCACCTTGTGAGCGAAACTGTGAAGGATAATGTTGCCAACAGCGGCATCCACTTGGCAATAATTGCCATTGTCTGCTTCTTTAGATATCTTATTCTGTGTGTTGGGAGATAGATAGCATACCTCTCATCATCTTCTGGCATCTCGATTTGATCTCGTGTCATATTTATCTCGTATTTCCAGGTTTTATTTTGTCCTTCACAGGTGTCCTCAGGTACCAAATAGATTTTGATTTTGGCGAATAAAAAAAAAAGATCTCCTTATGATTTATGGTTTTCATTTCATAAATTGTTTGCTAGAATGTTGGCTGTGGAGTCTTTCAAGTAGAAATTTGTAACAACTTATACAATCATTGTGTTCGATGAGAATAAGGTCATAATCCTTTAGGGAAACATTTTGCCTGATTCCTTGTATGATAAAAAACTAAACTTATTTTTCGCACAGGAAATAGCTCCTATTATGATCGCAAATCAAATTGTATGTAGTTTCTATTATGATTGCAGATGAAATTTATGCTTGTCATACAGTCATGGTTTGTCTTGAAATGTTACTATGTCCAGAGATACAATTTCAGAACCTCGAATATTTTTTGGTTCTCAATTCACGCATTCTTATTTCATCTCAACTACTTGTGGAAGCTCTTGGATATGTTTTTCTCTAAGGTGAAGCCTAATACTATGTAAGCTATTTTATCAAACTCTAAGTCTATAGTTGATCTCCATATTACTCACAGTATGCTTTTGCTGAAATTGTCTTCTCTATTTCTCTAAATTACCATGCATGACAGTATGTTCAGTCCTGTATCTGTTTTTGTATCTTTCTTTCTAAATTACCATAAAATAGTATTTGTTTTTAATATTCCTTTTTCTGCTGTAAGGAAGGTTGAATCTATTCCTTTATGCTAATTGAAATTGTGAATCTTTTTTGGTGCTAATAAGCAACAAGAATTAGGTGTTTTGACATTTCATGTTGCATGTTTGAACTAATACATCATTTGGGATATTAGGCGATAAACGATGGGTCAAGCACTTTGCTGTGTGAAAGTAGATCAATCTTCTGTCGCAATTAAGGAATCATTCGGAAAGTTTGAGGATGTTCTTCTGCCAGGATGCCATTGTATGCCTTGGTTCCTTGGGAAAAAAGTTTCTGGGCGGCTCTCACTAAGGTTGCAACAGCTGGATGTTAAATGTGAAACAAAAACAAAGGTTTTTTCCTTACTATTTTTATTTTTTAAGTGCAATCTTTGTTCATGTCATTTAAAACAAATCATTTACCATCATTTGTCTGGTATTAATGCTAGTCTAGCATATTGATGTCATCGAAGTCTCTCGTGAAGCTTGTTGTCCCCTAATGTCTTCTAAAATTTCATGCTCGATAAGAAATGTATATCCCCATCAAATCAGCCATCTAAGCATGTATTATTTATTGTTAGCCTTTATAATTCTTGTTGTTCAAGAAAGGCCACAAAACAAAATCGTTATAGAAAAGTTTGAGAGTATAGGTTATTCCATGCATGGTTCACCTTACTTGTCTCGTACCATTGTATCAACCAGCTATCGGTATAATACATACTAAGCTGTATCGAGTGTATCGATATATGACACATGAGGATGTCTCGATGTACCGCTCGTATTGGTCTCTTATAGGCCTGGTATATTCTGCCCGTACCGCACGGTACATTGTGGTACGACGAACCTTGATTCCATGGATTCTATGCATACTATTGGTGACACTTGGTTTAATATTTACGACCTAGATACATGCTGCCATATAATTTATTAAGTCGTTTATGTGTGTTATTTTAGATACATGCATGTGGCTTCTTGGTCCTTTGCAATGACTCATATGTGAGTGTAGCAACTTTCCTTTTATCAGTGCACCTTTTCAGTCAGACATTTTATTAAGGTTTTCCTCTCAAATTCGCTCACAGTGAAATTCTGGATTATAGCCACTATTTTGTTGACATGAATTGCACATCAGTGCACCCCTTATTGTTTTGTGGGTCTGTAACTTGCTTTCCTTTTCCACCTTTAGATGTTTATCTTTCTATTTAATTTTTGCACTACATTCAATGCATTGGGTGCCTTCTGAGCTTAACATTGATCTCTATGTTCTTTACAATTAGATATGGAGTATGTTGGAGCAGCACTTTTATGATTTTTTTTAGAAATAATCTCTTCAATACTATGCCACTTTTTATTGCTGCAACCATGCAGAAAATGAACATCATTTGTTTGCTACATGCAGGATAATGTTTTTGTGAATGTTGTCGCATCTGTACAGTATCATGCTCTGGCTGAGAAAGCAAGTGATGCATTTTACAAGCTGAGCAACACAAGATCTCAAATACAAGCCTATGTGTTTGACGGTATAAAGAAATCAGTGCTAAGTATTTGTTTCTCACATGCAAAGCATAACAAATTGATAATAACCAAATGTTGATTTATCTGTTATCTTTTGAAGCATTGTGACATCCTTTTGTAGATATATTATTTTAGCAATGGGTCTTTCAAATGCTCATACATAAGTCAGTCATACAAATAAATTTCTCATAGTCATATGAATGCACAAGATTGGTCACATGCGAGTATGGATTGAAGCATGGAATCATTTTCCTTCAGTGCCCTTTTGTCATCGTATCTATTTTCCATGTTTCAAAACAGAAATTACAGTGAGTGAAGAAAATCATATAGGGTATCTACTTCTGAGTTTTTGGAATAAAAAATAAGCACGGTGAATGAAGAAAATCATATAAGGATATGAGAAGAGTGAGGGACGAGGAAGGTTTATCTGCTTAACTGTGGCTTATTATTTCCTATATAATGGGCTGACAGACTCACAAGCAATGACCAGGATAATGTTTTTGTATACATTAGATTTGTGATCTTGGGATCAGGTAATCTTGCAGCATTTTCTTTATTGTGAAAACTTTGCAAAACAAAGCTAGGTCTACTGCCACTTGTCATCTATATTAGAACAGTTATTGGAGGTTTTGGTAACTACTAGTAGTTGCAGTGCTCTGTTTCTGTAGATGTCTCAAAAAATGCAAAAGTTGCACCATGTTCCTTTTTATTTGTATATCAAGTATGATTTTGTGAGAATGCTAGAGTGCAGAATGAACTTTAGTGGGCTTGAATATTTTGAGTGACAATCAACCACTAGCAACAAGCCTCCTAAATGTTCTTAAGAGTTGCAAACATCCTGATCCTATCAATGCAGTGACTCCTGCATACCTGTTTTCGCTGGCATTAGTGACTAAAATAATGAATATTTAAACTACATTTTGCTGGTATTGTTCACTAAAAAGTGAATATTTAAACATCTGCATGGACTAGTTATCTTCATCGACACATGGTACTTCATTTCTTTTTTCTCTTCAGAATTATGGCTCCCAATTTTACCAAAAATATCTTTTCCATGTTATCAGTAATCAGAGCGAGCGTCCCAAAACTGAACCTGGATGATGCTTTTGAGCAGAAGAATGACATTGCAAAGGCAGTGGAAGACGAACTTGAGAAGGCTATGTCAGCTTATGGTTATGAAATCGTGCAGACACTCATTGTTGATATTGAACCAGACGTACATGTCAAACGAGCAATGAATGAAATTAATGCAGGTCAGTTATCGTTAAGCATTTGTGAAATATGCAAGCAAAAGAGAATCATCACATTACAAATGCAGCAACGATGACTAATAAGGTTGCAGTCTTCTTTACATCTGGTTACAGTCAGCACAAAATAACTGCCTTTGTTCATGGTGCTACGGAGCTCTTGGACTAATGTGCACTCGTTACTTTTTGATGATCACAGTTTCTTAGGAGCGATCATAGTAAGCTTAGATGCATATGTTCCTTTTGTGATTCTAAACCAAGTTTGTGTTATCTTTTCAGCTGCAAGGTTAAGGGTGGCAGCGAATGAGAAGGCTGAGGCTGAGAAGATCATCCAAATCAAGCGAGCAGAGGGCGAGGCAGAAGCCAAGTATCTGTCAGGTCTAGGTATTGCCCGTCAACGCCAAGCCATCGTAGATGGCCTGAGGGACAGTGTGCTCGGCTTCTCGGTGAACGTACCAGGCACCACAGCAAAGGATGTGATGGACATGGTCCTAATCACACAATACTTCGACACCATGAAGGAGATTGGTGCACAGTCCAAATCTTCGGCTGTTTTCATACCGCATGGACCTGGATCTGTCCGTGATGTTGCAGACCAGATCCGTGATGGACTGCTTCAAGCATCCACTCACAACTGAATTCCTCGTATATAAGTGCCGTATGGTTCTATCATCAGTTACTAAATTGCATGTTTGATGTGTGATACTATGGCCTATGCTTTATGTACTTTCGAGTGTGATGTCGAGGGACCAGAGACTCGCTAGAAATGGCATTATGATACATAATACATGTGTGGCTGTGGAAATCGAGATGTGCTTCCTGCATTTGTTGTTCAAATGACTGGTATCACTGATTAAGTCAACAGGTGACGTGCAGAAGAGTAAGCAACCGTGGCTAAGATTTGAACATAGCATCTCTTCATCGAGAAGATTGCCATAAACCTATAGGCTTTCTTCTTCCAACTGGAGGGCTTCGGTCATTTACATTGGAACAAAAGGCACGAAGGAGCTTATCAACTCACCGAGGGTTTCAATCATTTGCCGTTGTTTTGTTGTCCCAACACATATACGACACCAACTTTGTCAGTGTGACACGTTGATCTACATTTCAAACGCTTTGTCAACCTGACACATCCACCAAATACCATAAATAGATTAATACGATGCATCATTATACTAACCATAACATTCGACGATTCGATTGGACTTTTATGTCTGGGTAATGCCTGAGGTTTCCATGTCGCTGTCGCATAAATTAATTGTCTACTATAGTTAATTACCGAAATCCATTGTGAGAAGTCTCGAGCATGCCACCTTCTATCTCTTTTTCATACCTCTCTCAACCTTCCGAACTCACTTGCACAATTTCTATCTCTTTTTCATACCTCTCTCAACCTTCCGAGCTCACTCGCTTGTGCGGGTCATATTTCCCGAGTTACACGTCTCAAACATGTTTGGCTTCATATTTCCTTAGTTATACGGGTTAAGTATCCTAACTTACCTTCTCAGAATTAAAAAAATCTAAAATCTATCATGACAGATAGGAGATTTGAAATCCGCTATAGTGTGGGTCAAGTTTTCCAACTCATATATATCAGGCTTATTTGGTCCTGCACTTCTATCATGATAGGTTTATCTTAGCATGAGTTTGGTTTCCCAACTCATATGTCTTGAGCTCATTTGGCCCTGTACCTTTGTCGTTGTAGATTTCGAATTTTCTCACCGTTACGATGTGAGTCGAAAAACCTGACCCGCATAACAAAAAATGGAGGTGCAAATTCAAATGTGTCCGAGATGTGTGGGTTCGAAAACCTGACCCGCACTAAGGTAAATCAACAACGACGAAGGCATAGGATCAAATACGCTTGAGACATGTAAGTAAGGAAACTTGACACGCGTAGTAAGAAATATGCAATGATGGAGGTGCAAGGTCAAATGCTCCCAAGGCATATGAGATAGAAAACTCGACCCATGCCAAGGTAAATTTGCTATGGTGGAGGCGCAATGCCAAATGCGCCCGAAATGCATGTGTTTAGAAACCCAACTCTTGTAAAGATAAATCTATTACGATAAAAGCATAAGCCCAACATATCTGAGATACCTGAATCGGGAAAACCTAACCTACAAAATGATATCTCGAACACGAACACTCCCACATTGAATGAACTAAACGACATGTTTCGACCTAGTACTTACACCTACTAGGTCGGTCTACCTGACTTGTTTCTTTTTATTTGCCTCATCGATGCTTTCTTTTGATGGGTTAGGGCTCATCCCATATGTAAAAGCTTAACCTAATAGATGTAAGTACTTTTGGGAGTAATAAAATTCTATTTTCCTACCTCACAATTGGCATTTCAAAGATGCTTCTCTCGATCGATACCCTACGCTTGGTAGGCCAACATTCAATGCTAAGGGTAGTATTTTTATGGCCTATGACACTCGAGGTCTTAGGTATAAAACTTCTTTAAGTTGGTGACATGTCACATTCTCGCCAACATTATACCCTTTATTGTCTCGAGATGATATATCTCATCCCAAACAACTTTGGTATGGTCCTTTTTAATTCATTGCTAGCTTCCTCCAAGACTTAGTTAGATCATTGACCTCAACCCTTCAAAGCACCAGATCCCCTAGTCCGACCTCTCGAGGGTAAACTCTTTGGTTGTAGAGCGTCGCCACCACCCTTTTGTACCGCAATGCCTATAGATGTGCTTCGACTCTAACCTTGCTAATTAGGTCGAGTCCAGCTTAAAATCTCTCGTTGGAGGTTTTTTTGTCGAAGCTCTTAACCCAAGATGTTAGGAAGACCATCTCTGGTGGTAGAACAATCTCGGTGTCGAATTATAGGCCGAATGGCGATTCTCTCAAGTCGATTTTATGTGTTGTTCGGGAGGCCCACAAGATGCTTGGTAGCTCGTCTGCACATGTGCTCTTCGCTTCGATGACTCTCTTCTTCAATCCTTTAATGATGGCCTGGTTGATGACCTCAGTGAGACTATTGGTTTGAGGAGGAGCTATTGAATTGAACCTCAACTTAATTTCATAGGACCGGCAAAACTCTCTGAATTTTGTATTATTGAATTGAGTCCTATTGTCGGTGATGGGAGCCCTTAGGATCCTGAAGCGAGTAATAATATTTTTCATATGAACCACTCAACTTGCTTCTTGATGATTGAAGCTAATGGCTCGGCCTCCACTCGCTTCGTGAAGTAGTCTACTTTCATAATGAGAAATCTCAATTGGTTGGAAGCTAGTGGAAAGGATCCCAGGATGTCCATATCCCATTTGGCAAAGGGCCATGTGCAATCAATTAAGCTTAGAGGGATTATTAGTTGGTGCAATACCCGAGTAAACTTTTAGCACTAGTGGCAGCTCCGAACATAGGTGATCTTATCTTTGCATAATGTCAGATAATAGAACCCTTGCCCAGTTACCTTAAATGTAATGGTCCATCCACCTATGTGCTCCTTGCAAATACCTTTGTGCACTTAAATAAGTACCTTCTTGACTTCTTGTAGTGACAAACATCCAAGGAAAGGTATTTGCAAAGAGCACATAGGTGGATGGACTATTACATAATGAAGGATATTTGGTATAAGCATTTATTCATTATGCAATACTATACTTGATGATGACTAATCATTTGAGCTACTATAGGATCAGTAGGGAGTGTCTCGTCTCTCTCGTAGCATAGGATCTTATCGATCTAGCTCGATTCCTCCTCGGTTATGACCACGTCATGTCCTTTAATGATTTGAATCGATAATGTCTCAAACTATCAGCAAGCCCTCCCTCTGAACTAGGGTGGATGCTAACCTAGTTAGTGCATCAACTTGGGTATTTTTTATGTGAGGTACCCTCAACACACTGAGTCAGAAGAAGCTTCGGGCTAACCACTACACCTCGACAAGGTATTTCACCATTGTCTTATCTTGAGCTTTGGAGCTCTTATCAACTTGGCTCATGATCAGCTATGAGTCATTGAATACCATCAAGTCCTATACTTAGAGCTCTTAGGTGAGTCAGAGTTATGAGAGAAGAACTTTATATTCAGTCTCATTATTGGGGATTTTGAACTTGAATCGAACTTTTCAGGACAAGTCCAACACTACCCCTTTCCATTGTGGCAAAACCATCTATGAATATGATCCATGTTAAGAGGGTGTGCTTGTCGGCTTCAACCTCAGGTGAGAGGATCAGCTCCGATATCAAATCTGCTAACACTTGAACTTTAATTGCAACCCTCGATATATATCGAATGTAGAACTTGCCTAAATCTATCGACCATCTTAGCATCCACCTCAAGATATCAAATTGCGAAAGGATCTGCTTGAGTAGTTGGTTGGTGATCACCTATATGAGATACACTTAGAAAAAGGGACGAAGCTTCATTGATACCAATACGAAAGCTTTCCTTTTGATGGGGGGGGGGGGGGTATTACTCGGCTCCGTTTAGTACATGGCTAATATAATAAATGAGTCTTTGGACTTTAAAGTCATCCTGCATCAATACCATGCTAACAGCTTGCTCGATGATAGCAAGATGGAGGTTAAGAGCCTTGCTCAGAATGGAGGAGAGTCATGGCAATTAGGTGAGATGATGCATCAGCTTCTCAAACGCCTTTGGCACTTCTTGGTCCATAAGAAATCTTTTAAATTTTTTAATGCCCAAAAGAAGCAGGCACTTGTCACCTGACTAGGATAGGAACCAGTGTAGCTATTTATTCTATTAATCATTGTACTTTCTTTACCGACCAAGGTGGATGCATCTCTAATATGATGTGAACTTTTTCAGGGTTTACATCTAATTCTCTCTAGTGAACAATGAATCCAAGAAAATTTTTCAAGCTAACTCTAAAAGTTCACTTGGACTAGTTGAAACGCATGTTATATCTCTCCAAAACCTAAAATGTCTCGGTCAAGTTTGCTAGATACGAGTTAGTTGCTCTACTTTTGACTATAATATCATTCTACGACATTCCTCCCAATTTGACGCTCGAATATTTTATTCACCATCCTTTAACATGTCATACTCTATTTTTCAATCCAAACAGCATGACTCTATAATAATATATGCATTGATCGGTGATGAAGGAGGTATGTTCTTAATCTTAAGGTGTCATCCTTAGTTGTTTATATCCTAAAAATGCATTCATGAAAATAAGAAGCTCATAGCTCAAGGTAGCATCAACTAACTGATCGATCCGATGAAGAGGGTAGTTGTCCTTCGAATATGTTTTATTTAGATCGATGTAATTGAAACATACTCTTTAATTTTTATTAGATTTTTTGACCAATACAATGTTCACAAACCATTGGGGGTACTGCACTTCTACAATAAACCTTACCTCTAACAACATGTCCACCTTATCGTTAATTGCTTGCTGGCATTTGGGAGTAAACTTATGAGACTTTTGTTTCATAGGTCAAACCTTAAGGGAAATGTCTATGTGGTGCTACGTCACGTCGGGGTCAATTCTTGGCATGTCTCTTAGTGATCATGCGAACACCTTAGCATTTTCCCTAAGAAAGTCGACGAGCTGCACTCGCTTCTCCTTGAGGTGTATTGCCTTGACTTTGATGACCCAATTAGGATGAGCCTTGTCCAAAGGTTTCTAGACCAGTATTTCCATTGGTTCTAGATGTGGAAGGGGTTTAGTGAAATTTCGAGGGTCCACTAGTAGTGCCTCGGGTTGGGCATTCTTTAGTAAGAAGACTATCATTAGATAGCATTAATGAGACTCATTCGGATCACTACTTAGATCCACAATACCAATTATTATCATGTTAGGGGGGGCAATTCAGGTCTCAGGTGAGGTAGGTCATGTCGATCTTATTTTCTTTGTTGAGGTGACCTTGGGGTTGGAACCAACAGTGGTCGCTCTTGTCGTAGTCTTTTGCATATCTCCTCATACTTACTTAAGACTATCGCCTTAATAGCTATGAATCGGTTAGCCCTTTAGAGGATCTCAGGGATGGTCACCGATGGCCTTTCCACTAATAACCATAAAAGTCAACAGAACCTAAGCCCCATCATGAAGGCTTAAATTTTGTGTAATGGATGGGCTTCTTGCATACCTCGAATCTTATTGGTGAACCAAGCAACGAAGTCGAAGAGTATCACTTCCTCTCCTTGCTTGAGTCATAGCAACATTGTCATTGATGACCTCAGGCGTACATTCCCGAGGAAGCGGAGTTCAAACTCCTTTGCGAGCTAAGAGAAGGAGCTGACTAAGAGTGGCTTTGGACGAGTGTACCACTCCCACATTGTGCCTCTCAGTGTTGTTGGGAATGCGTGATATCAGAGCATTCAAGGTGCCATAGAGAGTCATTTGTGTGCAGAAGCCAGTATTGTGTTCGATAAGGTCAGTACTATTGCCAAAAGTTTCCAACAATAGGAGGTGGAAGTTGGTTGAGATTTGTTCCTCTTGGATGTTCTATATGAATGGGGATTGATCCGAGATAGAATTAGCTGAATTATCCCCATAGACTGTTGGAACTCCTATTACATTTCATCTAGGCATTGATCCATTTGCCTTAATTGGACCCTCAGAGAGTCATCCATTGAATTCGCCGATTGGGTCTCGGATTAAGTGGAGCATAGCAGTGGCACGACGATACATTAAACTCCATCGATAGGGAGCAGCAAGCTCCTTCGACTAGCAGTCTTGTTAAGCTTTACGTGATCTTGAGATGCTAGTATCATGTCGATCGAGCGGGGGAGGGGGGGGGGGGGCGATTTTACCAGGTGCTAGTGCCAGTGGCCGTTGAGGTGGCAATGCTTGTTGGGCTAGCTTAGACAAGAGTGGGGTGATGGCCTACATGCCTGTGAGCGTCTACACTTGATGGGTGAGGTTTAGGAACGGCTCAATAGGGACAAGCAGATGACTCGAGTTCATCCCTAAGGGAGAATGACTTGGGTCATTGATCAAGCGCCAGTTCCCCGTCGGTGCCTGCATTAAGATGGATATATCCACATATGGGAAGGATGATAATTACCCCTCCTGAGTAAAAGTGTTATGGGTTGAAAGCAAGCCCTCCTTGCTGGAACATTCATCGAGAGGATTAGGGGGTAGATGTTCCTACGATATTTAGCCTTCCTTGTAGTACCAAAATATTAAAGGAAAAATGTTATTGACGACTAGATTAGTCCAACATGGTCTGAACCCATATCCATAAGATTGTTTAAAGTATCACTAATGGAGAAATGTCATGCTTCTAGGGCGCCGCCACCTATACAAAGACCAAGGTCGGGAGAGGTTTCCCAACATGGTCCCTTCGACGCTTAATTTAGTCATCCAAGGTCCCTAAATGTAGGTTTTTATAGTTTAAAAATAAGAAAAATTCCCCTATTCGTAATATATTTTTATACCTTAAAGGATGAGAAGAAAGCTTAGGATTGCCTTCCTTGTCATAAAGGAAGAGAAGGAAGCTTGTGATTGCCTTCTTTGTCATAATGAATGAGAAGGAAGTTTGTATTTTCGTGTATTGAATCTTCGTCCATATAGGCATATGGGTACATGGTGACTTATATCCCACATGGCAACCACGTGTCGGTTGATGATAGATACCATATCATTTATATGAGAGAAATGATAGCATTGGCTATTTATACACGATCATGGTGCCTTGGACACGATTATGGCGACTTCGACATGATCATATGGCACTTGTATGATCATGTCCAAGTCACCAGTGCTATCATTTCCCTTGCAAGTTATTTCTGAGTAGTTTTTTGACCTCGAGTGCTTCTCGATGATGGTTCGGGCATAGGCTTTGCGACTTGAGATACTGTTTGAGGCAAGTCCCCTAATGATGACATCGATTTGCCTCTCCATTGGGCCCTGAGGTCGGGGCAAAGGTTCTCGAGGTCTCTAGACGAATCCCTCAAGATGCCTTTGATGAATAAGCTCCTTGATTTGCTCTTTTAAATCACAATAGTCTTTTGTGTCATGGACATAGTCATGGTGGAAGCAGCAATACTTGGATCTATATCTCCTTTCCGTAAGAGTCCTTCAAGAACCCTTTTTCCTTTATATGTAAGAAGACCTCATTTTTCGTCATGTTAAGCAGCTTGGGTTGGTCTTGTTTTCTTTGCCGAGATAACCTTGGGTTTGAAACCAATACTGGTCGCTCCTATCACGATCTTTTACGTGGCTCTTCACACTTACTTAAGACCATTACCTCAGTGATTATGAATCGGTTAGCTCTCTGGAGGGTAAAGTCATTAACATGGTCATCATTTCCACGAGGTTAGAAAAATTATACAGTATTTTATAAAAATATTAATTAAACTTAATAACTTCCTTCAGACATATGACAAGTTCTGAACCCAACATTTAGACTCTGTGTGTAGAGTTATTTGAAATATCATCAAGAAAGAAATGTCATATTCCTAAAGTGTCACACAAAAATCGAGATCGAAAGAAGTTTTTTTCTGACCCAATTCATCCGACACTCGAATTAATCATTTGAGATCCCCAAATATAACTTTTATAATTTGAAAAACAATCTCTCTCTATTTAAAATATATTTTTATACCTCAGAAAAAAATAAAAATAAAAATTATCTTTCTTATCATAATAAATAAAAAGAATGCTTGTACTTTCATGAGTAAAGACGATAAATTCCCTATCCGATAGCTTGTTGTAGATGACAAGTAAACATATGAATGGCATTTTAATTGAAAGAAACTAATCATGCAAGGAGGAATGTGCACGCACAAGATATCACAGGCTGAAAATCCTCAACCTCACTAAGGATAGAAAATTAGACCACCCTTAACTACAAAGTCATGCTGGCTCTACAAAGTTTTAGACAACAGTTACCATAAACAAGCAATGACATAATTTTAAGGAAACGACAAAGCAGGACATAATGCTTGTGACAAGGCATCAAGCGAAAACAGTTTGACGTTAGTCTCTGCTCTGAACCAGTTTACATCTGGGAAGAAAATTAAAAGTGAGCAGGTCGGGATCAGGCCCCAGTCGCCGAATAAGAATTATTGTTGCAGACTAGTATCAAAGCAAGTAGAGAGCCAAAGCCTCCATTTGAACTGCCAAACAAGTACCAGCAAGAAAGACAATAACTCAAGTTAATGACACTGCCACACCTCCGGGCCACCATCTTTTCTCAACTTATTCCACTCAAGTATGAAACGGAGGCACACAGCAAATAATACCCAAGACTCTTTCATGGCCTGAGCACCAAGGACAAGCCTATTTTTGAACTGTTTTCAATGGCCTTGGTGTCAACCTCTCCTGAGATGGTCAAAAATGATTTGGGTTTCCATTCATGCTGGATGAGTGCACTAGCCTTGCCATAATTGTTGAAGCGTGCCTTCGCTGTAGTCAGGGGGTCCAGTGCGTGCTGCGTACCAAAGGTGAGTGTGTTCTCATTGCTCGAGAAACTATGGTTCAGCTCTGCGCCAACTGCCGTACTTGACAAAGGGTTAACCAAGTGGTAATAGGAAGCACTCAAGCTATCTCCCTTGTTATTCCTGCACGCCAATAACATTCAAATTTTGTTAATATATAGACTAGGACCATTCTTAGAATCTGGCATTGTCATTAGAGACAATTGGCAAATTTTGCAGAGAATCTCTATTTGCTGAAACTTAGAAAAACTACTTACAGAGTAAGTGAAGCAATAAGATCTGCATTAGTGATGCTCAAACCAGCATTGTACTTGATAAAATTACCAGTTGCAGTATCAAATGCTACATCAGCACCAACTGAGACGTTCTTAGATCCAACCACACCAGAAAGGTTAACCACAGGATTGGCAGTCAATCCAATACTAGCATTAACCCCTGCATAGTCATGCAAGTACTGAAGCTCAACCTGCAAACATGGTAACGTGTTAGTAAATAAAACAATTTAGCTAAAAAATATAACTATACTGACATATCTTCTGCGACAAAAACTGAATACTTTTACATACCTTGCCAGACCTCTGGTCTGGAATAACAAAACTGAAAATTGTCTTCAATCCTGGGGTGGCAAGTTCATCAACAGTAACTGTAGTTGTAACCTAGCAAATACCACAACAAATGTTTTTATCACCATCTGGAAGCAGAAAGAATTCATATGTACAAGGAATCAGTACATTGTCTCCTGGCAGATATGCACTAAATGCAATTGACTCGAAAATAGATTAGTACCATCCAGAACTAGAAATGACGTTTCCAGGATAATAGCAAATCATGTGTTTGATTATCATTGACTTGGTTGCATCATCATGTATTTTATTAAAATTATCTTATAAATAAAACTGCAGTTGTCAGGAAATCATGGAACCATGCAAAATAACACTATTTATAATGATATGACAATAGACAAAGATGTTTTACATATTAGTGACTGAAGCACATGGAACTGTCCACTAAATCCATCCAAATATTCATATTAGCATATGTATCGCTAAAATCTTAGACATAGTGAACTTAGGTCCTTCCATGAACTAGAAGTAATAATCTCAAAGAAAAGCAAAATAGACCTATTTATAGTGATATGACAATAGACAAAGATGTTTTACATATTAGTGACTGAAGCACATGGAACTGTCCACTAAATCCATCCAAATATTCATATTAGCATATGTATTGCTAAAATCTTAGACATAGTGCACATAGGTCCTTCCATGAACTAGAAGTATTAATCTCAAAGAATAACAAAATAGTTTGTTTAAAGATTTAGCTCTTTTTACCTCCTAAAAGCCATTATTAAAATGTAAAAAAATGCTAATGATGCCCCTTTTTAGTTCTCCTATATGAAGTTCTCAACTCTAGTCCTCTAGTCCCGCCCTGAATTTTAAGGCCCCTGTGATTCTTTACATGCAGGAAAAGATCCAAACCCTCCTATTAGTATAACCAATCATCCCAACTTCATATCAATGCATTTGAAATACAAAATTTTAAATTGTAATTTCAAGTTTTCAACAATCTGTTGTAGATTGCAAAGATTGATGCAATATTATTGAACTTCAGATCAATGGCTAGAGAACAAAAAAACCATTGGATATTTGAAAGAAGAATCTACTATAAATGAGATACGAAATATAAGAATAATACAGTGAACAAAAATCTGCTCATTAAGAGTAATGTCAATGTTATTTCCATAGGTGCCTTTAACATGTGCTTAATAAGCATAAGAAATTGAATGCACCATTGCCAACATTTCCAACAATTGAACAAAAACTATTAACGAATTGATATTGAACTCAAAGATTTAAGGGACTATTACATGTATAAGCCTTAGGCTTCAAACATTAACTAAAAGCTAATTCACCAAGGAAAGGAAAGAAGGCCTACATTTGAATCTGAGTTTGTTTTCACATCAAAGGTGACATTCTTGTTCTTAATCTGGGACTGGATCTCACCAAAAATTAAGTCATTCTTCCTTGTACCAGTAGCCGTAATTGCCTGCAGCAGTATAAAGATCAAACAATTAGAGAAACAAATTTCTATAAAAAATAGACTAATATATATATATATATATATCATAAACTGGGAGTAGTAGATATAGAAACCAATTAGAGAATCTTCAACTATGAAGACAAACTGTTAAAAGTATCATTGAGTTTTCTTTTCCAAACATACCATGGACAGTCAGCACACACTCAAGCCTGTATCTCTCATGTAGCAACCAGATAAATCAGAGAAACATGGTTTCAACCTTTTGTTAAAATGTTTTAGGCCTGCACCTTTCTGTTTGATATATTAAATAGTTCATTGTACATTTAAATGGAGACAAAGGCTTCCTATGTATTGTCCATTATATTGTAGAACTAAAGAGGGCGTCATTGCTGATGGGGAACATTTTTCCTTATTATTTCTTCACAAGCTAAATACCAATAGCTAAACTAAAAAAATTCAAATTTCTTTTACCTTACCATAACAAAATCACAGATATATAGACAGAGTGATAGAATGAGGGAAAAAGTAATATCTGTAAAACCCATTCTAGTAAGCATAGAGTGCACTGCTTCAAAAACACCATTATATTGTAGCACTAACGAGGGCGTCATTGCTGAACAGGGAACATTTTTCCTTATTATTTTATCACAAGTTAAACACCAATTGCTAAACTAAAAAACATTCAAATTTCTTTTACCTTACCATAACAAAATCACAGATATATGGACAGAGTGATAGAATGAGGGAAAAAGTTATATCTGCAAAACCCGTTCTAGTAAGCATAGAGTGCACTGCTTCAAAAACACCAATAAACTGACCACCAGCAAAACCCTCTATATCTCAAGTGATTGAACCAACGAAAATTCTCGCTGTGACATGCTTCCTAGATTAGTAACAACAGGACACCGTAAGATCCCAACTATTTGGGCTGGTTATATAGATCTCTCCCAACCATTGTTTCATCATAAATTTATATTAGGATAGGAACCATCACATGTTGTCAACAATTTTACATTTATTTGGTTTGTTACATTTTTTAAAGAACTCTGAAGAACAACTGCTTTAATAATCTACATATCTATTAAATCTTGAGTATGAACTAGTAAAACCAATCTAGAATGAACCAACATGAATCAAAGGTCAACTCAAGCTGGTTGTCCATCTGAACATATTGTAACTAATACATGCCAACAAAGACGATTATTTATTGTACCCTGCTTCATGAGATCATATAGAAAGCCAAATAAAAAAATTGTTCATACTCCAAGTCATGTGCCAAAAGAAAATGATGGTAATCATGAAACATCTTATGATAGATGTAGCAATACACAAGAAAGCATCAAATTTAGTAAAGTTGACAACAAACCCACAAACTAAACTACATTCGTTATACGAGCAGACAAATCATGGATAAGCAGAAGAATATCATGACTGCAAGGCCTAGTCTCTACAAAATTGAATTAAAAATACCAAAGAGTAAAAAAAGAAAATACTATATCCAGCCAGCAACAAAGAAAATATGGTAACATAATCACATACCCAAAGAAAGTCTGTCCAGGAGCAAAAAGGTTTTATCATGCTACAGAACACTAGAAGTCTGCCCAAGAGACATGACTAGATGTGATTATGAAATCAAAATCATTTGGTTTCAACACATAGAGTAACATGTACAACTAATTACCCAAATATGTCCATTTAGGGTTCACCACTCGATAACATGAAGCAAAGACAGATCTAATTTACCTTTAAAACTCATGCTTTAACAAAGAAACTACATCCTACATCCAGAAAATTCTAAGGCATATACCTCAAGAACAAAGTATACCTGAAAAATTAACTCAGTCATAAGGTTGCCACTAGATCATTTAGTCTCAATTCTCTTGTCCTCATAAAGGGTCAGACATTGCATCATGATACTAAACTGGAATAACTGTAGTTCGTCCATCACTCCATCTTGTGAAGTGTCTTTCTATAATACCAATAGAGATAGAACATCAGATGTTGGGTCACTCACCCTCATGCTCTTCACCTCATACTTCTTCATTAATAGATTCCATATTATGTGTCCTTTCCGTCTGCTTCAGCAGCGACTTTCTAAATCAAACCATCATTTTCACAGGCCTCATTGGCATCCAATAGACATTTAAGTCTGTCAACTCTCATCAGCATTCACAATACATGCTATTCTAAACAAAAAAATGAACTTGTGGCTTAAGCTGCCACATTGCCACTGAGGGTTCTTAACACTTAAAAATATCTCTGCACTTTGAGATTTCAGTTCCAGCCATATAACAGACCAATTAAATTCCAAAATGTTCCAATACTTTTCTGACCCCACATCCGACTGCAGAAAATACATCCATATATGGCATTTGGTCGGAATAATTCACTAACAATCAGGATAAAAGAACAAACCATAAGGTCCCAACTATCCAGAAAAGAATAACGGTCATGCGAAAAAAGGACTTATAATCCATCACTATAATTAGATTCTGATCCAAATGTTATCATTCCAGTAACTTATGCCAACAAACCTAGTCATCGCTTTCACAAAAAGAAAAGAGGTCACAGTTCCACATAAGATAACTACAAGAACAGCCGGAGGGCAATACAATTTCGGTTGATTGTTAAGCACCTTACTTTAGAGAAAGAGTCGAACGTACCACCCTAGAGTCCAATGCGATCAAAACAAGGATAAGAGCTCCAGTGCTCTGATGTAAGTACCTTAACCAAGCATCACACAGCAACAATGGATATACAGTTGCAGACACAGTTACTAATACTCCTGACCTCAAAAAGATCCTCTTAGGACTTGCACAAAAGTGCATTTTTCCTGCGTCGTATTCTTAATTCTCGCAAGTAGAATCTCCCTTAAATGGAGTCCACTAGACAAACCAAAAAAATGGGTAAAAGGAAATAAGCCATCCATACTCTTACGGTCTCACAACATCCCAAAATCCTTTCGGTCATAGAATGTAAGATTACAAAGGAAAAAAGAAAACGAAAACCAGAGAGATGTCTACGTGAGTTCGAGATTGACTCACCACCACATAACTAAACAACAGACGAGCTGCAAATAGACCATCCACTGATCCGAGGAAAAGAAATTTAGAAGATAATCAGAAGCGAACGACGTCAAATCCATTTTTCAACGACACAACCGCACTACTAGCATCGGACACAAAAAGGAAAAAAAAAAAAGGAAAAGAAAAGAAGACAATCACTCACGACTCCATTTGAGGTACAGGTGGTGACGGTGAACTTGTGATCCGTCTGATAGTCCCTGTAAAGAAGATCTGGAAGAAAAATTCGAAGATATCCGTCAAAAAAAAAACGAAAAATGATGGGAGAGATATGAAAAGAAAAGGCGAACTACCTCGGGCCTTCTTGCCGATCTCGGAGTAGAGACCTGGACCCATCTTCCCTCGATCGATATCAAACGGCGGAAAGAAGATTAAAGGAGAGAGAGAGAGAGAGAGAGAGAGAGAGAGAGAGAGAGAGAAGACGGCGCTTTCCCGAATGAATTAGAGACCGAACGACAGATAAATGGTGGGAGGGATGCGCTGCAGGAGGAGGGTGGAGGCACGCCCAATCGGTGCGAGCCCTAATCCGTTGTGGGTACAAAGAAAATGATCCAACGACTCACGAGAGGGATTGGGTCGGCCTAGACCGACATCAGCCGTTGGATCAGTGGGCCGCTACTGTCGGGTACCGTCATCCGAGCCGTCGGATCACGAGATGGAAGTTGAATTTTGTATTTATAAATTATATTTATTTGACACGATTTCTCGCCGGGGTTGGCGAGGGCCGAGTCCGGCGTCAAATGTCGGGTCAGAGTCCACGTGACACGAGATGTCACCCTTCGCATCTTCTTAGGGGTGACTTGCATTTGCAAGGCAAATGTCAGGTGTTGAATGGAAACCAATTAAATGAGAATTTACGTTTAACTACGACCGTTCTATTTCGGAAATTAAATTGAGAACCAAGAATTCATAAGTTCATCGAATCTCTTTTAACTTAAGTATTTTTTTAGAGTTTACATATTTTGAAAGGATAAAATCATACGAATACGTAATCGTTTAAAACAGATAATTCCTCGCGAGCCTACGGGCTACACTAATGACCGATCGATCAAATGATCCCTTATTATATTTATGCTAAAAAGAATAATCCGAGGTCTGTACCTCGATCGAGCAAACTTGTTCTCGAGTTGTGCACCTTAGCTTTCCTACGGGAGAGAGCATTGATAAAATCATTTAGTTTCATATTGATTAAAGAGTATGGAAACCAAAGGTTTATAAGTTTGTTAAGTCTCTCTTACCTTTAGAGGTTTTTTTTGAAGCTCACTTGCTTCGAAAGAACAAAACCAAAATCGTACAGATACGCTCATCGTATAAAGTAAATAATTCTTCGCGAGTCTACGAGCTACACCAATGATCGATCGATCAAATAGTAATATTCCAGATGCGGTCGCAATCATATGATTAAAAAACGATAGTTGAATATGGAAAGGAAGCAGGCAGGGCACGATGCTTCATCTCCCCATGTAGCTGGCGTGCAGACTATCAACATGGCTGAGTTGAAGATTAGCTGCCTCCAGATGCGGAACGATATGCGTTTGGGCTACGACTCCAGTTCACGCCATCATCGGCTACCTGCCGCCTTCCGGAATGTAGCTCTACTATAATGGTTTTAAATTCCGAACCTACGTGTATACAGCCGGAACTTTGTTAAATGAACAACCTAATACATGTATAAACAGCTGTAGAGGAAGGAAGAATAAGAGAAACATGAACAAGCTAATACATATATAAACAGCTGTAGAGGAAGGAAGAATAAGAGAAACACCTCACAGTAGCGTTGGCCTTTTCCATTTCTCTCTGACACCTCATTCGCATCCGAGTTGTAGCTTATTGTCGAATAGATCATACGATTTATTCAAGGAATAATGGAAGAAAAGGAAAAAGTCTAAATGGCTGATTGAATTCAGGGTTTGTTTTCTACACCACTGCAAGTCACGGATTTGGAGTGGCTCGATTAGTGTTTGATAAAGATGGAGGCTTCGATTCAGCCACTAAAAACATGATGCCTGAATCTCTTCGCGTCCAAATCAATACCTCCGAGATGACTTGATATAATAAATGTTCCAAAAATGCAGTTGAATAGAATGATTCCCAGGTCTGACAACCAGCACCGGGACGTTCAACTCTGCCCAGCGATGTCGTCAGATCAGATCACGCTAACTAACGACGTATCTGGCTTTAGTAATTACATCATTTTATTGAACACGGAAAGCAAGATGGTATCTACAGAGCCAAATTCACAAGGCGTTCATTGCTAAGAGCAAAATAGACCAATACACTCGTGTACCCTAACAATAAACTTATTGACACCACAGACAGATATTAACTGCTGCATTATTTATACATCCATGGCACACTTAAATCAAACACTACTTATAAGGTCAAAATACCCAAACATTACGGCAAAGTCTCCGGAACATGGACCCGTGTCTCCTTCTTCTTCTTACTGAAGTGTATTTGCTTGAAGAAGGCCATCCCTGATCTGAGTAGCAATGTCTCTCACAGCTCCAGGCCCATGGGGGATGAACACAGAAGAGGACTTCGACGAGGCTCCAATCTCCTTCATGGTATCAAAGTATTGCGTCACTAAGACCATGTCCATGACATCCTTGGCTGTTGTTCCTGGTACATTTACTGAGAAAGCAAGCACGCTATCTCTCAGACCATCCACAATGGCCTGGCGTTGTCTTGCTATACCTAATCCGGCCAAGTACTTTGATTCTGCATCTCCTTCTGCTCGTTTGATCTGCAGTATCTTTTCAGCTTCAGCTTTCTCATTAGCTGCCATCCGCAGCCGAGCAGCTGGCGTAATGAATTAAAAATAAAAACATAAAGGACATTAGTTATAATAATAACAACAACAATAAATGTACAGTATAATAGATGCAAAGCACATATTTACTGGAGTAATTAGTCAGAGAATGCCAAGAAAACTAGGGTTCATCAACACTCTTAAACTATAAACCACTTGCCTGCATTAATCTCATTCATTGCCCTCTTGACATGTTCATCAGGTTCAATATCCACAATCAAGGTTTGAACAATCTCATACCCATACATTGACATTGCCTATATGCAGAGAAATCATGTCAGTAAAGTATGAAAGAGTGAGATATACTCAATTACTCATTAACAAGCATGGACTGCCTTTTCAAGCTCATCTTCTACAGCTTTAGCAATATCATTCTTCTGTTCAAATGTATCATCCAAGTTCAGCTTTGGAACACTAGCCCTGATGACTGAAAATCAGCAAATACTTCAATTATTCACAGAATCAAATTTCAAGTTTCAGATATAATAACAATTCACTTTTTGGTCAATGGAATAACTTGAATGAGTATTCCTTGTCCAGCAAAAAAATTATGAACATGACCACTAAGGACTGGCATCAGCAGCCCGAAAAGCAAAGTCCAAAGGGTATTGAGAATGGGAAGGAAAAGTTCAAAAAGACTCAAGATACAAAGCTATGCTTATTGACATATGATAAAACAAGAGAGGACAGAAAATAAGATGTGTCAAAAACAAAGAAAATACATGTAATGAAAGTCAAAATGGAGATATAAAAACCATATCACAGAAACAGGATGAACATCATTATAAATCAATGATAATGCATGTTCTTACAAGCTAGATTGCTATTTGCAATTCTTACGCTTCTTAGAAACATTGATATTAAAACTCCTCTCGTCATAAGCCTTCCATCCAGAAACAGCCAATTTTATCAATGCAAGTGACCTGCCTCCACGATGTCAAGTGGTTGTGAAATGAACATATCTGATAAAAACCTTCACACATGTATCTTGTCTATAATCTAAAATCATGAGAGTGACAAGTGTACATTCGTTAGACAGTAGATAGCATGAGAAAAGCACTATCCATGATTCTAGTGGAGTATTCATATCTGAACATTTTCATCAGCCACAGACTGAAGAAATTGCAAATGCTCCACTAGCTTCCTAGTGTCCCAAGTGCTAAAATACCTACTTAACAATTGATCTTATACCATAACATCCCATTTATACAAAAAATTTGTAGGTGTTTGACTTGGCAATTTGGTAGATATTTTGAATTGAAAGGTTGAGTCAAAAATCACTAGCATCAACTGATAAACTTGGGCGTATTGAGATTTGTCATAAAATAAGCTGCCATGTTAATTTTCCTAGGGAAGTAACGAAGTATAAAGATCGATGGGACCGTAAAGTTATCACATGCTAATAACTGGTGAGAGCTAAGAAAGAAAATCTTCTCCATGTATTCCATATCATTTCATACATAAAACAATGAATAGTGCAAAATCATATATCTTCAAGCCCCTTGGATATACAGCAGGAGTACTAGAAGATTGAATCAATTGAGTCTCCAAGCCCTTGCATATATAGATAGCATCAGTACTAACATCATTGCCACATATTATCGTATGCTACAATCAGAACAAATTATCTCGACAAATGAAAGACTAGCTCAATCACTCAGGACACTTCATGATCAATTCTTATACAATTAGTAATATGGGATCAGAAATTATTTGAAAGAATATGAGTTGGTGTATTGAATAATAGCTCAATCGTCAAACTATGTAAACTTACCATCGAAAACATAGGATTGAATTTGTTCTCTTGTGTTGCTAAGCCTGTAGAAAGCATCAGATGCCTTCTCAGCGAGAGCACGGTATTGAACAGACGCAACAACAGTGACAAACACATTATCCTGAAGCACCACAAGAATCATAATGGATATAGTAGCTACAACAGAAACATTTATATCCAGCATTAATTAAAGAGCATAATAGGAGATAGAAACAAGTAAGAAAAATGACACATATGAGTACCTTAAAAGTAATGTGTACGTAGAATAGCTCAAATTAACTGAAAAATATTCCTCTTAAATGATGAATACAGATAAGCAAAGAATGAAGTTCAGGGCCACAAACCTTTGTCTTTGTTTCACAACGGACATCAAGTTGCTGCACACGCAGTGAAAGATACCCAGCAATTTGCCTCCCTATACACCAGGGCAAGAAATGGCACCCAGGATTAAGAATCTCATCAAACTTTCCAAAAGTTTCTCTAACGGCAACAGTTGACTGGTCCACTTGTACACAACCCAGAGCTTGCCCCATTTCTTTCTCTGTATAAGAAAATTGTATGAAACATGATTAACCTATATTAACCAGTAATTAGCTATCTTAATGCTAATAAAGTCAAAACAAGCATGTTGTCATTCCTGTGCAAAGCAACGCAAGTAACTTCACAGTGGATTTACTCAGTAAAGTTAACAAGCAGAAAGTCAAAAAATTGTTCAGATGATCTTAATTCTTGTTCTACAAGGAATTCTGTACATTTAACAATCCAGAAACTCATCCGATCTAACTTACATAAATAATGTTACTGTGTCAGAAGCATTCACAGGGTCAATGTCACATTATGCCTGGCTGTGATTCATAAACTAAGTGAAAAAAATTCAAATCGAGTAACTTAAGACATGGCCACTTGGAAGGCTGCACGGATCCCCTATCCAACAATCACATATTGTTGTTTGAAAAGAATGATGTTGTTTAAAATATCTTCAAGCTTTGACACAAGATCAGAGCATTGAATCTGCAAATTACAACAACAAAGGGAGGGGGAAACTGAAAAAAAATATGCAACAACATGAAGTCAAGTCACATCGAATTCTAGGTATTTACTGTGGCCAACAGCACAGAAACAAAAACAAAATTCTTAACATCATAAACATAAAACATAGCACCAACTATTTTTATATGATCACTGGATAACAAATAAGAACAAGAATATAGGTGCTTCTAAAAGATATTTAATTCAAATCTGCAAGAACAGCCCTTGAGAACAAGTAAAATCCAAAATCCTGATTCCCAGAAAGACTCTCTAAGAAGTAAGCGGTACCATAGCTGGCACCATATCAGGTTATTGATCCTAAGTTGCAGATATGATATAAACAAGTCACCTCATCGAAAAGATCAGGATATTAGGAAATCACCTTTGTTGCGAAAAGTTGTGTCAGAAAACAGAACGCCAGAGGCTGCAAATCACAATATCAAGATGAAATTTGGATGAATAAAGAAACGAAGAAGGATGAACATTTAAAGAACCAACGGCCCATGGTCAGTCAACGTTGCAAGTCATCAACCTCATCCTAGTGGAAGATCCAGAGATCCACTAGGTGGTGTCAGCCAATAAATTCCTAGTCATACATAAACACATCATACATACATAATATGTATGCATGTTGTATGTATGTATATATGTATACAAAAAAAACTGTATTACAACCAGGGAACAAGTGATGCAAGTCGCAGCGAAAATGTTCAATTCCCATTCCCACAAAAGAAAAAAAAAAATCCAGGCGCGACCAATGGTTGCTGGCGCTTTAAACAATTTGGGCGAACAGAAAAGAAAGGGGTAAATGGTGAGCGAGAGAAGTTTGGTGAACAAAGTTGCGGTAATATTCCGAAATAATCATGAACCACGAACCTAGGCAACAGATGAGAGGAAAGATCAAAGGAAGGAGGAAGAAGAATAGTCGATCACCCAAGACGCATACTCCGCTTCATACAAAAGCCAAAGAAGAGTTATAGCCCCATGTCAAACCCTACCTCTCACCAAAATTACTAAATTATAAATTCAATCGATGATTGAACCCAGAGATGCAATTCCAAAAATCCTCCGTAAAAGCACTAGAAATGAGAAGTCATTCTTTCCGATCAAATAGAAAGCCATACAAAATCAAATTTACTGAAGACACGAGATCCGAGCGACGACAAACCTAAGGAACACGGCAATTGGGACTCGGATGCGTATTATTTCAAGACGAAGTAGGAGAAAGAGGGGAGAGAGGTCGTGTGAGGAGAGGGCTCCAATTACCTCGCCTTGCAAAGCGAATTGGCAGAGAAGATGGATCGCGACGCCCGACGACAGATGAAGGGGGGGATTATAGGGGCGGAAAACCAAAGAGGGAAGGAAGGGCTCCTTGGATGTTCCGAAGACTGCCAACGAATGACACCGCATGAGCAGGTGCAACTAAGCGGGGCGGTATGCGGATTGATGGATTTCAGGTTCGCATGGAATGTAAATTTTAAGGGCGATTTTTCTAGAAATATGTTTCAAAAGTATCTTCTCTTCTTTTTTTTCTTTTTTTAAATAACATTTTTAATTTTAAAAATATTTAAAATATCTCTCAAAAAATATTTGTTAAATTTTTTTAATGTATTTTTAACTATTATAACATTATAACGATTTTTATCCCTTCTAAAGCTTATCCTTCTTATACTAGGTCAAATCTTTCGCACGGAATAAAAGCATTGGCCCCTAGTAAAACGCCAATGCCTTGGATCATATTCCAACGACAATATATTTATATTTATATTTATATATATATACATATGTATATATATATATATATATATATACATATATATATATATATATACATATATATATATATATATATAGAAACAAATAAAATTCTATGACGAATTCTAGAGTGGCATTTTCAAACTGTGCTCTTTTTTTTCTAAATTACTTGAATACCCTTATAGAACCGATTCGGTTCACATTAGATTGAACCGAAGAAAAATCGATTTAACATGGATCGATTGAGCATGTATTACGATCTTTCATCTTCGATGTTGATAATCTTTTTAAGCTTGTATTCACTTGTAGACACCTTTTTAGCTCCGTCGAGTTCCTGTATTATCGTAAAATTCTTGAGATACAGTCGAAGTTCCAACTTATCTTATTATCGATTTTTAGTGCTACGGCCATCGACTTTTGATAAGGAGTTACGCAATAACTTTATAGGATTTATACCGTAGTTATAAAAAATTTCCTGCATCAGTTAACTGAAAACTTGAAACCCAAAATACTCCATCAGTTGTAATTTTTACGTATGTAATTTACGTTTTTCATGTATGTAAAATAATCCTAAAAAGACTCTGTCAGTTACATTTTTCATGTATAAACACAAGTTAGCGAAATTACAATAAAATGTCCATTGTTGATTTGGTTTGATGAAACAAGAAATATTGTTCAAATTAGGTTATCAGATACCAAGAGTTAATTTTTTTAGACCTAATTTTTATCATACCTTTGGGAAATATTTAGTTTGTCAACTGTAAAATAAACATTACATTAAAAAAATCATGTTTTTGGTGAAAATAAGAAAAATATAGAGAAAATAGAAATTCATGTTCTTAAAAAAAATCTCTAAATTAGAGATCCATATGGTAAAAATTAAATTTTTTTTCTGAACATTTTATAGTATTTAGATCATTCTTTGAGATAGATACTTGAATTTTGGGGTCTAACCAAAATCATGGTATTGTATATCATGATTTATTTATTTTTATCAACTTTTTACCATAGCCTAAGGACATATTTAAAAGCTCAGATATCAAAAAACATTGCATAAAGAAATCATGTTTTAGTAGAAATAAAAAAGAAAATATAAGAAAATATTAAACTATTTAGATTATGAAAAAAATTAAAAATATTAAAAATATAAATTAGAAAATATGTTATAGAGGTCCATATAATCAAAACTAAAAGCTATCTTGAAATTTTCATACTATTTGGATTATTCCTTAAGATTGATACTCTAATTTTGGGGTCTAACCAAAATCAGGGTATGGTTATTAGGAATTAATTTTTTTTACTAACTTTTTTATCATAGCTTAGGATATATTAGAATATAAATATAAAATTTACATAGATATATTATGGTGGAATTTAAAAAAGATGGAGAAAATAACTATTTAAATTTTTAAAAAACCTAAAAAATATCAAAAAAAATCTTTAATTAGAAAATATGTTATAAGGTCCATATGATCGAATTGAAAGCTTTCCTAAATATTTTATAGCATTTGGACCATTCTTTGATATTGATAGTCTGATTTTTGGGGTTTAAATAAAATGAGGATATCGTATATACTTTAAAAGTTTGTCAGAACATTTCATAATATTTGGACTATTCCTTATACTTTGATTTTGGGGTCTAAACCAAAATCAAGGTATCACATACTAAGATTTATTTTTTAAAACCAATTTTTCCCATAGCTTATGGATATAATTAGAAACTCAAATGTCAAAAAATATTGTAAATCATTTTTTGGTGAAAATAAAAAAAAAGATGGAAAAAATAAGTAAACATCAAACTATTCAAATTCTGAAAAATTCTAGAAATTATCAAAAAATAAATAAATCTCTAAATTATAAAATATGTTATAGAGGTATATATAGTCAAAATTAAAAACTTTTTTTAAAATTGTATACCATTTGGACTATTCATAAGGTTGATATTATGATTTGAGGTCTAACCAAAATCCGAGTATCTTATATCCTGATTTGACTTCTTTGAATTAACCTTTTAACATAGCTTAGCGGCATATTTAGAAGCTTAAATGTCAAAAACAAAATAAAGGCATACTGATTTGATAGAAATGAGGAAAAGATGGAAAAAATAAGTAAACATCAAACTATTCAAATTCTGAAAAATTCTAGAAATTATCAAAAAATAAATCTCTAAATTAGAAAATATGTTATAGAGGTATATATAGTCAAAATTAAAAACTTTTTTTTAAAATTGTATACCATTTGGACTATTCCTTATACTTTGATTTTGGGGTCTAACCAAAATCAAGGTATCACATACTAAGATTTATTTTTTTAAAACCAATTTTTTCCCATAGCTTATGGATATAATTAGAAACTCAAATGTCAAAAAATATTGTAAATCATTTTTTGGTGAAAATAAGAAAACAAAAACTATTCAGATTTTGAAAAAAAATAAAAAAAATCAAAAAATAAATCTCTAAATTATAAAATATGTTATAGCTCATAGACATTTGCTCATTTGGACCAAATTCAAGGTATCACATACTAAGATTTATTTTTTTAAAACCAATTTTTTCCCATAGCTTATGGATATAATTAGAAACTCAGATGTTAAAATATTTTATAAAGACATCCATCATGTTTTAGTGAAAATGGGAAAATATGGAGAAAATAAAAAATACCAAACTATTCAGATTCTGAATGGTCTAAATACTATGATTTTTTTGGGAAAGCTTTCACTTTCAACCATATGGACATTTATAATAGATTTTCTAATTTAGAGTTTTTTTTCGATATTTTTTTATTTTTTTTCAGAATCTAAACAGTTTGGTATTTTTCTATTTTCTCGATCATTTTCTCATTTCCACCGAAACATAATGGATCCATACAATAATTTTTAATATTCAGCTTATAACTATAGTAACAATATGATCCATAAAAGTCAACTCTTAGTATACAATACTCTTATTTTAGTTGGGCCCCAAAATCATAGTATCGATTTCAAGAAATAATTCAAATGATATAAAGTTTTTAACAAACCTTTTAGTTTCAACTATATGGACATTTATAATAGATTTTCTAATTTAGAGTTTTTTTTCGATATTTTTTTATTTTTTTTTCAGAATCTAAACAGTTTGGTATTTTTCTATTTTCTCGATCATTTTCTCATTTCCACCGAAACATAATGGATCCATACAATAATTTTTAATATTTCAGCTTATAACTATAGTAACAATATGATCCATAAAAGTCAACTCTTAGTATACAATACTCTTATTTTAGTTGGGCCCCAAAATCATAGTATCGATTTCAAGAAATAATTCAAATGATATAAAGTTTTTAACAAACCTTTTAGTTTCAACTATATGGACATCTATAATAAATTTTCTAATTTAGAGAGTTTTTTTATATTTATTATATTTAAATATCTATATAATTTATTTTTTTATTTTCTTTATTTTTTTCTCATTTTCATCAAAGATGATGGATTCATGATAAGAATATTATCTACAAAAGTCAACTCAGGATATACAATTCCTTATTTTGATTGGACCCTAAAATCGAAGTATCTATCTCAACAAATGGTCCAAATACTTTGAAATTTTCAACAAATCTGTCAACTACAATCAAATAGACCTCTATATTAATTTTTTTAATATTGTTATGATTTATTCAGAATTTGAATAGCTTGATGGTTTTCTATTTTCTCCTCTTTTTCATATTTTCATAAAAATACGATAGATCCATGCATTATTTTTTGACATTTAAGCTTTAAATCAGTATATATAATACTGATTTTGGTTGGACTCCAAAATTAGAGTATCAATTCAAATACTTTAAAATTTTTAAAAAACTTTTCAATTATAACCGGATGGACCTCTATAATAAATTTTATAATTTAGAAAATATTTTAATATTTTTTTTATTTATTCAGTATATGAACAGTTTAGTGTCTTTTTATTTTCTCTAATTTTTTCTCAATTTTCAGCAAAACATGATGGATCCATGTAATGTGTTTTGACATTTTAGCTTTCAAATACGTCAACAAACTATGATAAACATATGATCCGCAAAAAATAACTCATGGTGCACGATATCCTGATTTTGATTGGACCTCAAAATCAGAGTATCGATTCATATAAATCATATGAAATTTTTAGAAAGGCTCTCAATTGCCACCATATGGATCGCTATAATAGAATTTCTAATTTAGACAAATTTTTTATTTTTTAATCTTTTGAACAATCTTCGATGTTTTCTATTTTCTTCGTGTTTTTTATATTTTTTAACAGTATTTGAACAGTCTATGATTTTTTTGGTAATAGTTTGTTTTTCCTATTTTCTTTAGTTTTTCTCATTTTCACTAAAATGTAATAATTTCCTTGTAATATTTTTTCAAAGATTTAAATACCAGTCAATTTTCGGAAAACTGTTTTGAGAGAGAAACCTATTTTATCATGTATAAATAATTATTAAATAATAATAATAATAATAATAAACAAATATAATAATTTACTTACATTGGTTTTTGTCTTTCTTGGGGATTCAATGCTCAAACAGACAAAAAGACAAAGAGAAAGAAGATGAACTAAGAAGGAGCAACACCATCCTAAGCTAAGAGCTACAAGAGAAGAGAAAGAAGCCAAAGAAGAAGGAAAATGACAAAAGGAAAAGTGACAAAGAAAAAGAATACACTGCACAGGTTTCCTAAACCAATTGTGAACCGATTGATCCAAAAAAGTACTCTATGAACCAAAATAAATAAATAAATAAATATATATGTATATATATATGTATGTATATATATATATATATATATATATATATATATATATATATATATATATATATAGTGGCTTTATTGTCTATGAACAAAAGAGTACAATTGCAGAAGCAAAGAGGCAGTTTGAGAATTTTTCACACCTCATACTCTCTACAGGAAAAAATTAAAATTATTTTTTTAAAAAAAAATTAGCTCAAACATTCAAATGGGATAATAGGAAGGACCAACCGATGTAAAAAAAAAAAAAAAATTCATATCATAGAGTGATAGAACATTCAAAGTATCGCTTTCCGTCGTCTCTCTATCGGTTTATATTTGAGTCTAATTAAAGATATTTTAAAAAATAAAAAAATATAAATAAATATTAGAAGTGGAGACCGATAGATGAGCCTCCAAATAAACTATCCATCATTTTTTTTTAATTTAATTTATTTTTATAAAATAGTAATATCCGTAATTGATCGATCAATGTCATCGTAACGGATGATGTCACATATATATCGATCTGATTGATTCATCGTCGAAAGTATTATAACTCTTAGTAGCTAACATGATTATAACCGTTAAGATCAATGCCATCGTAACGGATGATGTCACAAATACCGTTAGCAGATCCGCATGAAGGATTATAACTGTCAGTAGGTAATATGATTGGATGATGAAATCGTGGTGATTGAGATTCCGAGTGTACTGGCGTGCCAATATATGCATCATCAGATCTAAAAGACAAAGACGCCGGCACGGCATTTCAGCAGCACCACACGAATAGAATCTATGATAATGAATGGGACACAAGGAGAATCAATCAAATCAAATCAATCGATTTTTATACGACTCTTTGATCGCATTCGTCTTCGGTTTGGAGTGGAGAACCCCTCCTAATCGTACTCGCTCTTACCACTTGTATGAGCTGGATAGAGTATTTATAGCCGTGACGGAGACTCGCCTGCCCTCCTCCTTCACGCTCTCTCTGCCTCGTCGTCCAAGTTTGGTATGCAGCCTCGCAGCATCTTCGTAACGAGAGAATCCATCAGCAGCCCAACATCCATTATTGCGTGTTCGATGGACCACAAGAGGCTTTGGCAGCAAACGCTAATCAACGCGATGAATGGACCACGCACCAACCCCAGAAATATCTTCTTCTCTCGGTCGACGGTATATACGAAAGTTCCCCTCTCCGACGACGTCCGGTTGGATGGATCGATAAAGTCTGAACGATGTGTCTTCTGTATAATATTATATTACTACAGTTGGAATAATAAAGTCTGATCGACGAATCTATCCACCACCTTTGTATATAATAATATCATACGACGAAAGGAAGCGGTATGGTCAAACACTCAAAACAATTATTTGGTCTTCGCTAGCATAGGTTTATATGTTGGATTGTGAGGGATGAATGCATGAGAAATGAAGGGGCCAGCCCTGCACAGCTGCCCTCTCTCTCTCTCTCTCTCTCTCTCTCTCTCTCTCTCTCTATCTTCCTTCTTCTTGCTTGTTCGTTTGGTGCCGGACAAATCTGAACTCTGAAAATAGATGACAACCACATCATTATCACAATGCCAACCCGACGCATTGGCCAACCATTATATCTCGATAACGACGTTAAGCAAGCGTCGGTCAACGATGCGGCCTCTTCTTCCTGGAATTTTCTTTTGGTGACCGCACCCATTTGGGTGGTGAGGGATATTTTAAGATCATATTTAATTGTATTGTAGTGAAAAGATGCCTAAGGATCAAATTTAATTTTAAAGGGATGCTTTATAGTTAGATTTAACTGTATCATTATAGTTGAATTCAGTCGAGTTATCATAAAGGATATTTTATGGTTGGATTTAACCGATCACCATAAGATTCTTGTTGTAGCCAAATTTAATTGATCACCATAAGGGTCTCTCCCAATTAAGGACAAGCTTTCTATTAGAAACCTTCATTGTACAAGTGCAATCGATAGGGGTGAGTTCCATGATGTGCAAGCCCTGAATTGAAACATTCTATTGGCATCAGTCGCATCATTTTATATATCGTAGGGCGAGATTAGTTGTCGTCGATGTATTCTCCACAGGTTCATTCATGGATCTCGAATAATAGATGCTCCTGACATCCTGGGCAACATAGGTAGGGTTGCATAAGGGTATATGCGAACCAGCAAAATGTCCAATTTGGAGACTGGTTGCTACCACTGGCTACCACCTAATACAAAGAAGGGTGGCGCGGCACATTAAATCTGGCATTGCGATACAGTGATAACATGAGAAAGAAGCACAGCTTAGTATCGAAAGGATTCACGACAAGATTCTATACATAAAAATAGTGCCGCAGGCGATGAAAACTTATTCTACTTCTGAGTATTTCATAATCAACCACAAATATTAATCCACATTCCATGAATTCGTATACCATCTATCTACATATGGATCATAGAATGATCAAAGCATAAAGGTAAAATAACTTAGCAGCAAGAATTTGTTAAGGAAGTCGGAGTACAAAATTATCAAGCAAGGTGATATAGATGGCAGCTGCAGCAAGAATCACGAAAGCACATTCAACGATTGTGCGCCTTTAGCAACTTTGATGAAGACATCCTCCAATGTGGTGTCAGCCAGACCCCATGCATGAATCGTGAATTTACTCTTTGCGATCTCGACTGCTCGGAAGACATCAGCAATTCTGACCTCCTGCTTGGGCAACTCGAATTTTTGGGTCCCAGAAATATGATATACCCTGTTTGCACTTGGAGATAGCCGCCGAACTAAGCTTTCAACCTCCTCTTCCTCGTTTACAGATGTGGTCATTGTGAAGACATACGATCCACCGTACCTAGCCTTGAGCTGCCATAACACACCAGTGAATGGAAATCTTTTTAGTACATCCTACTCCTTAAACATGAGCTTTGTGTGATATTTCAAACTTATATTGCCAGGTTAAAAGTGTGTTAACAACTTGTTTAACTGATCATGTAGCTCAAACTTTGGCTCACCCAGTAAAAATTGTAAAATCATGTTTTGCAAAAAGCACCAACATCCATGGATAAAATTGCATATTATCCTACCTCCTTTGGATTTCCTATGCACTGGAAACCTCCATCAACAAAGATGCCCAGACGATCACACAATACCTCGGCTTCCTCCATGGAGTGTGCTGAAAACAATTAGAAACAATTATTGGCATAAAAATAACTAATAATAAAAATGCAATGAAATTGTTGATTTTTATATTATTTAGGAAAAGACAATATATCAGCTAAAAATGTTTATGCAATAATATATCATAGTCTGTTCTTGCTAGAGCCCAGACTTGACATCAGCAAAAATGTGGTGGAAATATTGATACTTGTGAGTATAATTGCCCGGTCTCTTTTTGCATGCTTCACAACATTCCATAAGTTGTTTCTTGATGCTGGGTCTAGTCCTGTGCTTGGTTCATCCATGTACACGACCTGACATAATATCAAATTGTAATTTTTTCTTATATGATTTTGTTTTATTTGCTACTCAATTTAAAGGTCTAAAATCATCAGCAACACATATACCTTAGGATCACCAATCAGTGAAATTGCGACACTCAGCCTCCTTTTCATTCCACCGCTATATTTTCCAGCTTGTTTATCTCCAACACCACCATAAAACAAATTTACACTCTTCAAAGATTCATCGACTGCCTGTAAGGAAATGAAAGAGGGCATCATAAAACAGAGATGCTGGGAACTATTTGTATCTACACAATGCAGGTGCACTCTAAGAAACCTAAATACTCATAAGATACAAATTCATAAATCTAACACCTTTGAGGTCTCATGACCTCGTAACTGCATTTGTTTTAAGGTACAAACATATGTCTAACATTTTTTTTAATCTCTCTCTTGTGATAGTTCTCATCGCTTTCCTCATCATATAAGGTATTCATTCTCATTTCAAGGAACTACTAAATTTTTGAAAATAAGCAGGATGCTAGTTCCATACAAAATATTTTCCTTACCCAAATAAAATATTTGATAATGTAGATATTTGACATTGTTTGACCAGGGGAACTTGCTGATAAGCAACACGTAGATGGCTCCATGGAAGAAGACTAAAACAGAAAGGTTCCTTACATAGGAAGCAAATTGATCAGTTCAGTTACTACGTGGTACCTTCTTTCGTATTCACTTTAAAACTTGCTTGGTTGGACTAATGAACAATCATGTCCAGATATAAGATTTTGCTCAATTACCATTAATAATAAAAACAACATTTGTTTCCCAACCTTTAATTGTTAAATGTTGGTGGAACTCATGAGCATTCTCATCATATTTGCCTATTAAAAACCGCAACATGTATATGTTTAGACACTCCTATTATTACTTTGTTGGAAAAGATCATTACCCCGTGTTTCTGAAGCTGATGAAATAGAAGTTGGCATATAGATCAAGATATAAGCAGCTAAAGTGCATAAGGTGCACCTGTAAATCTATTTAGTTCTCAAAATAATTCTGTATGTAAAGCAGTAAGTAACATATGTCTAAAATCAAAATTTTAACTCGAGTATAAGACACCAGATTGATAATGATGCAATACCTGCAGCAATGCAGCACCTTTAAGGTTTTTCAGTCGACCATAAAATAATAGGTGTTCTCTGCCAGTTAATGTCTCCCAAAGCAAGCTGTACAGTACAATGACAACTAATAAGACTAACAATGGTTCAATTGAAGATGATAATAGTTCTCTTCATGAAACTTCTAAAACTGTGAAATCCTAAGATTTGGAGCTCTTACTCATGCTGTGGGCATACACCCATGCTTGTGTAAATTTCGTCCATATTGGTCCTTATGTCCACTCCCTGAACATAAGCAGTGCCGGAGGTCGGTGTAATAAGCCCAATCATCTGTGGATACAGGTGTTAGGACAATTTTTGTATGGTCTAACATATTTTAGAGTCATTCCAATTGAAAAAAAATTGCAGTCAATCTAAATATCATATAAAAAAACTCTAGATGGATTCTTAAAAGTTTACCTTCTCCAATTCTAAAATTGCCTTTATAGGGACCAAAAAAGGCAGCAAAGACAAGTGGAATGAACTTTATTTTCAAGAAAATGGATTTCATATCACTAACAGAAGAATGTACATGTCAAACAACTGCCAGTAAACTTTTGGAAGAGATGATAAACCCAAGTCTATATAATGCAGTCATTGATGAGGTTAATAACTCTAGGTAAGCATCTCAATGAAATGCGTTCATTTAGAGAAAACCTAAGTGAACAAAGTTGCCACTAACCATATTGATAAAGGTAGTTTTTCCAGCACCATTAGGGCCAAGCATGCCAAAACATTCACCATTAGGTAAAGCAAGAGACAGCCCTCGAACTGCAAGTTTGTCTGGATTTCCATCCCGTCCAGGGTAGACTTTTTTGAGATTATCAGAAATGACTGCATGACTAAAACTGGATTCCAGTAGCAGTTGCTCCACAACTTCTCTCTGACATGAATAAAGGCATTAAATGAATGATGAAAATTAATTAAGGGTTGTCAAAGAAGACAGTTAAATGCAATATTAAGAGACAACACAACCTGCAAGATATAAAAGAAAAATAACTAGGTTGATCATGGTAGCGTATTCCAAAGAATACAAGTAATCAGCAAATAAAATAAGTTGTGGACTAATATTTTTGGACGTTTATATCTTACAAAATTTAAGAAAAGCAATATAATCTAAGATAACTAACCCTTAATTGGATAGCTAGTTCTTGAGTTAATTAGAAATACATAACAATCCAGCATAGGTTTAACTTAAAGAAGATATCCATTTCCTGAGACTTGCGAACCTAATGCATTTTGCCATTGCCAATGGTCTGTCTTTACAAAATAGTCAACATATTTTAATACTTCAGGTTCAAGTACCAAGAGTATTTTAATCACTCCTTGAGTTGCTTTCAGTTGAAACTAAAATAATTGTGTAAAATTCAAACTAAAAACTGAGATTTAACAAGCCCTCTTTCTATTAAGAAATCCATAAAAATTAATTTTTTTCTAAATTTCTGATTCTGCATGGTCTGTATAATGTGCAAACATTTTAAGACATACATTGAACAGAGGAAGGGTTTGCTTTTCTGGGAAATGAACTTTTTAAATTCTGATCAATTGACATTCAGACAAATTGTTTCTGGCTATTCATATATGAAAACAGAGCACAACAAAATAGTTGACTGGCAATGCTGGCAAATAGTGCAACTTACTTCTTGAGAAACATCAGGTCTCTCCATTTCAACAAAAACTTTGGATCCTTGTCTCTGAAAACTAGGCTTTCTTTGGGATACTGAAGACTTCTTCTGGAAATAGCGTAGAAAAAAAATAGGGTCCTTCCTGATTCCACCTCCTATTACCTGATCCAAGTAGAATGCAACTACAAGCAGAACTACCCACTCAACAAACATTATAATCAACACAGCTTTCATCCCATTTTGACTATCATCTAAATCTCCCCACTTCATACCAGAAGTCCCCATAGAATCTCCACTAAAAGAATACTGTGAAAACTCAAATAGCCCACGATACAAGGAAAATCCAGGAACAAGCTCCATGACTAGAATCCAACCTCCTGAAAAATAAAGAAAGCTCCTCTCTGTAATGCTTAGAACTCAAAAGAATAAAAAAACAATCTTCTTCTTGAAATATGATTGAACATAAAATTTCAGGTCAAAATATCTTTAAGATTGTATCATATGAAAGAATTTCATGTGATGTTCTCACTTACTTGGGAAGCTGGTATCTTCAATAAAAAAACGCAAGAGGAACTCTCCCAATAAGCCAGAACCGAATACATAATTGTAACCAAACACTGCAGCATCAGATTTCATGTCATCAAAACGGGTTTCTATATACTTCTATCAGAAGATTTAGCAAGATATATTTCTTTTTGTTTCAATCATTTAGTCATTTAATTCTCACCTGTGGCAGTTTTCACAGCGGAAAAGAAAGGTGCTATAAGAAAGGCCACCGCTATCTGCAAGTTTATGTAAATGAAATAGAACACAACTTGTATGCTGTAGTCATTCAATCTGAAAAATTTTAGCCCTGAGAAGGAGAAAGTTTATCCAATTAAGAAAAAGCTTATTATTTTCATGCACAAACTAATGAAGATGTCAGCTTATGTTACCTATTAGAGAGCCAAATATCACAAAACATATCATGTAGACTGATGATAGAGAGAAAAAATAAATGTAAGATATGAACCAGTAAGGTCCATCCTTTAGCCCATGCATTTTCATCATGATTCTTAACTTTTGTTGCTTCTCGTAGACAATATATGTGAGAATAACCTACATGAGAAACAAAGCTTTACTTAGCCATGGTTAACAGAATCTTAAAAGAGTAGATTAAGCAAAGGTACTCTGCAGATATTCGTAGAATGAAGTCCATGACATGTGAATAAGCACATTGCCAAGAAGAGAAATACCACGCAAAGACATGTTGCACCACATAAACTTAGCAGTTTGCACTAAATTTATGGCATACAAGGACATAACTTTAGTAGATCTATATTATGCACATTATGTCTTATTAAACTTACTGGGAAAAGTAGCTCAATGATCCACGTGAAGAATAATGGACCAAGAAGAGAAGAAAAGTCAAACCTCCGGTCTGTTCCAGTTTTTGGCATTTCTTTAACAAAATCAAACATTACCATTGCACCAACACCTTTTCGAAACTTCAGGTAGGCATTGGAGGCCTATAAAACACAAAGATGAATGATTTTGTAAAAGATCAAATAATAATGATGTATTCTATATTGATATTAATTCAGGGACAAAAATGAATAAACTAAAAAATTAAATTAGTGTTAGGAGTGATCATCAAGGTGAGCCTCATTTTTATTTTCTTGTTGTTTAGACACAAAGCTGTAAATAGACAGTTAAATATACATGATGTGAAAAGCACACAAGGCATGCAAAACAGAATTGATAATCCGCTTAACATATGGCCAGTACTGTAAGTTAGCCAACTAGCTCTCTCTAGATTTTCTCCCTCAAATTTCAGGCGAATGATTAAATATTGATCTCATTCATAACTTGGAATACATTAAAAATACACTTTCATTAGTTTCCTTAGGAGTTGGATGCATCTAGGAACAATAATCCAGATAAAATTCTCAAGATGAGGTTGCTTAATATTTATAAATAATTAAAGGTCCCCCATCCAAGGGATAACCACCATTATTATGTAAAAAAACTAACGATAGTTTCTACTACTCCAGTAAACAAAGAAAAAAATAGAGACAATCATAAGTGAAACAATCTTAGTGGAGCAATGAAAATGCAAATACAAAAAGAAAAAACCCAACTACTCTCCAACTGACACAACATTGCACACATGCACAAACGACTTACATTCTGCCAGTCTGACCTTCTTAATCTTTTAGAACTGTGAGTTATCAGTCTTAGCAAGAAGAAACAAGCAAAAAAGTTCGAGTGACCATGTAGATTTTTTATCATACTTACTCCTGGTATGAGTAGCCAATCAGTTGGTAGAAATTAAAATACCACCAGACAATTTGAAATATCAGAGATTACAAACGTGGTGAGCATACGTACCGCATTCACTGTGCGAGGAACGCGAACCAATGCAACTTCAACGAAACCAGTGTCATTATTATAGGTTGAGTTGTACCAAATGTTTAAATTGAAACCATTCTCATCAGAATTCAAGAAGTCATAGGCTGCAATAGAAATCATTATTGGTATAAACAAGTGAAGTCAAACCCCAAGAAAAGAAAAACGAAGACCAAGAACTTTAAGAAGATCACCTGCAATGAACTCATTTGCCTTCCTCTCTGAATTTCCTTGTCGATAACCCTTAAATAACTCATCATTTATCAATGATGAATTATCGCGCCACAAAGTCAAACCTTGAACACACTTTAACCCTATACCAATTTCAAAAAATTAAAGATTCAGAACATAGCATATTTTAGCAAATGTTTAAAGGTGATGATATAAGCATCTGGAGAATATAACCTCAAACAATCTTGTACCACATCTTTTTAATAATGGTTGTAAAAGTTCCAAAAAGCATGGATTTTGTGCAAAATTTAGAGCCAACCTAGTTTAAGTCAAAAGTCCACATTTTTATAGGTTTCAGATGTTGAGGCCTAAACAATACTGAAGTTTGCAGAAAGAACATGATGGTAATTTTTTTAAGATTTACTCACAAGAACTAATATTCTAATGCATCTTTGAAATTATTTTTCCACTTTATTAACTCCTTTCCACCAATATCATGTAAAATAATGTACATTGATTTTTATTTCCCTTTACTTTTTCATGATGTGGCTCTTTGACCATCTTCATCTATACTGCAAAGAGACGAGAAGAAGATGTACCAACTGTTTGTGGTTCCGTTCTTCAAGAGACCTCCCATACATAAACTAGACGGTTGTTTATATACAAGATAAGATTACACTTGTATTATGATTTTATGATGGTTATAATTTCACAACAAGATTACTCTTTGCCATTAAAAAGACTTTTTGTTCCGATTAGACTTCTATCGTATGCGAGTTCATAAGTTATAAATAACATCCTGCATCAGTGTTATTATTTGTAACTTACGAAACATGATAAAAAACCCAAATAAATTTCTAATGTAGATTGACTTAATTTAATATCTATAAAACTTTGTTGTGGAAAAAATAACTCAAAACATAAATGGAAGTGTCCATACGTATTTTTGGTCGTTAGCCAAAACAGGAACTTCAATTGTGCTTCAAAAATCTTCATTTCATAGTGATCAAACAGGAAATCAAAAAATTCAGAAAACTAATAAATAAATATTGGCATTATGTAGGAAAAACAATGGTCTAATACTAACCTACGGATCATGAACCTAATTACAAATAAGGAGCATAAGTCTACGCATGTTGTGAGGAGATGGTTACATTCATATCTTAGCAAGCGCCAGAAAGCTTGTATATAAGGTTTTTTCTGCTAGCTCCTCTAAAGAAGTGATTGAAAAATTCTTTAATTTCTTCAGACATCAGTATTTGGCTTGACAAATTTTATACTGTTGAGCATCATGATTTTTCAAATATCAAGGATATAAAAATTAGATCTCAAAGTTGTATGTTCTTCATTTTGGCACATCAAAAAAATGAGTGAATTGGTGAGAGAGAATTAGTGAGTACCTTGTTTCTTCAGTTTTGAGAAATCAGCAAGACGTTACATACAAGCAATCGACAAGGATATGAAGTAAGCAACACACAAACAATTTTCTTGTCTATATGCTTGGGCACAAGACCTGTCTTTTCTTCTGTTGTATAAAAGAGGAGAAAGTAAGAGTGTTTCTCTTTAACATACTATGTGGCTGCTGAGATAAAATTGTTTTCGATATAAACAGAACCACAAAGGTGAGGTTTATAGATAAGAATTGCAGCATAGTGAAATAATTTAAATAAACCATATCTCAGATAAATTTATAGTTTGAAAAAAGTGATGCGAAGAAAACTAGGTAGCCTTGTACATAAGCAAGAAAAAAAATCCCTACCTAGCTCAATCGATATGTTGGCGTTTTTAAACGAAATTGGACTTGTTGCGTTTGTTGTGCATTGCGGTTGGACTACATAAACGGGCCTGTCAGAGACAAAAGCTGGTTCAATGAATTGTGTGTTCTCGGTAGGTGTATCCGTCCCCTAAAGATCAAAGAAAGAGTAAAAATGGCTCAATTTATGAACAACGACAACAAACAAGCCAAGGACTTACTCAAGTGGGTGAGTCAAAAATACAAAAAGAAAAAAAACAAGAGAGAAGAATATTACGAGGATGACATTCGACAAACTACTGGGATAATCCGAGAAATTCAACGCAGAGGAAGAGCTTAGAAACAGACTCTGCGCTAGACCTGTCGATGATGAATCAAGTTCAAAGTTATTCATTCGTAGCAGATCGTTGCTTGATGGCATCAACCAAAAGAGACAAATTCATCGGGTGAGCATCACATACTTTGCGCGAGGGATCGGTTACCGCCAGTGAGGAGCACTGCCGCGGGACAGGACTGGGAAGCTCTGCAGGACTCATCGGGCAAGTCGGTAGATAGAGAAAAGTCAGTTCTGACGGCGCGATACTGGGGGCGAGGAACTTGGATGAGAGCGGACCACTCAGGAGGGCTTGAAATGGGGCAAGTGTCGACCTGATCCAGCGTCGAGTACTGGAGGCCGCAGTCGCCTCCCTGGCACCCGCATTGGTACTTATCCTTGTTCAGCTCGTTGTTGATCACTTGCTGAATGAGGACGATCAGGACGCAGATAAAGATGGGGAACGCGACGATCCCGATGTTGGTCTTCAGGTTCCGCTTCTGCGGGGTTTGGAAGAGCACATGAGTACAGTAATCAGTTAATTAAAAGACTTAAGAAAAAGAACATAAGACAAAAACGTTGATCGAATTGCAATCCATTTCATGACTCGATTTTTATTCATCCCCGAGAGAGAGAGAGAGAGAGAGAGAGAGAGAGGCGAAACCTGGAAGGTGAGATTCTTGCGAAGGAGAGCATTGGCTTGGGTGAAGAAGCTGGCAGGACGGCGAGAGGAAGAGGCCGAGGAGGAGATTGACTCCATCTACTGTTTCTTCTCTCCTCCTCCTTCACGCCCGCGGAAGGGAGTGATAAACCATGTTAATTTTTAGTTGGGTTAGGGTTGTTGTTCTTCCCTCGTGGCCTCTGCTCTGAGCCTTGCGTGTTTCGGTTCTCGACAGTAGGGGGAAGGGACGACCGATGATGACTTTTATAGCCGCGACTCTCTCCGGGACCGAGAGGGAAATTTCTCGGAACAACCTGCAGAAGCATGCGCAGACCAATGAAAAATTGGGGGCAGGACCGGACGGTGGCAGCTCGAAGTTGGATTCTGGGGCTCGGTATTATCAACCTGGCGGATGTCGGATTGCTATGTGGGTCACATCGCAATAACGTGACGGCATCAGCAAAATAAAAATAACGATGATGATAGATGGAGTTTTGTTCTCGTCCTCCCGGCGAAAACTCCACGCCGGGAACCAATGGCCGTGAGACCGCAGAAATTTCCGAGATGGTGGGATGTTCGGACTGGGATAACCACGAAGACGGAGTTCCTGAGCTAATTGATTCCCTGACGAGTTGTGTGATGTTTCATCACATCTACTTCGTTCGACACCATCATCTCCAGTATCGCTCGCTCGTCATTCCGTAATAACGACAAGTCAGACCAGTCATATATTCATTTGATATTGCAATCACGACCGATTAAGAGGTTCCACCCTCATATGTCATCATCAACATGCCTATCCAAATCTCGGTGCCTAACATATATCGAGGATGTTCCGAAGATGGCAATCTATTTGAGATAATAATATATATTTTCGTTCAAATAAGAAACTAAGATTAGATACTTTCTAGACAGATAAAAGACTCGGCCGTGAGGGAAGTACTGCCTGCCGAGTGCGCCGGCTCGACCACCGAAGTATTCATGCAAGTTTCATGTCAAACACTCAAATCCGCGTGTATTTTAAGAGAACAGTCCATCGAGCATTGCCTTCTTCTTCAACGGCGGTACAGTTTAATGCCACGTTTCAGCTTCGAAACAGCCACAGATTTGTTCCGTTGCGTTTAGTTTTAGTGGACTGTGTTCTTTAGCGTGTAATGTGTTCAGAGAGTGTGTAGTCTTCTGAAACCGACGACGATAAACACTATTATCACCCACCAAAAGTCAACTGGTTACAACCTATCGCACGTTGGTGTACTGCTCGCCCAGTGCGGCCTCAGAACGCAATTTAGAAGTCAAAGTAACCCAACCTGTGGGACGTCCAACTCTTTCCTTGGTGTTGCAGCTATAAACCATCCTGGACATAAATAAGCTCGAGGAAAGTAGGTGAGATGTTCAAAGTTTGACGTCCAATTCCTTGTGCACACCGGTATGAATATTCAGCGCTCATATGCTTAGAATGACTAACCAGCAGTACTAACTTGGCCACGAAGCATTGAATGTATCCCATGAGCTCATGATGGCTGACACGGTGATATACAAGTCAACCACACGTATCCAAAATCCTCTACACACGCAACTCTACCAATGTGAAAGAAAACCAACTGCTACGTTCAAAATCAAGAACTAGTCTGTTGACTTCCTTAACTAATGCTCGAGTCTAAGCTACGCACATCACTCCATACTACCTTTCTGCACAAAGAAATCCAGTTTCAAGGTCGGAGTATTTTTGAACGCAAGCCACTAACTTCTCCTCCAAGAATCAAATCTGCTAACTTTGATGAGCTGAGTTTAAGTGATGACGAAGAGTCATCTCTCACGCCTTCATACAATCATAGAACAAAGAAGTCAAACAACAGCGGAGCACAAGCCATCATCTTTCATGGATTTGTGTAACAAGATTTAACAGCTTTCTTGTTGTAACACCGAAGTCAAAGCGCAACATCTCAGAAGAAGTTACATCCCTTCATCTTTCTCCTCCATTCGTTACTATCGAAATATACATCTCTTTCTCTGTGCTAACTTCCACAATCTCATCAGGGAGGTGAGAGGAAGAGAAGCGATCACAACTCCTCTTCGCATTTCTCTCCGACTAACCATTTGGATGAAAGAATATCGGAGCAGATATCGCAAAGCAACAGATTTAGAGTAATTAAGGCTTCTCTTAAACAGAATTCTCGGGATCTATTTCCTATATATCTTATTATTATTTTAGGTTCCTTCACGCACAAGCAACTCATATTGCATTCCCATGGCATCATTCAACAGGGCCGGTCAGTCAAGCTGGAAATTTCATTCAAAGGATAAAATGAGCAGGTAAAGGGGTAATATAATAAACATGGACGTGTATAGATACGTCATGCTACATTGACAGCCTTCACCCATCCGAAGGGTCGACAAGGACGTGATATTTGACTGATCACTAATATAATTGAGTTACCCAACTGAACCAGTTACCTACTGCATCACAACAAGAAACATTAATCATGCAGAAAGTTCAGCATCGATATCTTGATAGCGAGACAGCATCACACCCTGCGACTTGAAGTAGGTTTATGAACGTAGAATGAATCAGATATATGGGGATGGATATACAGCTGCTTGACCACAGATTGGAACAACTAGTTTGAATCTGATTGCGTTCTTTACCACTTGTCTCCGTTCCACCAGGATTTTGGAATGCTCGGAGAAGTTTACAGTAACGCCAGTCTGACGCACGTACCGCCTATCTCTCCGTTGGTTACTGGAGCGTCCGAGACGTGGTCATACTGCCAAAGTTTTGATCGTTTCTGTGCAACTTCGCATGAAGAACATTCGTTTCAGATGTCCATTGCAGAAGATGTCGAACGAAGCGGTAAATTTGGAACGCGTTAAGACACACATACGCACATACGTATATAGTTCCTTGCTTATTAATAACATAAGACTTGATCTCTTCAACTGCACTGATCGATCCTGGTTATTAGAAGACGCCAAGGCTGTAGCAGGGATAGGCAGATAAATTACATGGTCATTGTCTTTGCATAAATAAGATCGAAGAAGGTGCTCCGAATAAGAAAATGATTCCCCTGCATCTCGAATGACCCTTGGAGTAATTATCATGGTGTGAAATCAATTCATTTGTTGCACAAAGAAGGAAGATAGAAACTTTTGCAGGGGGACGTGGACTGGTGGGGGGTGTCCACTACCATTTTTGAACTGAGAAGTCAAAATTACTTGAGAGACATGACAGTGAGACTCGGGAGGGCGGAATTTAGAATGCAGAAAACTGTTCCTGCAGCAGCGCGTTGGAAGTCCGATGAGCAGCCAGCAAAAGTAAACCCAGGGACGAAGCGGTGCAAGGCAAGCAGGAATAGCTCGCATTGTTCTTCAAGCGTGGACGGAAGGAAGTCCTTCCGTCGAAGCGCGCGTGTCACTTCGTGGAGTTACGGTTCCACTTAAAATTCCCAGGGCACCCTTTGCAACCTCGACGCTGCATCTTGACGATGGTACCCAATCACATTCCGGAAATGACCCAGGCATCCCAAACCCAGTTGACCAATAGAATGACTAATTCGTCCTTTCACAATTCTCGATTTAGGGTATATATATATATATATATATATATATATATATATATATATATATATAGAGAGAGAGAGAGAGAGAGAGAGAGAGAGAGAGAGAGAGAGAGAGAGAGAGAGAGAGAGGATGTTATAAAGATTGACAGAGTAATGCAAATTTCTCTTCACGTTTATATCATGAGATGCAACGCAACACTACCGCTGGGTGAGACGTTCTTTGGACTACCCGATTTCACAACCGTGTTTCCTATCAATAGAATAGAAGAAACGGTGCAGTCGGTGTCAAATGTCCCAAATACCTAAATTGGTACCTCCCCAGTTTCATGGACCCCATCTACATTTCTTCTCTGTGGGGGTTTGAAATATCGATATCTTAACCAAATTCTCTCACTCCAAAATTTTCATCGTTAAGAAATGCATCATCCAAATCTCACCTTCTAACACTCCCTCAAATCCAGAATCTAACAAGGAAAATAAACTGAGCAGGGTTTTAATCAAGAGCTTCAAATACCTATGTAAATCGTTGGTTTGTCGCGTACCATCAATCAATGCCATGGAAAATTCCAACTTGAAAGTACTTGCGGCGATCGCCCCGTACCACCATCCCGATCCCGATCCCGGCGATGAGTCAAACCCAAAGAGCCCTGCGTCGTCTATGTTTATGAAGTCATTTATAAATGGCCCGTCCCAGTAATCTCCTCCCCCTCCGAAGTCCAAAGTGAAACGCTTCCCCCTCCATACTTTCGCCGCCTCCTCCGGCGGTTCTTGGTATAGGGAACAGGCAGAAGAAGGGCCTTCTCTCGTCCCTCCCATGGAGCTGAAGAGCGGCGCACCCCTGATGACGCAACAGTATGCGGCCTTGCTGAGGAAGAACTTCATCTTGACGTGGCGCCACAAAAAGTCCGCCTTCCTCCAGCTCTTCTCCTCCCTTTTCTTCATCTTTCTCATCTTCTGCATCGACAAGGCAGTCAAGTCCCGCTTCTCCTCTACAACCGCCTACAACAACGTCCACGACCCCCAGCCCCTCATCCTGCCCCCCATCCCCCCCTGCGAAGACAAGTTCTACGTCAAAACCCCCTGCCACGATTTCATCTGGAGCGGCAACGCCAGCGCCCGCATCGCCACCATCGTCTCCGCCATTATGAAGAACAACCCCGGCAGGGAAATCCCCACCGAAAAGGTCAGTTCTTGTTATCATTTATTTCTGGTGGTAGGGCCTTGGAAATTCTCCTCCCCGTTCCTCCTGATTTACCTTGTTATAGTACTGAATTCTTTGGCGAATTGGCTTTGCAGGGAATTAAAAGGAACTTCTATTATTTCTTAGAGTAGATTACTGAAAACGTGTTATCGAAAACAGCAGTCATGGTGATCCGTATTTATCGTCTGGTTACTGGACAGCTTGATTGCGTTATCTAATTTTTTTTTTATAAAGTTGAGGGAATTGAGTGAATAAAATAGTAGGTCTGCCATCGATTTCCTTTTTCTCTGTTTTGTTCGATACAAGCATTAGTACACAAAAATGAGGAAGCTTCAGCTCCCCATACGCAAGAAAGTGTAATCTGCTACTGAGTTTGGCAATACTATGGGACAGGAGATTTAAATTGCCTAGGAATGTAAACAAAACTTATAACATTCACATTAGAACTAATTCTTCTAATGTCATCTCCCAAACTCTTCAACCTCCAAGGCCATGGCTTTTGATTGTTGATATAATGAAATATCTCCAAGGCACCTGATTCGACGCACAGTTTGCTTTCAGCCCTTTAAAGACCCTCACTGATTGCTCTGCAGTCAGCCTGCTTAGCACCTTGAACTCTGCAGTTGGTACATCCAGCAGCCACCAAACCTCCGCTTGCATTCCTAATGGCATATCCTACACTTGCACAATCAAGTTTAGTATATAAGAATCCATCACATTCAATAAAGAATTCCACCCTTTCATCCCTATTTTCCTTTAATCAATATTTAATGTTCCCAATCTCTTAGTAGTAATTTAAGGAGCCAAAATATGCCTTTGGACTTGAGGACCGGGTATTTTCTAGTATCTATGTTTTGATTGATCAAATGCTGATAATCTCCACATTCCTACTGTTTTTCTTGCATAAGTAAGCCAGATAGATAGTCAAAATTTTAATCTTCCTCCTGCTACTGGTCTTGTAGTCGATGTGACTAAACGCTATGATGCATGGCATAAGCCGGGAAGACTGTTTTAGGCTTCCATCTCTCCAGAATAGCTTTGTTCTGTGCCAATCTTTTGTTGTCTTTAAGCTGCAGATCTTTATTCTTGAGCTTTATATACGTGTTCCCAAGTTTGCTAGTTTGTTAACCCACAACTGTCTTAGATACACCATCACTTTTTTTTTCCAATGAAACATTTAAGATAGCCATTGTAATTGTTTTTTAGTACTTCTGAAAGAAGTGATCTACACATCAATATTATAGGTCAAATCATTCAGAACTCAAGCTGAAGTGGATGCATGGCTTGAAAGCAATCCTATGCGGTGCCCAGGTGCTTTGCATTTTGTGGAGAGGAATTCGACTGTCATAAGCTATGGAATCCAGACGAATTCTACTGCTGTAGCCAAACGAGGAAGCTACGAGGACCCTACTTTCAAATTTCAAATCCCACTTCAGATTGCTGCAGAGCGTGAAATCTCTAGATCCTTGATTGGAGGTGCTATAGACATTTTCTGTTTGTTGATCTTTGAATGTTTGATAAGTAATACTTGGTAGCTTCTAAACTCAATCTATAACTACATCTATCTTGAGCAAGCTTGAATTTGTTGACATTAATTCAGTTATACACAAATATCTGCTAATGTATTATAAGATAATCACTTCAAATGAAAGCAAAACAGCTTCTTAAATGACTTTCTGTGCTGTCATAAACTTCTCAATGCCTTTCTTGATGTCTTGATGTCTTGAAACTTGAGAGTCCTGTAGGTTATCATTCACTAATTTGATTGCTGATTTACTTTCCCTTTGTTTCTATTACTTATTAGGCTTTTCTTACTGCAGATCCAAATTTTAAGTGGACGGTGGGGTTCAAGGAATTTGCTCACCCGGCCACAGAAACTTTTTCTGCTGTTGGTACTGCAGGACCGACCTTCTTCCTTGCGATCGCCATGTTTGGTTTTGTATTTCAAATTAGCTCTTTGGTCACTGAAAAAGAACTTAAACTTCGTCAGGTTGTAACTTATGCTTATCCTGGTCTTGAGGTTTTCATCTGTTGACCTCTCCTACTTGCAAATTCAAAATGCTAATGATTCATTCTTTTAAGTATTTGCAGGCTATGTCCATAATGGGCCTATATGATTCTGCTTATTGGCTTTCTTGGTTTACATGGGAGGCTTTTCTGACGGTGGTTGCAGCACTTTTCACAGTCCTGTTCGGGATAATGTTTCGATTCAACTTTTTCTTGCATAACAGTTTTGCTGTTCTGTTTCTCTTGTTCTTCCTTTTCCAACTTAATATGGTAATTTTTTCTCTAGCAGATGAATGGTATTTGATTAGGATAGTTTGGATATGAATCATCTTTCCAAAATTTCCTTGCTTTATTCTACATGTTTGTGCCAATATTCCTTGAATCTTACACAATCTATTTTTTGCAGCTAAGTTTTGCTTTTATGCTATCAGCCTTCGTCAGTAAGTCATCATCAGCAACTACTGTTGGGTTCTCAGTATTCATAATCGGTTTTCTGACTCAGGTGAAGTTTTCATATTGATAATCTCAAGCTTGATAATGCATCTTACTGTGCAGATTGAAAATTGAATTAACATATCTTGTCACCACAGCTTGTTACAGTATTCGGGTTTCCATATGATAGCAACTTCACAAAACTCTATCGAGTTATATGGTCTCTATTTCCCCCCAACCTTCTTGCCAAAGCTCTTGACTTGCTAGGCAATGAGACAGCTACTTCTGAAGATGAAGGAATTAGTTGGGGCAGGCGTGGAGAATGCACTACATATGAACCTGACTGCACTATAACTATTGTATGATATGAGTTCATTCTGAGCGTAAAGTTTGCACTGTTTATCTTCTTTATGATGGTTAGGTTTGACGATAATCATATATATTTAACAGGAAGATATCTATAAATGGCTCATATCAACATTCTTTGTGTGGTTCATTTTGGCAATTTACTTTGACAATATTATTCCAAACTCAAATGGTGTGAGAAAATCAATGTTTTATTTTCTGAATCCCTCGTACTGGACTGGGAATGATGGAAACAAGGTGGAAGGTATGAACAATTTTCTATTTTTCAAATTTATTTTTGCTCCATATGTAGTATGAATTCAGAGGATTCTAAAAAATTCATTCTCTGTACATCAGAAGGTAGTCTCTGTAGCTGTTCTGGTTCAATTCCACCATTGGATGATGCTACTCCAAGTGATGAGGATGTCCTAGCAGAGGAAACTAGTGTAAAGCAGCAAGCTGCTACTAATGAAGTTGATCCAAATGTTGCAGTTCAAATACGTGGTCTAACAAAAACATATCCTGGAACTACGAAAATTGGTTGTTGCAAGTGCCAGAGATCTTCACCATATCATGCTGTCAAGGTATTTCCTCTCTTTACCATTTCACTTGTCAGTTTGTGCCAGAATTTATAGATGCCATGCATGTATTGCTTGAACATTTCATAATGCTGTATTGAAACTTAGGGAATATGGGTAAACCTTGCAAAAGACCAGCTGTTTTGCCTTCTTGGACCTAACGGAGCTGGGAAAACCACTGTGATTAATTGCCTTACTGGTGTTACACCGGTTACAGCAGGAGATGGTAGAATAATCTTGCGTTATTAATCTATCCTTCTATTATGTGTGAACAGAAGTAATGCCATGTTGCTAAGTCATTTTATCTGCTTACAGCATTAATTTATGGATATTCAGTTCGGAGCTCAGTTGGTATGTCAAATATTCGAAGGATGATAGGAGTTTGTCCCCAGGTATGCTTCATTTCATCCCGATAATAGGTTGATAAGATAGCGAATACCTACTTTTGACTGTTTAGAAAGGGAAACTAATTAAATTCTGGTCTGTGGTTCTCTATTTGCCAGTTTGATATCTTATGGGATGAATTATCAGCTCAAGAACACCTGCATTTATTTGCTAGTATCAAAGGTTTGCCTCCATCAACAATAAAATCGGTGGGTGCTGAAGACCCTCCTAGCATTTGGTCCTTCTTTGTCTATATAATGTCTATAATCTGCATTGATGAACATTTACTTTTAAGATCAAATTTTTTTTGGCAGGCAAGGTGCCTCTTACTTCTCATCAAAGAAGATCCCTTGTCTACGTTTAAAATTGACAATTTTAATGAGCATTCATCAGTTAAAAACCCTTATATTAACTGGAAATGGTTTATATGATTCATATAGCATTTTTAACCAGGATGGTTTATTCCTCTAAGTTAACAACGTATCTTCTTCTCATAATATGCTATATGGTGGTGCAGGTAGCTGAAAATTCATTAGCAGAGGTAAAACTTACTACTGCTGCTCGAGTTAGATCTGGAAACTATAGTGGAGGGATGAAGCGTCGTCTCAGTGTTGCAATAGCCCTCATTGGGGATCCAAAAATGGTTTTCTTGGATGAGCCAGTATGTGATGAAAGTTAGCCATAAATATATGCTACCGCAGTTTCTTGAAGAAATCTATAGACACTTGCATAGGAATGCATATTTGCATGGAATCACGAAGGTTGCTTGTTCAAAGCTGTGAAATTTGCAGAAACTAATTCTGGAATTCTTGTAGTTAAATAAAAAACACAATATTAGGACCAAAAGAATCTACAATTTTCTTGTTTTTGTCTCTCTTTCGCTCTCTTCCTTTAGATTTCTGTAAACATTCTACTTTGCTGAAGTGATTAGAGACAAATGTGATCAATAAGTAAATTAAAGGTGCATGAGCTAGGGAGTCCCAACCACCCATGAGAAGCATGGACACGGAACTAGACACGATACACCATACCCATGCCAAAACAGTGAAACACAGCTAGTCTTACAAATAGAACAAGATATAACATGTAGACAGAAATTTGTGCTTTATATATTTGTTATATCTATTTTCCTTGTACAATTTAGATAATTTATGAGCATAAACAAAATTCATAAGAAGCACAGGTACAGAAATAGCTGTCTCAGTTTCTGTCGTAAGGTAATCTGTGAGCAATCTCTTATGCTCTCATTTTCTTTAAAAACGACTCAATGTTTGATATTTGTGTTGTTGATAATTTTTTTGACCCTTTGCTAAATAAACTATTTCAAAATAATAGATTTAATGAGTCTTAAGGCATATGAAAGTGCTCATTCAATTATCTCTTTATTTTTTTGAACTTTTACTTGCAGTTCCAGGCATATTAATCAACTGGATAAATAGTACCATAGTATGTTGACAAATCTAAGTACTAACTAGGTGTAAATTTATTGTAATGCATCATCCACATAATAGATTTTATTTATTCACATAAAATTAACATCCTTTAGTAGATTGACAATTGAGACTGTCCATTTGCCCTTGGTGGGAAAAACCATGGCTCACTTCAGAGTGTGGTACATATGTTTTGTCACCAAGTCTTTCAATTGAAATTTTGTTATGTTGGCTTATGTTGCAGACTACTGGCATGGATCCAATCACTCGAAGGCATGTCTGGGACATAATAGAAGATGCTAAAAGAGGACGAGCTATTGTTTTGACAACCCATTCCATGGAGGAAGCTGACATTTTAAGTGACCGGATAGCCATCATGGCTAAGGGAAAATTGCGGTGTATAGGAACCTCTATACGACTTAAATCAAGATTTGGGACTGGTTATGTTGCAAATGTGAGTTTCCCTAGCAATGCACCTGGTCAAACTCCCAACGTTTATGGTAGTGCACCCACAAGCAATCCTCACCTTGAGCCTGTGAAGCAGTTCTTCAAAGATGTAAGTGCAATACAACATAAATTAAGATTCTTTTCTGGTTTTCTGGAGATAGCCTGACATAGGAATGGAATCAACAGCGATTAAATGTGGATCCTAAAGAAGAGAACAAGACATTTTTAACTTTTGTCATCCCCCACCAAAAAGAGGGGCTTCTAACGGTAACTTAATGCTCCCATATTCTGAATTTATTTGCAACGTTGGCTGGCTGGATGCATTTTCTGATCTATACAATGGCCCTTATCTGGCTCCCTTTCTGGTGGCAGAATTTTTTTGCAGAGCTCCAAGATAGAGAAGAAGAATTTGGGATTTCAGACATACAACTTGGTCTAACAACCCTTGAGGAAGTGTTTCTAAACATAGCAAAACAAGCTGAGCTGGAAAGCTCTTCCATGGAGGAGAATCTGGTTACCCTGAACTTGTCATCCGGACTTTCAATTCAGGTGAGGAATTCTACTAAAGCATTTAAGGATTTTGTTATGGAACTGTGTCTGCTGCATGGTTTAGTTTAGTAATTAGTCTCTTATTAGATTCGTCATGTCATTGAGCGATTCAGGGAAGCCAGAATAACAGAAGGATAGGTTCCAGACTAATTGATAGGAACGATCAGTAAAGTTCCCTACGGGTAGGGTATATGTTTAAAGATTTATATGGACTGGATTTGTTTGTTTGATTGACAAGATGGAAAGATAAGAATTGAAGGTTGTACAAATGGATTAGATTATTAAATAAGTATCTCATCCTTATGTTGTTGCTGGTTTTGTCATATTGGTAAATCGATTTAGTGTTCTGAAACTTAAAGATCTAGAATTGGAGCGTTGCTCACTGCTGGCGACTATGCAGATCCCGAAAGGAGCTAGGTTTGTCGGCATTCCAGGAACAGAATCATCGGAGCACCCGAGAGGACTGATGGTGGAAGTCTACTGGGAACAGGATGATACCGGAACCCTCTGCATTTCTGGCCATTCATCTGAGACCGACATACCACCCAACGTCCAATTGACGGTGAATCAGGCCCCTTCCCGCAGAGGAAGTATCCGTGGTGCTCCTCTGGGATTTGTCATAGATTCAAATCTTAGTTAAATGGTCATCCAGGAGTCTCTTTGTAGATTTTGGTGTGATTGGTATTGTATTCACATTTTGCGCATGCATGGGCTAGTATTTGCTTAGTTCAGAGTATGTGTAAGTAACACTAGTACTATATATTCTTTTGGCTTTTTGATATTTCTAATACCCAACCTTTTGTGTGTGGAAATTAGATGAAGGTATTATTAACTTGGCACGTTCTGTTTTCTTTTCTTATCCCATCTCTTTCTCTCGCATGAAACTCGTGAATCGTCATCTGTCTTGAATTGTACAGAGGAACAAAATGAGAAATGGAGCACCGGGGCTCGGTGATCGGCCTTCAGACGAGTCTAGTGAAACTATAATAGGATCAAAAGATATTCCATCTGTTTAAATCCAAGCATTCTTCAGGCACTCCAAATGTTTTGTGTGCGTTACTTCGCACTCGTCTTCCCCGGGAGCACCGCACGCTTGTGTGCGAACTTCCATTAACTGTAACACGACAAGGGAATATTCGATTTGTAAGGGGTGATGATGTGATTGGGCTCGTTATGTTTCCCACTGTTTCTTATTCCGCTTACCGGCGGTTATCGCTTGCTATGACGACGATGTAGTTGAAGTCGATAGCCTCACTCATTTTCTATTCTTTTAAGGCACTTCGGGTCAAGTGCACACGCCACAACACCCACACGCTGAGCGGCTAAGGGAAGCGAATTCCCTGTCGGAAAACTTGGCTTACAAAAAGTGAGAAAGACAACATAGAAAACCAGGATTAATTACATATTACTTCTATACTTAATTATATTTAATATTTTAAATTTTTATATTAAAAAATATATTAATAAAAATAAAATATTTAATTTTATTTTTCTTGCGTTATTGATTCCATTGACGAAAAATATCATGTGTGTTGTCACGTTAAAAAACGACGCTAAAGATAAAAAGATAATTTTGATTCTCATCATCCAAATATATTAATTTCATATAAGGATAATTTCTGTTAAAGCTTTGCTATTCTTTCTGTGACTTTGTCCACTCTTTAGGTTTTGCTATACTCAAGAATGGTCTGTCCAACAGCGGTGTGGTGACGATCATCATCTCTTGCACTATCTCATTTCTCATGTTTTGCTCTCCTCTTCTCCGGTTTCGCTATCCCCATACGACCTACCTAACCGTGGGACTAGTAAAATCCCTCATCTCTTACCCCATCTCATTTTTTCTATTTTGCTATCTTAACCAATGCCTTCGGTTTCGTGCAAGGATCGAAATTGTTTCTTATCTTTTTTTAATGTTATTTCTGCATATAACTATATGTGTAGTATCTTTCGTTAGTAAAATCAACGATGTAAGGAAAGAGATTAAATTTAATTTTTTAAATACAAATATTAAAATATTAAATATAATTAATTACAGAATTAATTTATAATTACCCTCGACAAAAGCATGCGACATGCATGACGAGGGATAATAATAACAGTTTGAAACGGAATTCAAAGACGCAGGCAAGCGCGAAGAATCACAGACGGGTAAGTCATTGACCGAGACAAAGCAGGAAAAGGTTAATAGCATCAAAATATCGTGCAACATCAAGAACGAGGAAAAGAAAAGACGAAACCCTCATCCTTCCTGCAATGGGATTTAAAAGTCAACCGCAGCTCAATTTCAAGGTTAAAGCGGATAAAGGAATTTAAAACTCCCGTCACAGCACACCACACCACACCTCATTTAGGATGGGTTGGGTGACGAAGGAGGAGACGAGAGCAAGGCGAAGGGGAAGGAGGGCAAAGAGTGGCACGCTTACTAGCAGTAGCACATATGCGATCAAGAGGCAGGAGAGGAATGACCATCATTATATTCCAGAAAAGATAAAAGGCAAAAAGAAAATGACAAACCAATTGAACGTTAGAACCTCATTTGGATGGGTTAAGACGTATTTTGGACCTCATCAGAATTTGAATTGTCTCGATAAAATCTACCAAATATGAATAATCTCTTTTGCTTTTGATAATCATGTCTTATATATATATATATATATATATATATATATATATATATATATATATATATATATATATATATATATATATATCTTAATTTTAATATTGCATCTATATTTTGTAACCTAAATGATATGACACGATAATAATATATACCTTGGTCAACGATAAAAGAAATGTATTCTCAATCTTATGGTATTATCCTTATATGATTATATTCCAAGAATACATCTATAAATGTGAGGAGTTCATGGTCTTAAATAACGTCTACAAATTGGAGAGATTAGTTGTCCTTCAAATATGTCTTGTTAAGATTGATATAATCAACATACATCCTTCAATTTTCGTTAAAATTTTTTAACTAATATAATATTAGCTAACCATTGGGGGTAACTGTAATTAAACTCACTCATATCAGCTTATCTACTTCATCACTAATCATTTATATGATCACTAAGAGTAAACTTGCAAAGCTTTTGCTTTATTGGTATTGGTCGAGTCTTAGAGGATATGTTGAGGTAATATTGGATCACGTTTGAGATGATTTCCGATATGTCTCTTAGTGATCATATAAACACATCAGTATTGTCCCTAAGAAAATTGATGAATTAATTCTTTTTTTTTCAGAAATTTATCTCAATCTTGACGATCGGATTAGGATGGACTTTGTTCAGGGCTTTGTCCAAGGACTTAACAGAATTTTGGGGGCATTATTGGTGGTGTCTCATATTGGACTCTCTTCGATAGAGAAATCGTTATCAGATAGTATTCTTTAGGTTGCTTCTCAATTTTCTTACTCGCGACTGGACCGCGAGCAGCGGTGACGCGCTTAATTTCTTTGATGACCGGACCGGACCGTCTTAAAAACGTTGGGCCCGTGTTCCGGTTCATACCCGGACCGGAAAGTACCGGTCGGTACGTACTTGTAAACGTATACACTACCGTATCAAATATAGATGCAATGGCAGAGATTGCATCATCACAAGCCATTAGGTTGATCTGAGACATGCCACCACTGTAGCGAAGCCTCCCGCTTGCCCCCTTCTCCACTTCCCACCATGTCAACGTAGGAAGGCTTCCATTGCTTCAATTGTGGATCTCATTCTGTCCAAAATCTTCTCTTTGGTCTAACCCACTTCTGTTGCTGGCCATCTTCGTCTTCTTCGCACATCCTTCCACACCATGGACGTGGCTAAATGGTGGTTCCTCCACCTCCTCGTCATGGTTTTCGTAGCAATATTGGTTCTTCCGGTCTCTCGATCCTCCCCCGAGTCCGAGGCCGAGGGCCGGACGAGGAAGCCGGGGGGGAACGTGATCGAGGTGGAAGGGGAGCCCAAATCGGTGGTGTGGGTGGTGCAGCTCTCCGACCTCCACCTCAGCGTCCACCATCCGGAGAGGGCCTACGACCTCCGGCGCTACGTCGGCCCCGCCCTTGCTATGATTAATCCGTCCCTCGTCCTCATCACCGGCGACCTCACCGGTGACTTCTTCTTTCAAATGATTTGTTTCGTATGATCTTTGGATCTTTCCTGAATATGGTTCTCTGCTTCCAGTTTGGGGAAAAATTGTCGTTTTGATGGTTGTTCCGTTTCGTTCTGGGTGAAATTTGCTCTCTCTTTCTTGACCCTGATGATTGTGAATAGCCATCGGAGTTACCTTTCCTCTGATTTGTGGTTCATCATGAATTCATGCTTATCGGGTCCTTTTTGCCTATATTTGCTTGTATGAACGTGCTATCTCCCTTTGGGGTAATCTTTATGGCACGATATATAGATCAGACTAAGTGTTTTCTTTCTTCAACATATTAGTGAAATTGGTGAATGGTCCTTTCTCAGCATCATGGTTCCTGAAAAGTATTGCATATTTAACCCCTCAAAAATGTCAAATTGTTGCGGTTGACAACGAATGGGATATTGGAAAAAACATTAAATGCATCAAGAGCTAAGAAGCAAGGACATGACACAGGACAAGTTCCTTTGGCTCTGATTTTTCTAGTGGTCAGGACTCCAGTAAAACTGAGCTCAGTCTGTTGATCGGTATATGTTGACAATCGAGGCTCATTTGCATTTCTTTGTTGGACTGTTTTCAGTCAGTCAGTTAAATTGCTTAATGGATGGAACTTTCTTTTGAGATTAATTTATTGGAAGAAATTTCTAGGAATAATAAAGAAAACAGAAGTTCTTTCACCTGGTCCAGTGGGGCATTGCTGATACTCCACACGGGCACATATTGCACATGTATGCACCAGTTAGCCCAAGATGGCATGGTCGAAACCTGTCATCCTTGGTATCGGATATCATGAAGTGCAGAAATGAGTGAGTGGGAAAATTGAAGAAAGAAAAGAAAATTAACAGGAAGAAGACATAATATATCTGCTACAAAGCCATAATATATCCCTCATGTATCAAAATTACCAATAAGTTCTTCACTGATTAATTTACATGTGCCCATCTTCTTCTGTAGAAGATGAAGAGAAGATGGTTGGTTGAAACCTCAACACAGGACAAAGGATTTCTGGAGATTGGCAAGATTGTCGATGGGAAAGAAAGGGGAAAGAGTGGGGAGAGGGAACACAATGAGAGAAAGCTCATGGTGCTTGGGGAGATATAGGATGGGAGGCAAGGATTTAATAAGGACGTGCTGGATTTTATAGATCCAGCAGTAGAGAATTAATAACTCAGTTCATTTATATTTAATATGGAAATAAACCCAATTTCTGAAAAACATGTGTCGAACTGTATTGAACAGTTTGGTTCAGTTCGATTTTGGGGTTTTGTTGATGTTAACCTGACATCTCTTAAAGGTTTTAGAATATCAATTCATCTGCATGCAAAAACATTTTCTTTAGCATGGTGATTTGAAATTTTAAGTAAATGATATGAGAGTTGATGTTTTGGTACCCATATTCTGTTCTATTTTCTTATTGTATTATTGTGACTTGATTTCAGTGTCATGTTAGAAACCTAAAACAAATTGAAAATATAAGAAAGAGTGAGTAGGAACTCCTGCATTTTTTTAAGTAAACAAATTAGGATTTTAACATTTAAAATATATTTGCTATATCTAACTAGAGCATATTTGTATCTATGTATATCCCAGATGGAAAAAGCAAAGATTTATTAACCATGAAACAAGATGAGGTAGAATGGATAGAGTACCAGAATGTTCTTGACAATGTCATTCAAAGAAGTGGACTTAACAAGGAAATCTTTTATGACCTCAGAGGGAATCATGATTGCTTTGGTGTACCAAAGGCTGGTGGTGCTTATGACTACTATCGAAAGTACAGTATAAATGCAAGATTAAGACGTGATGGCAACGTCCAAAGCATCACATTGCAGGTTTGTTGACTAATCATCATTATCAGCATTCATCATCACCTTTGAGTCACTCTTTTCCTGTTTACTTTTGTCATGAGCATATGCAGATTTATGAATCCACTGGTTTCTTGAGATTCCTCATGTTCCCTTGATGGGTTAGCTCTGTTGTCTCCCATCTGCACAACATATGAGATATTATTCTCACAAATATAATTAATTAGTCTATTGAAAACGTGGAACATAGTGAATATCCATATATTTGCAAGATATCAATCATCTAGATATTTAAGCATGTTGGTTTTGTACATTTATCCATTCAGTCAGCATAAAATTTGATAACATCTTACCTTCATATTTATATGGATGTTTCCCCCTAAACTCTAAATAAAGAAATTTCATTTCATATGCAGAATGGTGGATGGAAGCATCTTTTTGTTGGCTTTGATAGTACAATGGAAACTGGTCTTCGTGGCCCAACAAACTTGTTTGGGCATCCAACAAACCAATTACTTGCAAACATAGACTTGGAGCTTTCACAATGGGATGTTGAATCAACAATAACAAAAATTGCCTTTGGGCACTTCCCTTTGTCTTTTTCAGCATTAACAGATGATGGACAAGGTCTTAAAGATGTGTTCCTTAAGCACTCCTTGTCGGCTTATCTCTGTGGGCATCTTCATACGAAGTTTGGCAAGAACTTAAAACGACATCATCAATCAAATCATCCAACAAAGTATTATCAGTTCAACATTCATCAAGGATTTCCAACTAACATGGATGAACAGAGTTGTTCAAGTACTAATTCCAGCAAAGAATTTTGGGAATGGGAGATGGGCGACTGGAGATGGAGTAGAGATATGAGAATATTGGCTATTGATTCTGGTCATGTATCATATGTTGATTTAGATTTCAGATTAGGGTCCAAGGAGACTATTATATTACCTACTTTTCCTTTGGACTCAAGGTTCATGCAAAGAATTTCATCTATCCATGATTTCAAATGTCAGCCGAAGAGAGGCTCATCTTACGAGCTGATAAGAACCCTGATATTTTCAAGAACTGAGATTGTGTTAGTTTCAGTAAAGGTATATGATACACGGCCTGAAACTCCTAGTGTGGTACTAGATTCTTCCATGAGAAAGATTGAAGGGAATGGATCTAGAGGAGACCTGTATGTTGCTCCATGGAACTGGAGAGCATTTGAAGATCCATCTCCTAGCCGCTATCGGCTGCAAATAGAAGCAATAGACATTTTTGGCAAAACTAGTTACAGTGTGTTAAGGCCATTCTCTATTAATGGCCTCACTGCACAAGTTAGTTGGACATGGAGAGAGTTTTTCGTAATGGGTTGCCAGTGGGCCTCCATTTACTGGCCTGCTTTTTGGTCTGCCCTCTTGTTTCTGTCCTCACTACTTCTTGTTCCACAAGTTTTACTTCTGTGCTGGAAGAAGAATTACTCATATGAGTATGTCAGACCTAATTTTGCTGGAAGGAGTCTGAGGGAACATTTAGTTGATGGCGCATTTTTGGCTTTGATGGAACTCCCTAGGATGACTGTAGTATGGTTTGGGATCCTTATGTATTTGCTTTACTTGTTATTCTTCCCTTGGTTCTTTGGACATGTTTTCACTGAAAGAGGCATTGTGGCATATATGACTTATCAAGGTTGGTTTGTCCCAAATTTTAACAAAAACACTATGCTCCAGTATCTAGGGGTACCTGATGTCATGGTCGTGGTATTACCTCATCTTTGCTTTGTTGTTTTACCAACTATTTTAGTTATTGGAGCAATGGCTGCAGAACGAACAACATATCGAAAGTACCATCTCTTGCTCTCAGGGAAAAAGGAGGATGATTCTTTGGAACATAACTATGGGCAGACAAAGAATGCCAGTTCTTGTGATTCAAATTGCATATGGCGTCGACGCTGGATTAGAAAGTTTCTTTTTCTGGTTACTGCAGTCATTTTGTGGAAGCACTGGAAGGTAAAGTTGTCTTATTCTTTATTTGTTCCAATTCTTGAACGCTAACTTGTTCTCCAAGTGCGGTTTGTTGGTCCAGGCCCATCTGGCTGCAAATTGTTGAACTAGGATTTCGTTAAAAAAAAAGTGTTTATATGAAACTAATAATATAATTGTGTTTTGACCTCTGCCTCCAACATAGAGACGAGTTGTAGGACCTTTTACTTTTTGTGGGACTTGAATTTCTTGTACTTACAACGATCCTATAGCTAAAATATAGTAATCAGTTGACTATGTGAATGACTTCCACTCACTATTCGTTTTAATTTAATTGCAGAATTGCAGAGCTTTGGTCAGGGCGTATGACATGAACCCGTTTCTTAATTCCCCTATTTATTGTTTCATGATTCCAGTGCTGTTGATGTATGCCGTGTACAAGACTTGGTCGCTTTGATGAAATTTGGTCAGCATCTTGGCAGAAGGGGAAAGGCGAAGCTGTTTTTCTCAGTTTTCTTCGATAGATGGAGTTTTATATTTGTAGCATGCCAAATTCAAGATTAGAGATATTAGAAACAAGGAAGACGACATGAGAGAACAGAAAAATGGGTCTGATATTTCGACTCTATTCTCATATCTTGCTGAATGAACCTTTGTACTTGTATTGAGCTGTTGTTCTGTTAGACTGTTCAGGATGGTACTACACCATATCCCAAAGGAGCTCTCTATGTTTTGTTTTTGCAGAAAACAAAGGTCTTTTTTCCATCAACATCACAAAACAGTTCGATATATTTCAACAAGTGTTGATAGGATCACACTGTAGGCTATGGCATCTTTTGTCACTGACAATATACAACATTGAATATAAGTCCTTTCTGAGTCTTCCAAGTTTGATCTAATGGCAATGTACTATTTCTTTCCTTCAGTGATTTTGTGTTGAGGGATGAGCAATTGACTATAGGACTTAACATTGTTGATCTAATTTTTGCCCATGTACTTCATTTTTGATATGAAGTAAATCTTGCTTTCCATATGATGATAAGTTTTTGTGGAACTTGAACAGTATGTGGTACAGATAAAAAAGGTCTTCTTGTGGTCAAATTTAGTGCCAGGTAGTACTTGTGCTGATGCAGGTGGTAGTCAACCACAGCAAACTCACAGAATTCTGAAGCAGAGCATTTGATGTCTAAATTCTTCTCAAGCATTCAGCCACACAGCTCAACTACTTAGACAAATGCTTTGCTCTGCAAACTAGATAATTAGTTCTGTGAAGTTCTTTTGACTCGGTTTCAATTTGCTCAAGCTTGAAGAGATCATATTGAAACTACATGCAGTGACATCTCTTCGGTAAACTATTCCTTTTCACTAGGAAATCAACAAGATTACCGGTGATTTTTGTTCATCAGTTTCACTGCAAAGTTCATCAATCATTCCTACAAAAATAGGGATACCTTTGCACTGATCTTAATCATCAAATTACAGTCATTTCACCCCTGCAATGATCCTAACCATCAGCTTCAGAACACCAACCAGAACTTGTAGCTTCTTTTATTCCTCCAACCGAGGACGTCGAACGTCTCCCATCCCGCTTCTTCTTTACTCCTTCCCTCGTCTCTGTTCCTCGCTTCCTCTTCCCATCAGTGTAGTCTGTTATGAAAGCAAATGACGGTACGTTATATGACTTAAGTTCGACTTTTTAATACAACGTACGTTATAAACGTTGATAATATGTTATGAAAGCAAATGACGATACGTTATATATAATACATCGGATTATGAAGGTTTCAGGTTGTCTGTTATACCCGTCATAACCGTCATCTGAGACGCTGGGCAAAGATGCTCAGGAGCGAGCCGAGCGGGCGACAGATGATTCCGCACTCCGCAGCCCTGCGTTGTCTCCTCGTCCTTTTGCTCGCCGGCGCCATCCTTGGTCTTGGAGAGCGCCTCGGGGCCAAGGAGTGCGAGGACTTGGGGTTCACGGGCCTCGCCCTCTGCTCCGATTGTAACACCCTCGGCGAGTACGTCAAGGATAAAGGTACATCCTCCTCGTCTCGATTAGGCCCTTACCTCTTCTCTCTCTCTTTCTCTCTCTCGCCCCCGATTCGTACCCGGGCTGCGGATTCGCGTGCATCTTTCGATCCCCTTCTTCCTTTTAGTCGGTTCTTGATGTCGAAAACGTAGATCAGAACAAACCCTAGGTTCTGCTGCGATCTTGAGGTGCATGTTTTCTATCATCCTGATTTCTTTTTTTTTACATGTATCGCCTGAGATTAGATTGTTTTGACAGTTAGAATTGGTCTGCCTTTTGGTGATTATTACATTGTTTATTTTTTGGCTGTGGATGTGCGACGGTTGGATTTAGAGATCCATGGTCATAAAATCTAAGAAAGTGTTTTGTTGATTATGAGTTGTCTAACTCAACCCTCCTCTTTTAGTAAATTAAAACACATACCAAACATGCACAGGTCAAGTTTCTACCATTTATGTCTCTTTATTGAAATACAAAGGTTGGTACTATCTCAATTCACAAAATTGTAGCTAGTGACGAGTAATACACGATGACTGATATGCATTAAAATATCAGAAAAACAAATCCTATGAAGTCAGATGCTTTAGAAAGATGATTTGCTAAGTGTTTCATTAAATTTTGACTGCAGAATTGGTATCAGATTGTTGTAAATGTTGCTCAGAGGATTCCGACGATTCCCTAAGTAAGGTACATGGTACAGATTAATCATCTTGCTCCTCAAACCTGACAAATGTGAGGCTTGTGCGTATCTTCTATGAGTTTTATTAATTTTTTGCCACTAATTGAATATGCACTTTATTTTTTGTTTGCATTTCTTGCCTATTTTCCCTTTTGATCGTTTAATGTTCCTCAGATGATTCACGTTCAATGGAACCAATCATTTCGCTCTAACCTAGCGAGCTAAGCTTCATGTTAGGTTGCATAGTGTAAAGTGGTATCAAATTGATGAGGAAGCTTGTAGCTCCGACAGAGTGTTCTCTAGATGCTTAATCTTGAATGATTAAGATATATTCCATATATATCATGACAATTTAGATGCAATGGCATCATAGGTCACTTGGCAGGATGTTACCTGATGTTCTCCTTACTATATATGCCTCCATGTAATTCATACTGTCTCACAGGCAAGGACTTGTTTGATGATACTACTTATGCTATAACAAGTCTGGTAATCTGATACTGGCTATGCTCTCTGTAATAAATTCCTTGAATGAGTTGAATTATTGCGAATCTTGCATTACCTTTTTTGAGAAAATAGAAGTTTTTTGTTTGTTTGGTGGTACATATAGAATCGTCTTGGTGTAACCTGAGAAGCCTTTTTAAGAAGAATAGAAAGGTTGACATCATGACAAGATTTGAACATGGAACCTCTTCTAGAGGAGGAAGAGGAGTTAAAGCCAGTTAGGAGAACCGTAGATGTACCCTGAGATTGGGCAAATTATTGTCTGCTATATGAAGGGAACTTTGAACAACTATTCCTTTCCTCTTAATGCCATTCACTATTGTCTAAAGTAGTGAATTGTATCTTTTAGAACTTTTTTACAAGGCTTTAATACTTATACTTATCTAATAAGTTTAATATGCCACTATTACACAATGAATTTCACCCCATTTGATGTTTAAATAAGAGCTTTAAAGCAAATCTAGAAAGTTCACAGTCATTCTTCTCTGTGCTATGTAGCATTTTATCAAGACTGAACATTCTTAGATAGGAATTTGTGAATAAAAAATTGTGATATAGGCACGAGATTATTGTAGCAAATTAAGTCTAATTTGTGAATAAAATTAGAATTTGCAAATCTAATAGTAGTCATGGACTCATGCATCTTTTTTCTTCTAAAATCAGCAAAACATGATGGATCGCTGGAAAAATAGCAAATTCTCCTTCAATTATTTGAAGTGTGGTTAACTTCGAAACAACTGCAGGTTACGTTCTCGGGTGCAATTTTAGAGGTATGCATGAGGAAGTTGATGTTCTATCCTGAAGTTGCAGCATTTATAGAAGAAGAAAAAGATGAATTCTCATATGTCAAATTCAAATATGCTTATGCATCCCCACCGAAACTTATCATGCTGGACAGTGAGGGTAATGAAAAGGAAACCATAAGGTCAGTTCTAAGAATGCTTCTTTAAAATTTTTTTGTGCCTCTTGAACTTTTTTTGAGAGATCAACTGTTGCATAATAATATTGAGATCTTACTACATTATATAATATTGGCATATGGTAATTTCACCATTTTAAGTTATTCTGAGATTTTTTTACTAATGAACATGAGAGGATTCAAAGCCGTAGTTTGCTCTTGCATATTGTACAATTTCCATCATTTCTTTCATATGCTTTCTTGCAAGAATTAAAGTGTCAGTTGCTCTCTCCATGATGCCCAACCATTGGAATGTACTATGTACTGGCACTGATGTTGTGCATGTGCCCTACCATGCACCATCACTGACTCTGTGCTGAGCTATATGTTGGCATGACATGTGTGTCCCATGCCTCATCAGCCTTGACACACTAAACTCTGGCTGGTACCCATAGCGCAGATCTGACCCATGGTTTTTTTACTTTCCTGCCCTAGGTTTTGCACTCTATATTCAACATTCCACTTAATTTTACCTTGTCGAACTTCACCAATCTGAAGACTATATGTACTTAAGTCTCTGTAATTTAGCCTTCTGAAGAGGGATCATCTCAAAGATGACTAGTCTTGATTTAAGTTGGAGGGACCTTGTGTCTATTATGATGGTATTAACGCAGTCATTCTTGTTGTTGTACTACAAAAGAGGAAGAAAATTTAATTGTGGTTTCTTAGTGTGACTGTGATCATAATCATTACTGGCACCAGGAAAGGCAGACAAGAGTTACTGAATATGCTTTCTACTAATATTTTTGCGGTTGTGTGTTCTCCCCTACTGTCAAATAAGCTATTATAATTGGTGTAAATTGTTTTTCTGCTTCTTACTCCTTTTAATCTAGACAGTTCCCATTTATCTGACAGGAAACGTATCATCATTGACTAACTGGCAATCAAACAGAAAGTGCAATTGGGTTATTGCCTTATTGGGAGCCTTACAGTTTTCCATTAAGCCAAAATTATTGGAACCTAAGTCCTTATATCCAAATCGACTTTACTGGTTTCATGAGTATATCCAGAACTGCAGGTTATTGCTGATTTTTTTGGCTAGATGAAAGGTATGACGCTTGGGAGTTTCCTAAGCAATTCAGCTAATCTTTGGCAGACTTTAAACTGACTCTATGATGTTGGCATATGCCCATTTGAGGATCTCTAAATTATCTTCTATACATAGCGGTGATAAATATTAATCTGTCAATTTTATGCAGAAACAAAGTCTGGTTTGCTTTTTATGTGATGCATGTATTACTACTTATGTTTATTTCTCCTGTGCATTAACAGAATCGACAACTGGAAACGTGAACACATTCAGCAATTTTTAAAAGAAAAAGTGAAGCCTGGCGTATCTGTGAGCTGAAGGTTCCATATATCATAGTTTTGGCATTGACAAAAACACATACGACGGGTTTACATGCTTCACTCACCAGCCCTTTTTTGAGTTTCAATAATTACATAAGATTTATTGCATATTTCCACTATAAAAGTAAGAATGACACTGGTAACTACATCAGTATTTTTTTGTTTTTGTAGTAATCAACATCTTCCAAATCTGCAATGCTTTTTATTCAGTATTCATGAGTATCGTACGCATCCTATGAGGTTCAGCAACTTATGCTTCTTGGTTGCAATTCTAATTCTAGGATGACTCAAGCCAGCACCGTAGCAGGATGCTCTTTTTAATTTAATCTATTTTGATTGGACTGCTAAACCAAATTTTGATAATTTTATTTTTGTTGGATAATCTTGCTGGCTTAAGCCATAGTATGTTAATAAATTTAGTTCTAAATTTTAGAATGATGGATGAATGTGTTAAGATGGCTGTGGTAACACAGAGAGGAAATAATATTACAAGATTTCTTTGTGTACTCTTGCCCGTGCTTGACGTGCATTCTACACTCGTTGACCCAAAATCTTTCAGCGGTGGAAGCCTAACTGGAGAAGCAGGGAAAGAATTACATGAGAATTACTATCAATCAGTAGGGCCAAAGTCATGGCTTTCATGACCGATAACTAAAGCCGTCACTTTCATTTAAACCTGAGCATTTATGTATTTAGCAAATAAATTATGTATTAGGTTATGGAGAAAGCGACTCTTAATTTAGATAAAATGAATTTAGAGAGCAAGTTTTTCTTTCTATAGGTTAGTGGCAAAGATGGACTTCAATCGCAAAACCTTTCTCTTTCTCTATGTAGTCAAGATCAAAATTTATTTGAACCCTCATCTTTAGTCAAGTTCTTTAACTTAACTGATATTTTCACAAATTTATTGGATGAAATTTAAATCCTCATCTTTTATAAAGTGAGTTAGATGGAAAAAAAATTATTGAATGTGATTTTGAGCCATCAATCTAGAGTATAATCTTCAATTTCATCTCACACTAATCCATGGAGCAAGTTGTTCCTTCAAATCTTAAGCAAGAAAGAGGCAATCACTTTGGAAAAGTAGAATATCAAATCTGATTTATGAGCATCTTTCAAGCCAAGATCAAAACAAACACCTAGAGATCAAGAGAGTGTCATTTAATCCAAATAGTAAAAAAGATAGTGCATGTGAGTAGAAAATGTTAAACTACCCAGCAATATTACAAAATGTGCTAATATTGTGAGATTGGATCAGGTTGCCGCATAAAGGTTTCGCATCGAGCATAACAGATACTGGAGGATACTGCATTTCAAGAAAATTGTAGAACAAACCCACTACTGGGATGTGGCAGGACAAATGCACAACCAAAAGACATGAGAGTTTCATATTTACATTTTCACAAGGGATTTGTTGTTCGATATCTTAACACAACCAATGCATTCACATTGGAACACAAATCACATTCTTTCCCGCTCTGTCACGGACTTAGCTGGTTTTGCTTAAGTCGTGCGGCACCCTTGCGTGTCCGTCCGCAAAGGTCAGCCTCCCCGAAACCTCCCCATGGTCCCTTAGGACCTACAAAAGAGAAAACGGGTTAGAGAAAGCGCCTTACTCGGGATTCACAAGCAAACAATCTAGGAAACACTTCGTTTACAATACAAATTACAGACAGACTTAACAAGCTCCGAACAGTTGCATAACAAAGGGGTAAAATGGTCCATTACAGACCGAAAATCTCTCACAAGTGTCCACATGACACAACCTTTATTTACAAGCCTAAAATGGCCATCAAACCCACACAAATGGGACTCTTAGCCTTTGGCCGTCCCTCAACCTGCTGTGCAGAGCATGAACAAACCCACAAGACACGGACATACATGAGCATTGCATCCAACATCTTGTTTCAAAGTTTGTTCGTGACATTCTCCCCCACTTATTCCTTCGACGTCCTCGTCGAGCCTTTGTCGACACTGCAACTGCTTGCCTTTGCTGAGTCTTCAATCTTCTGCTCCAGCTGCAACGCGCCTCTTGGCTCCCAGCTGCTCTTCGCTGTTGTTTTTGAGTAGTCGAATCTTTGATCCGCCATCCTGCTTCAACTCGCCAATGACTCTAAATATGGTGTGGGGTTGGCTGAGTTGTGTTGATCCTTGTTGGTTCCTGCGGATCCTCCAATGAAGGAAAAGACCATCCTTTCTGCGCCAGTCTCTCAAAATTTCACATGCTGCTTGAACTGGGTGGATGCTTGTTGGAGCTTTAACGAGCATCCTCTCGCAAACTTCTGAAGTTTTGGGTCCTTCCTCCACAAAATCTGTCCATTGACTCTTCTTTCGCTTAGTTGCCTCATCCAAGTAGGTTCGCATCACTTCTGCTTTTGATTGGCATTTCATTGGGAAATGAAGCGGACAATCTACTCTCAGTAGCACTGATCACCGTTGGTGAGGATTTGACAACTATTGTCTTCCATTATCTTCGAAGGGTCTTTGAACTTGTGCAGAGCTCCTCTGCTGGATAGATAAGAGAATTGGGGTACTCGGTTTCACCCATTCTCTTAGTAGTTGAGAAGGCAAAGGTTACTTGACTTCGCCCGCCTCCTCGAGGTTGTACTCCATGCATCGAGCTGGTTACTGGCCTTCGCCTGCTCTTTGCTCACACTTCTGAAGCACTTGAAGTGTTTGCACTCCTTGCATTGAGTTAGTTACTGTGATTCACCTCCTCAATGCCATCGAACTTCTGGAATGCAATGCCGGAAGTTTTCACCCCAACTTGGAGTAATTCTCTGATAGATTTGGTCGCCTCTGGGATTGTACCGCCTTCTCCATCAGTCCTGCCGCCTACTCCACTGAGTAGCAAAGGTACAGCACCGCGTACTGCCTGCTTCGTTCCTTGATCGTGCACTCTTGCATGACCCGAAGTCCTTCACTTTCGGCTATCTTGATGAGAAGCTCGTTGACACCGGTCTTACGAAGTTCTTTGGCCTCCGCCCTTCAGCCTTGTCTTGGTACTTGGAGATTGCCTCTGCATACTCCACCTCCTCGGCCCCTTTCACGACCAAGCGCTCTCCCTCCACGAGAGCAAGGGATCAATGACTTTCACGGAAGTCCCGCCTTTGCGGTACCATGGCGCTGCCATGCCCATGGCCCTACTATCCGTCGCTTCGCCTCTGCATCCCTTTTCTTCCCGATCAGTAGATATGTCTCTGTGGCACTCCTCCGAGTCCACCTCCATACTAACTGATGCTTGAGTTTGGGTAGCTAAGTCCCTCTGGACTCGTCGTCGCTTCCTCGCCCCTTTCGACCGCCTGCTTCAACACCTCTGTGTTCTTCAAGCAGCTCCCTTTGGTCGATGGAAAGACAGACTGCAACTCCCATGCATGGCCTCTGCCATCATGTTGTAGAGTTTACACCAATTCTGTTCTCCTTAGCTTCCTTGGTCGCAACGTTCACTTACTCGACCTTGTCCTCTGACTTGTCGGGCTCCCTTAAGCGAATATAGTTCTGGAGCAGTCAAACTCTCTAGCTGCTTCGATCATACCTCTGCATGATCACGTCCCTCCCAGGGGACTCACTGGTCCTTGCATTCGAACTTCACCCTTGGTGGAACACAGCCCCCATATGCTGATGACCAAGGCTTTCATCCGATGCAAAATTCGATGCACGCACGGAAGACCCGCCTCTGCAGTACCATGGCCTTCACTCCTTGAATCCATAGCCCTTCTTGCCGTCGTTGTTCACCGAAGTGGAGCTTCCAGTAGCTCCCGATCATACCTCCGTATGATCTTGTCCCTCACGGGGCAAGATTCGTGTGTATCGCATTGCCACGAACTGTTCCACCACGATCCGCTGCACCATGTCGCCTCCTGGTGACATCTCCGTTGCATTCTGATCATTGTGGGATGAACTCGAATTGTGAACCCTCCATGTGTGGCCTCTACCAATACATCGCAGGGTCTCTTCCACCTTCGGTTTTGTTCGCTCCTTTGGCAATCGACCTTCATCCACCCACTCTTGGGTCACACCTAGATGAAGCACCGCTCTAGGACAGTCCGTCGCCTAATAGCTCCCGAAGTCCACCGACTTCACTGCAATTAGTGCACCATTGTCTGGATCCTGGGCCTCTGCCCCTACCAGCACAATCTCTGCTGCGCACCGCTTCCTTCAAGCAACTTCATAGCAACACTGTGGCATATTCTTCAAGAGTACTCGCCTTCGTGTCCTCTTGCCCCGTGCCAAGGCCTTCTGAACCCAACTTTGCCTCCGCAAGTTAAGTCGCCTTGGTTCCTCCGTCAAATGCTTCTCCGAGATAAGGTGCATGTGCCCAGAAGCTCCCTTCGTCTTTGGCACCATGCAGGATGAGTCCGCTCCATCAGAAAGGACCCATGGAGCAACATGATCCTGCTCTTGCCTCTGCAAGAGTTCATGTCCTTGACCTCTGTCCACGGAAAGCTCTGCGCCTCTGCTCCATGTTTCATCTTCTATGCCGGCTCACTTCATACGGCTTGGGTACTTCGCCAAGTTACACCCAAGTTGCTTCGCTCCTCGTTTCTGCATTGAGTTGATGGTGGTCCTCGCGCCCACCATTCCACGGGTCAGCCCTCCCTTGAGACCGATCTCCATATCGACTCCTAGTGTGCCTTCATTTCTGTTGCTTTTGGTCGCTCCCCCACTTGATCTCACAATGCATCCACCAATGCGTTCTCTCAAGCGAGATCATGCGACGACTCCTCGCCGCTCGCTCGATCCATTGAGCTTCGTGGAGGTGTTATTTGTTGAGGTACTCCTCCTCAACATGTGCGGTCCGTTGCACAAGATTCTCCCTCTGGAGAGTCGGGACTTATCCCTCCTGGATATCTATCCCGTTGGAGCAAACATCTCTCTTCGATTCGGAGACCACCATCCCCTTGGACTACTCCGATTTGCTGAACAAACTGCGCATTGTTCTGCCTCCTGCAAACACACTTGCTAGATTGCGACTCCATGTCAATACAGCCCTCACTGCGCCCCTCAAGGCCTAGCAACATGCTGAACTTGCTACACACTTCAGCCTCCTACGGATGTATCCTTCGCATGCCGAAGAGAAAGTTTCAATGCTCCATGGCGCCGAGTTCCGATCGCTTTGGGATGGCCACGAACAGTCCGTCGTCCGCATACAAGCCCTTGCATGAGTACCGAATTCTTTGAGTTAGCGATTCCCCTCACCTCTGTGAGCTTTGCGCAACTCTTTCGGTTGCCGAACAACTCATTCCACCTTACATGGTCTCAACCTTTTGCCAAGCGCTTTGCTTGCTTTGAGCACCATCAAGTGTTGTTGTCAACGTTGAGCCATAACTCAAACTCAGCCATCCCAACCTTTGTGTGCTCCGCATTCTTCTCAGCTTGTTTGTCCTCGTGGTGCCTCTTGCGCGAAGGGTTGGCCATTCCTGTGAATGCCACTCTCAGATGCCCGCTCCTATGAGCGACTTCTTACCCTACATCTCCATGTCCGTTTTCCCCAAAACAGTCGCGCATGCTAGCTGTCCTCAACGCAGCCCCGCTAGGTCCCCCACGTTTGCATGTCAAGTGTTTCTATGAGTGCTTGTCTCGCTCTGATACCATCTGTCACGGACTTAGCTGGTTTTGCTTAAGTCGTGCGGCACCCTTGCGTGTCCGTCCGCAAAGGTCAGCCTCCCCGAAACCTCCCCATGGTCCCTTAGGACCTACAAAAGAGAAAACGGGTTAGAGAAAGCGTCTTACTCGGGATTCACAAGCAAACAATCCAGGAAACACTTCGTTTACAATACAAATTACAGACAGACTTAACAAGCTCCGAACAGTTGCATAACAAAGGGGTAAAATGGTCCATTACAGACCGAAAATCTCTCACAAGTGTCCACATGACACAACCTTTATTTACAAGCCTAAAATGGCCATCAAACCCACACAAATGGGACTCTTAGCCTTTGGCCGTCCCTCAACCTGCTGTGCAGAGCATGAACAAACCCACAAGACACGGACATACATGAGCATTGCATCCAACATCTTGTTTCAAAGTTTGTTCGTGACAGCTCGCAGACCATCAATTTTTTTGATGATTTCATAACCTGGCAATCGAGGTGGAGAAAAAAAAGGAGATGAGCTTCATAGCTCCGAAAACAATGAGAGATCTCCTTTTGATGCATGTTGCGTGAAACAAGTTGATTCACCACAATCTCCTACACCTGCAAACAAATAATAAGGTGACACATTAACTCTCTCGAAAAACCAGTAGATAAGAGCAACACTACCAATAAATCCAGTTTCCATAAGAGTTGCAGTCTAAACCATTTTACACCACCTCCACTTTGTAAATCTCAATGATTAACCTTGTTTAGATGTCATTTCCTCAAAGTAATTTTCCACAATTAACATGTCATTAGTTTAGTGATTGCACACCACTAGTACCATCTGCGTTATTTGAATTTGCAGGAATGCTCTTCTACTCATGTATTAACATTGCCAAATTTACATTTTCCTCCATGCAAAACAACAGCAATTCGGTCAATAACGGGGCTTGCATTAAATGAAGCAAGTACTTAATCCATGTCATTTAAGTATCAGACAAGTCAAATGAATGGGGCTTTACTTGTGAATATGTGATAAGTCGGAGCCTGGATGGTACTAATTCAAAATCTAAATTGAGGAATACGTAGGTATTCTCAGGTATATATACTTACGGAAAAAATTCCATTACTTTAAAATTTACACCATAAGGCTTATCAATATACTGAGAGGTATGCATTTATCCAGAAAATCCAGTGTTTTAACAAATAATAATAACATAAAAGCATCAGTCATCTTTGATGTGGTAGTACGATGCTAGTTCCAGTGCAAAAGGGTATATGCCAGCCAGAACGGTGTGGGTGAGATCCTATGTCATACATTGCAAACCTATCACATTGCTAAATACATGTTGACCCACACCCTTGACATGGCATAAGAGTGGACATACTTCGACCCATGTCTCGACACACCAAATTTTCCAGAAAAGAACTTCAACATATTTAAAGCATACCTGCCGCCTCCTACGGCTTTGTATAAAGTAGCAGGAACGCGCGATCACATAGCACGGTAGGAAAAAGCCAACAAACTGGAGAGATACCTGCAAGTAAATGACCAAAGATTTTAGATTTCTCAAGCAAAAAATATAACAGCAATGGGATATGAAACCATAATAAACATTTGAATTGCATTCATGACATAACTTGCACCAACACAGATCATTACCTCAATGGCACCAGATTTTGCAAGGTCAGAGAATTCAATCTCAAATGATCATCTTCTGACTTATTATTTAGAGCATCTTGCTCTTGTTCAGTAGCTGGCAACTCATAGGAAACAAAAATAGATCCATAACCTATTTCCTAGTGCGCATGAACAGAAGAACTACCATTCCAAACACCTAAAATAACACTGCAAGGCAACTTCACTGCAACTCTACTTTGAGGAAATAAAATATATAAACTATTTTTTCAGTTTCCATAAGGAATATGAACAGGATGAACTTAGACTGTCATCTATGTAGGATTTCATCCTACTAGAAATTATTCTAGTTGGGGGGAAAAAAGGAAGTGAGCAATGTGATTCTTCATGTTAAGAGACATTGGCAGTAATTTCTATAACATAACATTGATATTTCAAAAGATAGAAAAAAGTTCTTACATTGAACAATGCCGATATGTCCTGCATCAGTCCAACTTCCCTCGACGAATTAAAAATTTGTCGAACAAGCAATAAAAGCATCAACTGTAAAAGACCACAAACCATTTTAACTTCCATGCTTCGTAGCTACAAGTAAAATATACTTTTCGTAATACAACAATAAAGCATACAATTAAAGCAACAGTGCGGCAACAGGCAATTCCACTGGCACTTGCAGCTGCATAATCCTCGTATTCTGCATTTAGTAACTCCTGCTCTGCAGCAGTTATGGCGAGAAAATGGGAATCACGAAGATCAAACCGTGAACCCCAACTTTGCCTGACAAAAAACAAGTAAAGGATTAGGCTCGTGATTGAAGAATCATGGAAAGGAAATAATATCTCATTATCATGTAAAGTTGATTGCCAAACAAGTGCATTCAAATAATAAGGCTGTAATTCTTCAACTCAAGCAGTGGGCTTTCTGATCACATAATATGGTGCTTGGATTTATGTAAGATGGAGGTATAATGAATTTTATTGACAAAACTGCAGCCACCCAAATCCGAATATAATGTCTAACAACTTGTTTAAGAACTTAAGAATCTTCTCTCTTGTACTAGATGTGGTCATGATGCCCTTAAGCTTTTACAATATTCACCAGACATTTTCATGCTAAATCCAACAATAAAAATTAAAAAGAACAGTACAAAAAAAGTGGAGGCACTGTCACCAATAGACAACACACTTCTGTCAGAATTGAAATAGTCTAACAGGCAAAGACCATGGTAGCCCAACACAGCATGTTGTAAGTAAAAATTCATTTACCTACAACAAAATATAATTCAACTAAAATTTATATAAAACTACAGAGTGGAGCTACCAAAACTAGGTAGAAACTTTGATGTAAATTGTCACTAATCATTGGGATCATGTTGCCCCATGAGAAAGTAAAAGATCAGTGACAATCAACACCATATAGAAGGTTTAATAGCCAGATTTTCTTATTCAGGAAAATTCTCTTGCTTTTAGTTTGTGACAAATCTTGTCATGAAACCTCTTGTATACCCTTCATGCCTGGTTAACTGCATATAGGAGTCTTGGCAAGAAAACTTTGTAAATCCCTTTTGTGGGCAAAAACTACAAGTTATCTGTTCCAACATAATATCAGTTATTTGCTATAGACAAAATAATTCATAGTAGGTGCTGAAAGCCTCCTAACCACACATTTCTTCACACTGACTCTGTGACTTCAAAAAGTTCATCTGATTTTGCATGGCGTAATACTCTGACAAAAAAATTAAAAAAAAATGAGATCATTGTCAAGAAGTACCTGATGTCAATAGCAATTACATCAGGACTGGGTCTGCTTGGGGGAACAGAATAATTTGGGGCAAAAACCTGTAACGGCAAAGCATTCCAGTAAATGCTTTAACAGCCAAAAAAGAGACAAATAATATGATAATATAAAGTAAGCAAGACAAGTACCACTTATCAAGGCACCACTTAGCAAGACAAATACCACTACTTTGTGCCTTCTAAACAAGATGAACCTTTATGGCCACTCATAAATATGTGTTTAACCAAAAGAGGACGTCATCATGATCATCAGGTACTAGTCACATGTGAATCACTATCCTAAAGTATGCATGCTTACAGTTACAGTCATTTGCCTTATTGTTATTTGGGTGGCTCGTATACAGAAATAGTTATATGTGGTCTGACTCTGCCATCAGCCTAGCTAAAGCATATACCTTTTTTGAAAGAATACCATTTTGGGTATTCAATGAAATCTCAGAGTAGGAATGGCAAACGATGGTTCCTCCATTGTTTGCAGTGAAAAGCAAATGTTTGACACAGGATAGAGTTGCAGAGAGGTGTTTGCAGCAACCCAAAAGTGTGATTTGTTAGATTGAAATTGAAAGAGGGAAGCAGGTCCAGGTTGGCCTTGCTGTGAGGATAATCAACATAGCCTGAACTTGCACAAGTCTGTTGGAAATAGCCAACTGTAGGAAGCTTAGCTACATCTAAGTTCTCTTTTTTTTTTTCTCTGAAAAAGGAGAGAGAGAGAGAGAAGAGGAGGAGGAGGATGGAGATCAGCATCTTGAAGCCCAACCTGGTTGCAGATTTCACAAGTGATATTCCCTTTCTTATTGCACCATTTCTGAATACATTTCCTGTGGGCAAACTGCAAGCAAAAACCAAATAACAAGTCAACCAACAATTGTCATTGTAATCATACTTGACCATGATGTGAAACAAAAGAATATTTACAAATCCTACTTCCCAGAAGCTCACAAGATTGAACAACAATAAAAGAATTGACTGCCTACTAAAACAAAAGCTCCATTCACAGGTAGATAAAGAAGAATAAGATACAGGAGAGATAGAACTCCAATTGACTGCAAAGGAACCTGACAACCCACTTAATCTGACAAATACATTAGAATGCTAAACAGTTCGTATGAAATCGATGCAGACAGTGAACAATAATGACTAATGTAACCTTTTATTAGAGAGAGCTGCTTTACAAATTAGTATATGGATAACTATCAATCTAAAAGTAGCTTATTTTTCTAATAACACAAATAACTGACCTTGGTCCATCTAAGTAAAATCAAGGTCATAAATTATTAACGTTCTTTGGCATTTCCTTCAATTGTTTCTTTTAAGCCACTTTGCTCTAAAAATTTCTGTAACATGGCTACCGCACAACAGACAACTCTCCTTGCATGATGTATGAACTTCTTTTGTGCGCCAGCCCATAACTTTTTCTAGGATACTTGGTGCATCATGTTCCAGTCCTAGTAAATTTACTTTCAACAACCATTTTGTAATTTTTTTCCTCAGGTAATGCTATAGGGTTCTGCAACATTTAGTCAATCATCCTCCAGAACCCTGTTCGACTGGGCTAGTGGTGTTTCCCTCAACAGAGTTCTGGTGGGAAAAGATATGTGCAGCCTTGGGAACCTTACAGCTTTCTGTTGTCTAAAATATATGAACACCAACATAAAACTGAATTCCAAAGACAAGCATATCCAATACATATGAAAAACGATAATATTGATAGCAGTGCCATGGGTTGCAATCGCCCAAAACCTCTGCTTATCCGAAGAGATGTCGAACGCCAATATACATAAAGCTATTTAGTGCAAGCACAGTATGATGCATGTGTAGATACAACCTCTAAAAGCATTAAAAGGGAAGAAGAAAATAAAAATCATGTCTTTCAGATTTACCCCCTCCATACAAAAAATGGTACACACCCTCTACATGTATAAAAAAATACAAATAAGTTTCACAAGAACCAAAGTTATTACCTCCGTACACATTTTGGAAAAAAAATTAAATGGAAACCCTATGTCGCCCTTTACCTCAATGCAAAGCGTCAGATATCTACAGATTTCGTTTTAAATGATAACTACAAAATTTGGAAAAAGATAAAGATCTCATACATGCAATCAATATCAGCACTAAAACGGATGTCAAAACTTTCATAAAAATATCATACGCGAGTAGGACATGAAGCATAAGAAGATGTAACATTCCAAACAAGTTTTGAGGATTTTACAGTTACAACAAAAAAACCAACCATCCTTTGCATGTGTAGGGGAAAAAGATTACTACAAACAAAAACAAAAAATAAAAACTCAAAAAGAGGAGAGGAAAGAAAGGAAACTCTTTTGAACAGAAATATTACTTCATCGTTACCTCAGAAGAAAACTTAAAGAATTTTTAATTAAATCGTTTCAGAAAACAATGTTTAGGGGGAAATAAGATTTGCGAGAACGAGAGAAGCAAATGTCCTTTAGGAATGGTCGGAGGGAAGAGAGAGGGGGAGAAGGGGAAGACCTTGAGGGTTCCATTACAAGCGCAAGGGGTTTCCATGTCGCACTCGTCCCCTTCCTCCTGGCATATTCTGCACTCGATCATCTCACCTCCCTTCTTCTTGTGACCGGCGATGGCCGTCCTGCTTACCGAGCACCCCTCCTCCACCGCCCCGCTGTCCGCCTGAGGAGAACCGCCAGGATTCACGGGCTCGAAGCACGCCGCCGAGGCGATGATCCCGTCGACGCAGACCATGAAATGCCCTACCATCTCTCCTTCTCGTTCTTCTACAATGCTTGCTTCTGTTTCAAGAACAGAGGAGAAAGCAAACTAAATACGAGATAAAAAGATGATCTTTTTAATAAAGGGCACAATCGGAAAAAAAAAACCTAAATACCTAAATTACCCTCCACTCACTGATCTGATGTGACGGTATTACCCTTACCTAAAAGAACTTTTTTGCTAGCAAGATTTTCCAAGACATAATGATTCATTGAAATATTTTAAATTAAGATATTAAAATTTGAACATTATGTTGGTGAGAAATAGCTCTACAATTGTATCTTTTTGTCTCCATATTAAAATTTAAATCTAGCAGTCAAAAATATCTAATATTGTTTATTTTAGTATTTGTTAGGAATCTACTTCAAACAACACATGTTTTGAAAGATAAAGAGAGGTGTTCATATCACATATAAAAAAAAATCAAATCTTTTATATTTAATAATTTATTAATCCCTTTTTTTTTTACAGAAACATCATATATGTAAAATCTAATGGGAAAAGCACTCCAACAAAAACCAATTAAGACTAATATTTTCTTTTTATTAAATTTTAATATTTTTCTTTACAGGAATAACATAGGATTGTTGGGAAACATTATCCTCTTAACTTCTTTTTCCTGTTATTTAAATTGTAAATTGTTAGGAAAGAATGTGGTTTAGTGTGTGGCCTTTAATGCATGTTTAAGGGTAGCTATGTAAATTTATAAGGAGAAGAAAGTTATTATGTGGTAACAGCAGGGACTTGGCCTTCACTGGGATGGGAAGTGGGAGATGCTGCCATAATGACATCAATCTGTGTAAATATTGGAACTAGAGACGGAATTCAGAACCACCAAGAGCTCTTATCCTCTCTCCTCTCTCATTGGATGAGTGGGTGGGTGGTACACTGGGCGTGGCTCAGTCAATTCCAAGGTTGTCAATCTCCTCTTTTTCTGCCTTTTTGTTGAAGAAGGGTTTTGTCAGAGGATTAGCATTGTTTATGTGATGGATGGAGAACATGATTGCCAAAATATGTCAGCTAATAGTAAGCAATCATTAATTAACATGTATCCAAATGATCCAATCCTACCTCCACATAAAAACTTACCTGACTTGATTGTTACACCCATGTTCAGTTTCCAAGGTCATCCAGAGAGCAATCTGAAGACAATATATGGCCGGTTTGAAATCTTATCGACAACTCATATTCAAGTCAACTGTCAGTCATGTTCTCTTTCTTTCTCCAACTCTGAAGAAAGCAACACCTAAGTTGATCATGACATTAGGCCTTCAAACTGCATTATCCACAAGAAAATGTATCAGCATTCACATGATTAGGAATCATTGAGAGGACACTTAAGATTAAGCTGGCTTTTTTTTATTAATCCAAATATAATAATACCATTGGTGCAATTGCCTGGTGGATGATAAACTACGATGATGGAATATGGGACAGTTGGTAAGGAAGAAAATTATGTGAGTCAGAAAAACTGGATCTGTCAGAATTTGTTGAGGGAGGGAAAGTCTTAAATTTGAGCTCCACATTTCACCGTTGCTGTCAGAACTTCTCCCTTAATAAAGGATTAGTGATTTCTTGTGTACTAACTTTTAATTTTCTGATGAGATAGTTTGCTGGTGTTGTGATGAATAAAGGTAATTTTGAAACTTTTAGAAATAGAGAGCACACCACTGTCACCACCTAATCCATATCAGAGAAAGAAGTTGAAACCTTGTTGATAAACAGCATGAAAAGAAATAAATTCTGAGACGAAAGGTGGTGACAAGAAAAGAACATTAGAACTGTTTATGACATTTAGTCTACAGACAATAAAAACATAAATTGCACCTATTTCAAGAAAATGAAGAAAAGGAAAATGTTCAATGAATTTTGTGTCTCAATTATTTGGGATCAGTTATATGATTCTTTGATATTTGTATGAAATAGTGTCTCTAGTTACATCAAATGAAATCCATTTAGTTTGATGTCAACTCCTCCGTCCATTCCATTGTTCAAGAAAATCCAAAGAGCTTGAGGGGGAACGAATGGCCACTATGGCAACATTGCATCCCCAAAAGTTCAACCAATGGAGCTTTGAGAACCCCACATTAAATTGGTCGGCTGCACTTTTGGTGGTCCATCAAGAAGCCGAAGGTCTCTTTTTATTATCCAATATAATAATACCATTTGGTGCTAATTGCCTGGTGGATGATAAACTACGATGATGGAATATGGGACAGTTGGTAAGGAAGAAATTATGTGAGTCAGAAAACTGGGATCTGTCAGAATTTGTTGGAGGGGAAAGTCTTAATTTGGAGCTCCACATTTCACAGTTGCTGTTCAGAACTCTCCCTTAATAAAGGAAGTGATTTATTGTGTACTAACTTTTTAATTTTCTGATGAGATAGTTGCTGGTGTGATGAATAAAGGTAGATGTGGGGAAGAGGGAAACTTAGGTAAGTGGAGGACCAAATTAGTATACTATGGGCAGTATAGCAACAGAAGGGGGGACAAGGTGGATAAGATAGAAGGTGGTGGGGCTAATAAGGTATCATAGGAGTCTCATAAAATAAATATACTGTTTGAGAGCTTATTAGGCAGAGAAAAATCAGTGTTCACAAGCTTTCCAAGGGTCATGAAAGGGATGTGTTACCTTCACAGTGGCTATTTATTGTGCAGGGTGGAATCACCCACTGGTCCTAGAAATGGAGCCCACAACCACATTGAGTCAAAAAAAAAATAAAACATAATTTATCATAGATAATTTACATGAATTGATGTAGAGTGGATTTTTAGATACATGACAATTCCATCCACAACAACACATTTTCTATGGCATGGAGAAGCAAAAAGAGGTGGTATTTGACATTACTGTGGTTGGTAACTTTTAAAGTGAAAACTAATAAACACTAGCAATTAGTCATGTTTGGCAACCTTGTCATTGTTTGAAAAGTACTGTAAAAGAAATAGAAGTAGAAACTTTCAACTTTTGAAACTTTTAGAAATAGAGAGCACACCACTGTCACCACCTAATCCATATCAGAGAAAGAAGTTGAAACCTTGTTGATAAACAGCATGAAAAGAAATAAATTCTGAGACGAAAGGTGGTGACAAGAAAAGAACATTAGAACTGTTTATGACATTTAGTCTACAGACAATAAAAACATAAATTGCACCTATTTCAAGAAAATGAAGAAAAGGAAAATGTTCAATGAATTTTGTGTCTCAATTATTTGGGATCAGTTATATGATTCTTTGATATTTGTATGAAATAGTGTCTCTAGTTACATCAAATGAAATCCATTTAGTTTGATGTCAACTCCTCCGTCCATTCCATTGTTCAAGAAAATCCAAAGAGCTTGAGGGGGAACGAATGGCCACTATGGCAACATTGCATCCCCAAAAGTTCAACCAATGGAGCTTTGAGAACCCCACATTAAATTGGTCGGCTGCACTTTTGGTGGTCCATCAAGAAGCCGAAGGTCTCATGTGAGACCCCACCACATTGCAATTATTCGTGATAAGGATACACCATTTGAGCCCCGCCACCATCAAAGCAATTAAGAACTAAAAAAGACCATACACCAAAACAATCATTTCCTTACCCATTCCTAACCTACTAAAATAAAGAATATGAAGCACTCAAGTATCAACTCTAATAATTATATTTGTTAAATATCTTCCAATCTAGAGATAACTAAAGTTGGAACTAAAATATTTGGATATCTTCAATTGTCTTTGTTTTTTTTTTTTTAGTGAATGGATACCTTGATATGGTTGCATCCAAATTATAATGTTATGCAATAAATCATCTTTTTCTAGTTAGCTTGTATTTAAAATTGTTCTAATCAAAGTAACATAAACACTTACATCTTAAATTTGTAGGTGAGATATGATATCTGTACTATGTGGTTGTTATGTTCAACTATTCGTATATGCATGGTTACACCTGGAGAAGACAAAATAGAATTGAACTTAGAAGAAAGAAACTATAAAGATAGCCAAGACGTAGCATTCCCTAAAGATAGTATCTAGTGTTTGAAAGTTTTGTGAAAACAATTATTCTAATCCAAGATCCGCCACTTGATGGCAGAACAAATCAAAGCACAGGGAATACATTGAAACTGTAAGATTTTAGGAAAAAATTAGCCCTTCTTACTTATGCCCTGCATGTAATATATCTGTGAACTGACTTCCACAGATTTTACTTCTCTTATTGGCTATGGAATCAATGTCTTCCATTGGTGGGTGTGAGAGCATGTGAGGCCTCTGCAAAGACATGCAGGATAAGAACATATTTCATGAACAAGAAAACCTGTACAAACATCAAGAACTAGCTATTATCCATCATTCTTTCAGAAAGCGACATCATAAAAACTGGTTTCCAAACTCAAGATAAATTTTGCTTTGATACATCATTGAGATTGGTAAGAGCAGGATACTAGCTACTTAGAAGAAAAATACAAATAAAGCATTTTGGAAAATGGTATGCACATGAATCCTTGTGCATGACTAAGGAGAGTTTAAGCTGGTGGTTTCATGATCTAAATTTTTAACATCTACACAGCACTGGATCCAAATTCACTTCCAGGAGTAAAAGCTGCTTCAAGCTCTTAGTGGTCTAAGTCGTCATAAACTGACTTTTCACCTCATGTTTTCCTAGTTTTATTCACACGTTACGACAATTTCAGCGATGAAGAATATGAAAAGTTCAATGTAAAATGCAACAGATCAAACTTTATGAACATTTATAAAGGTAATGGTAATTGGTATGGATTTAAGGTCAAATTTCTAAACCAGATGAAGGAAAAGAATTCTATAATGGAGTAAAAGGATCCAAGGAGGTGACCTTGAATAGGTATAAAGCTTCATGTTGGTATTGATGGTATAACAATAGCAAATGCTTGAGCCCTTTTCCAAGTAACAAGATCGTAAAAAATACACTATATATACATATCACGAAAAGAAACTTCATAGTAATCATTATAATCTTTTTAATTTAATAGTATCTTCTCTACACCTTTGCTAATGAAAACTAAAAGGGCTTGAAACAAGGGCCACTATGGCAACACAGCACACCTAAAAGTTAGATCACTGAAATGTGAAAGCCCCACATTTTTTGGTAGGTTGTTCTTCTGTTGGTCCATAAAGAAGCCGAATGTCTCATTTTGAGGTCGACCACAGTGCAATTATTAGTGTACCAAGTTCATGGAGCAACGACCAAACTGACCTTAGCTCTGATGGTCAGTACAGAGAAATGACTAGGAGCAAATCAGGAAGGAGAGTAAATATTCGTGCAATCACTGCATACATCAATTATATGATTTCATCTCCATCACTTTGCCAACACCCAAGCACAGCTTATTCCAGTACAAATTGAATCGACAGTTCACCATGCTGAACCAGATCAGACTCCATCAAGAAGTGAAACCAACCAATTGGCTTCTTCACAATAACAAAATGGAAGACAGAATGGAAACAAGTGAGATATTCTAACAGAAAAAGCTGGCGACATTAATTTGGAAGATCGATGACAGAACAAACCGTTTATATCCCCATTATGCCTATCACGAGACCAAGATTTCTCTTTTACGTACAAGCTAAGGAAACAGGAAACTTAGTGCTACTAAAGACTAGTGTTTTCGGACAAAAAAGAAATCAAACTCATCTAAATCCTCTTATCAAAACAACATATTTCTAGAATCCAGGAAATAAAAAGAATTACTTGCTGAAATAGAGATTGATTTCGTTGAAGCGCAAGCCTCGTGCTGACCGTATTCGATGTCACCAACGCCGGAATTCCCCTCGGACGATTTCGATAACGACTCAACCGTAAAAAGAACCCTAATTTTCTTTGAACGGCGGGAGAGTTCGTTGGCGTCCATCGGCTGAGGCAGTTGACGGAAATGTCCTCTTTATTTTATTTAATTACGAGAAAGCCTTTTGTCATCACAGAGTGCCACGTGGTACTCTTAAAACGGTTCCGGCGGAACACCGAGAGGAAAATCTACAAAGGCCTGAGTTCGGGTTTCCGATAGGGTTTAGGGTTTCATCTCCAGAGTAAAGGGGGGAACGAAATGGAGTTAGCCATTAGAAATTTATGCATTGGACTAAATCCGGAGGTAACAAAAGCTGCCAGAACTCAAATCTATTTTGTGATAACTATTTCTTAGATCATCAACAAGTACTTTGATCTGTTTCTTTTCTGGCACATTAGTTTGTTCCTTTTGTTCCTCGCAAAGTCTGACATGAGGCATGAAATCAGTTTCGGTTCGGCTCGTGTATTGCAATTCCTCCTTTTTAAGTTCTGTGGAGGAGAGAGATTAAGCAATTGTTCCCCTTTGAGCAGTTTCATTGGTGTGCTTATGAAATAATTCACTAAAGGATGCTACTTATGTAAGCAATTTCATAGGCGTGATTATTTGGACTCTTTGCATCATTGGTTAACCTATAATTATCTGCATTGTAATTCTTGGACACGGTATGTGGAAGGGTCACTATATGTACATCCTTTATCCTCGACAAATAAATGAGATGCTAGATTCCTTAACATTGTTCTGTGATTGTATCTCTCTACAGATAATGATTCGAAAGCAAAGAATAAACCTGTGTGCTGGATTACCATTCTCTTGGAGAATGCAGTCATCAATTCATATGAAAAATGTCACTCGAGAAAATTTTAGAAGGTACCAATACTTATATGAGTTAGTTCATGCTGTTCCAGAAGAAGTATGTTGTTTTTGTATAATTCTTCTGTCTTTTCTCTTTCTATTGCCTTTGTTTTGTTTTGTTTTGTTTTGTTTATATTTTTGCTAATACTCCCTTAAGACAAAGTTCTATCCAATTGGGATCTAGTTCTGAAAATGAAGGTTTCCATAGGACCATAGAATATATTTTGATGAGAAATCTCTATTAGGTTTTATAGAATATCTTTCCATGTACTTTTGAACTTCATAAAATTCCTATATATTTCCGTTAACAACAATGTATGGAATCTACATGTACTAAGTTCTGCTTCACATCCACTTTCTTTCTCATATTAAAAAAATACCTTTTTTCTTCAGAGTTAATAACTACATCAGAGTCATAGTGGCAATAGAATAGTTCTGTTGTATCCTGCTTCTCCACCTGTCCTGCTTTCCCCTCCTAATTACTTGTGCTCTAGTTCCATCAACTTCTTTTATCTTAAAGAAAAAACACATGCAAATATCACAGTTGCCTCTCCGTGCATCCTTTTTGTTTCTAACTGCAACCAATGACATAGCCAGAGTTCACCCTTATTGAAAAATTCCAGATCTATACAGGGATGGCTACAAAAGTATTGATGCAATTGAAGCAATATCTTCAGGTAGAAGTCTATGCTACTTCTTTTACCAGTCAGCATATTTGTAATAACCTATTCTCCATATTTGAAATGCAGATCCTCAGAGTCTCAGTAATTCCATGTCTCCTTTTGAGGACTTCACTGTTACTGTTAACAACTCAGATGATAGAGAGATAAAGGTAAAAATCACTAATATGTTTTGTTTATTTCATGTTTGAATGTTTGATAATAAATTTTCCAATAATTATGGATTGATCTTGAAGATTGTCAATTGCAGGTTATTTGACATTTACTATTGACTATGTATTTCATTGAAGCTTTGGCATAATTCTTGAGAGCATACAAACTTAAAATTTTGACATAACCTTGGATGCAGATTAGGGTTGATGTATCTGGCACTAGAACTCAGGCCATCTTTGATGATGTGTTTTCCAAATTAGTTGCTGCTGCACAACCAATTCCTGGTTTTCGGAGAGTGAAAGGAGGTGAATCTGATATCACATTTTGAATTTGTTGAATATTTACAATACATTCACACTAGCATATTTATTCATGACAAGCATATCTCCACAGTTTCAAGCTACATGGTTTGTTGAATGGCATGTCACAAAAGGCTTTTTTTTGCAATTATTGTGGTTCGGTAGATCAGTTGCTTACCTCTTTTTCCCTTCATTGTGCTTGATTCAGAGAACTGTCACCAGTTTTTAAATAACCATCATACCACCTTTATTATGCCAAACTAACTCCTTTTTCAGTCATTCTGCCACTCCTGGTTACTTCAATACGGATTGGCTGACCTCATTTACATTGCATTCATGTGTGATCCTTGGTTTGTGGGACAGGATGATATCAACTTTTATATCTTTTCCATTTTTACACTCAGTTATTATCGTCTATAATTTTTAGAACTTCAGTAGCTTTCATTACTTAAAGAACATGGCATTTGGAATCATCTTACAGATTGCTATCCTTTTTGTTGCTTTCTCTGCACTATTAAATGTTGATCAAGATGTCCTTCACAGAATAAACTGACTTGTATTCTTGTTGGTTCCCATTGTTCATGACTGGTGGAAAAATTCTTGGATGTATCAGGGAAGACTCCTGATGTAAGTTTTACTGCTTATGTCATTTTTTTATTGTTATGCAAGTTGCATTAGTCAAGTAGTTACCCTGTCAAATGTTCTCTTCTGGACATTAGAATGTCACTTGGAATGTCGGTGATTGATTTAAAATGGCTTCAGAAATCTATGAAGCCATCTGATTTTCTCAATCTGTTGTTAGTAGACCTCGTCAGTTCTCCATTGGAAAACAGATCCTCTTCATAAATTCAATGCTGTGATACTAATTTTGATTAGAAAGATCTAGATTTTATCAAAGAAGTCTTACTCAAAAGTGTCCAGACAACTAGTGTGTGGTTTTGACTGGCTTTTGCAAGTCAAATGGAAAGCTTTTGTGCCCATAATGCAGCACTTTGTGAAAGCATCAGGATGCTTCTGTTTATAATATGTATACTGACAGATTGTTGCTTCTGACTTGTAGTTTTTACATCCAATTCTCTGATGAAGTGTAAAACTTCCCTATACTGGTTGATAATCTGGGTAAGCATCAACAAGGTGTTAGATAGCGATGTTGATGGATCTTTTACCGTTCCCCCACATTGCCTACGCTTGAAGTTCAAACTTGCATTAACGTGTTTGAGTCACACAGGCAACCAAGTCTGGAATTATAATTATATGGACTTATTAAGACTACAAAATTTGATTATGGGCAAAAATGTAGGTTTTAGGAATTACAATTGAAGGAGGCTACATCAACAGATAGGAATGAATAAAACCTTGCAGGTCTGGTAATTTGCTGACTACGGATCTGATTGGTTATAATTTCAATCATATGGCCAGGTATAACAGACCTTGTTTGGTAAAACTGAAGACCCACAGAGACCCTGGGACTTCACATAGGAAATGTGCTTTTACTGGACCATCTGAATTCTTGTTATTTTTAGTACCTGAAATTTTACTAGTTCCATGAATAATAGAGAAATCAAAAACAAAGTGTAGACTAAAGCATGAAGTAGTTTCCTTTTGGTAATTCGCCTTTCCTCTTATTTTGAAATAAGATTTAGCTATGTAGATATGACACCCTGCAGACTTTGTCAAAGTGACTCAATAATTTCGATGGTGAAGTCTTCCTGTCCAATTGATTTTAGTTGAGCTGTTATTTTTACTGGCAACCACATATTTTGTGAATTTCCTGAGGTTCTCTGGCAAATTTGTTTCTGAACTTTTTACCGAGTTTTAGATTGCCCAATGTACATTTAGGTAGCTAGAAGCTGAAAATTGTTTTAGAAACGGGTGAATGTGCTGTTTTAGTATATTTCTTCTATTGGCTTCATTAAAGCAATGCTAGTACCTGACATCCGATTTTTTTTTTTTTTCCTGATATCTGAATTTAGTGCAGTTATTTACATTATCATATGAATGGTGGTGATTTTCAATATTGTACTCTTTATTTGTAGATACCAAAAGATATTCTCCTGCACATCATTGGGCCATCAAAAGTTAACAAGCACTCTATCAAGAAAATCATCAATGCTACAGTCGGTGAATACATTGAAAAGGTACCTTTATATTAACATGCTGCTATCATGTGTTACATCATTGTAAGTATTTTTAATGGTGTCCATGTTAGTACCAGTAATTTAGAAAGAACAGTGAGCTCTTTCTTCTCTTCGGTTGTTCCCAATTGTAGTCATACATCATGCTTTTACTGAATACATGTTACAGGAGAGTTTCAAGGTAACCAAAGATCTTAGAGTTAAGCAGAGCTATGAAGAGCTTGAATCAACATTCCAACCGGGAAATGATTTTGGCTTTGATGCAATTTTACAGCTCCAAGAAACGAAAAAATCCAAAAGTTGATTTATTCCATTTGTAACTTATTGATGAGAAAAGGACAGAAGGATGAGAAGAAGTCTGCAGAGCCTCAGAAGGAAACATGCTTTATCTAAAAAGCTGAGTCCTCCAAACTTGTAGTGGGTTTTCGGTGTTCAGATAGCGTAGAGACAAAAAATCAATTCAAATTTGATAACATAATTGTTTTGACTGAATATTAAGGCAATTTGTCAATCTTAAATGTTTGTTTTATGTGAGGGAAGTATTGCTGGTGTTGATTGTTGCACTAACTTCATATTGTGGTGAAGGAGTCAGCATGGCTCGATTCCATCTCGAGAACACAAGGTCATTCACACAAATTCTTCAGGTGTTGTTTTTGACGGAGGGGGGTTTGAGTTGAGAATGTTTTGAGTGTTGAAGGTTTTATCCCCTAGGGGTTGGCTTTCTATATCTGCTGTGAATGATCGTTAATCCTTTGAGTGATCGACTTATATATCCCATACGGCGCGAACCAACTTACATGGTTTCACATCGCACAACGTTGTCTCGTACAACCCCGAGCGACATGGGCATAATCTGCTTCGTATCATGTCGGTTTTAACATGACTATTGATTTTTGTCACGAGGACTATACAACAATATACCCTATCACTAATAATTTTGTTATAAACAAGATTAATCGAATTTAGAAGACTGAATTCATGGGATGCTCAGCATCATCGGTTTTGCCGTGTGTATCGATCCTTTTTGTCGTTGTTCTCCCACCCACCCTCCCTCCTCTCCCTTTTACACCCTGGCATAATTCGTGATCAAATCCTCTCTTTGAAATTGTGCCTCGTTCATACTGTTTCAAGTGGTTTAGTCTGATTTCATGATTTAGCTGGTGGATATATATATATATATATATATAGTATTAAATGCATGAGGTTCCCAATGCGAGGACGAGCTTTACCTCTTTATTTTTAGAGAGTATTAACAACCTTACCATTGAACTCCGTATCAGAAAAAATACAAAATATTAAATATCCGAATACTTGGGAGTAAACGGAGTGTTTCTTCTTCGGATGGGAAAAATTACCCCATCCTTTTATCAAGAGAAGAAAAAAAAGGGGGAAAAAAAAGAAAAGAAAAAAGAAGGCTCCTTTACATTTCATGTAATTTCCTTAAGCCTGCATCATTTGACAGGGCGTAACGTGATCGAGCTGCTCCGCCGTCACTAATGGCCGGGTCCCTTGGGGCTCGGCCCTGACGGCAGCTTCGCCATCCACGTCGCCACCGTCGCTCTCGCCTTCTCCTGCGTGCTCGGGTACGCTAAGTAGCTCTCACCGCCGTCGAAACAGTCCGGCACCGGCCTCGCCGCGTCGACTCCGCCGACGTTGCTCGCGACGACGGCCGAGACAAGCAGCGCCATCACCAACACGCAACTCCTCCGACAACCCATCCCTCGATCCTTCAACTCCTTCAACAAAAGGCTAGCTTGCAATGCTTGTGGTGGTGCGAGCAAGGATTCGGCTGCATGCGAGGAGTTTATATAGAGAAGCTACCTACTGCAAAGAAAGTCTCGTCTGAATCAAAGCCTTGACAATTGTGAGGTTTTCTTGTTGACCAAAAAGATTAGCAGCGGTCAAACATGTGTCACATGTTTGATCGGTGGCGAAGAAGCAGATGGTGGCAGGTGAAGGAGATCTTTGACTCCGAGATGTGGAACTTTGAAGGCAAACTCGAACCAAAGCTGCTGATGCTTTGGTTCATACACAGAGTCTTGGTCATGGAAGGAGTGCAAACTTGTCGGAATTTGGTTCTGGGGGTGCCTTCCAGGCACCTAACTCGGAGGCTGATGCTGATGCATCTTCAAGATTTTTCTAAGTGCATTCATTTAAACAATAGCAGCGACAAAGATCGAGTAAACGAATGTTTTTTTGATACAACGATAAAAAAAAAATTATTATAAAAAAATTAAAATTTTAATTTTATTAGTCTCTATATAAATAAGAGAAGTTTTTTTTTTTATAAGATTCATTCGATGGTAAAATACCCCTAACGTTTCAAGAAATCTACTATGATTGAAATAAATATTTACTAAAATAAGGAATCATATATCACTTATAATAGCTATTACTCCTTAAAGTAGATTCAATCGAATTTAGCATTGAAGAAAAGTTTATGGAGCACTCCTACCAAACTTGCGAAGAAAATGATTTCAAACTTGGGTCTCACATGGGAATTTTCTTCATTTGCTGCATTTAATTGAGGTCCGAAACGTGCATTTACTTGTACCTTCGGTCAAAAACTATATATATATATATATATATGGACAAATATAATACAGTCAATGGTATATAATTCAGGTCTTCACACCAAAAAGTCCTAAGCACGATATTTGAGGCACCAATCTCGAAGTCAAACATCACGACTATGGTACACCGTGTGATATTTTAATTATCATCAGTATTGGGGACACATTTTTTTTTTTCGAATTTCTTTTCTTCTTATTAACTGTTAACGATGGTTAAATAGAATTTGATTGTGTGATTCTTGAGGGAGTTGAAAGTTAACCTTAGTTCAAGTTTAAAAGAATATTATAAATTTGATGTCTAGAAATGAGTTTATTCTACTAAGGATACTGAAAAAAGAATCAGATGTATCTGATAAAATTATAATGTTTAAATTAATAAAGAATTTGAAGGAATCAGATAAGTTTCAAATATAAAGATTATAATTCACTGTAGAGAAAGAACACTTCTAATTATATATTGTTCTATGTAATTAGTTATCTTTATTATGTCTATTTATCTATCATCAATTTTATCAATGAAAATATGAAAATAAAAGATAAAAATATATTTTTAATATTTTAGTTGATAGTGACGGATGATGTAAGTGGTAATAAATGATGACATCGCTTGGGGTCATGGATGATTTGTTATGTATCGGTATTGATGCAGTTATCGAACAATGAAAAAGATCATCGATACAGATGTTGAGCCGTGTAGCTCGACAACTACGTTAATGTAAACACGAATGCAAAACAATAAAAGAGTTGCTCGACAACTACATTATCATTGATGCAAACATAGAGTATAAATATTAAAATTATTTTTTATTTTTATTTCATATTTTTATTGATAAAATTGACGATGTTATGATAAATAGATTAAGATATTTCACTTTCATAGTTATAGAAATATCAATATAATTTTTAAAGTGTAAGAACTGTGATATTAAAACTAGCTAGCTATAGAGAATAATATATAATTATCTCGAGTAGATATAAGAGCTTTTTATAATATAAAATTTAACCATTTGGTTGGGATTGTGATTAATGCTTGGAACTATTACATTCATTCGCCACATATGTGATCGTGTACTACTCGAGTTATATCTCATGTACTAACTTTCATAGAGTCCTTCATCATCACCTAAAAGGTGATAATCCAACATAAGGTATCGATCATATGATACCTATATATATATATATATATATATATATATATATATATATATATATATATATATATATATATATATATATATATATATATATATATATATATATATATATATATATATATATATATATATATATATATATATATATATATATATATATATATATATATATATATATATATATATATATATATATATATATATATATATATATATATATATATATATATATATATATATATATATATATATATATATATATATATATATATATATATATATATATATATATATATATATATATATATATATATATATATATATATATATATATATATATATATATATATATATATATATATATATATATATATATATATATATATATATATATATATATATATATATATATATATATATATATATATATATATATATATATATATATATATATATATATATATATATATATATATATATATATATATATATATATATATATATATATATATAGACAAATATAATACAGTCAATGGTATATATTCAGGTCTTCACACCAAAAAGTCCTAAGCACGATATTTGAGGCACCAATCTCGAAGTCAAACATCACGACTATGGTACACCGTGTGATATTTTAATTATCATCAGTATTGGGGACACATTTTTTTTTTCGAATTTCTTTTCTTCTTATTAACTGTTAACGATGGTTAAATAGAATTTGATTGTGTGATTCTTGAGGGAGTTGAAAGTTAACCTTAGTTCAAGTTTAAAAGAATATTATAAATTTGATGTCTAGAAATGAGTTTATTCTACTAAGGATACTGAAAAAGAATTACAGATGTATCTGATAAAATTATAATGTTTAAATTAATAAAGAATTTGAAGGAATATCAGATAAGTTTCAAATATAAAGATTATAATTCACTGTAGAGAAAGAACACTTCTAATTATATATTGTTCTATGTAATTAGTTATCTTTATTATGTCTATTTATCTATCATCAATTTTATCAATGAAAATATGAAATAAAAGATAAAAATATATTTTTAATATTTTAGTTGATAGTGACGGATGATGTAAGTGGTAATAAATGATGACATCGCTTGGGGTCATGGATGATTTGTTATGTATCGGTATTGATGCAGTTATCGAACAATGAAAAAGATCATCGATACAGATGTTGAGCGTGTAGCTCGACAACTACGTTAATGTAAACACGAATGCAAACAATAAAAGAGTTGCTCGACAACTACATTATCATTGATGCAAACATAGAGTAACTAAAATATTAAAATTATTTTTTATTTTTTATTTCATATTTATATCAAATAATAAAATGATTGAAGATCCGAAATATCACGTTATCGGATCGGATTTGGATCGAGTAAGTGGGTTATTGGGCTCGAAGGTGACTCGCGGGACAGATCGAGCCCTCTGTCTCCAATCGATTCTCCACGCAATCCTTCCTTTATCCGTTCCAAACCCAACGCCCATCCTTCACTTCACAGCCATGGCTTCTTCCTCCGCGCTTCTTCTTCCCTCAGGTCACCGTCCAATCCCTTCTACCCTTCTCTCTCTCTATCTCTCTATCTGTGTCTCGCACACACGCAGAGATACTATCTGTTTAATTTTGGCGTGCCATAGAATTTCTTGCACACATTTTTGTTTGGGGCAACAAAATGCAGTAGTTTAGCGACTACAAAGGAATGAATTCTTGCCAAAAACAGCAGAGATTGAAGCCTGATTTCGTAAATGGTCACCACATAATCGGTAATTTGTTCTGTTTTTGGTTGACGAGAGCCGCTTGAGAATTATTCGTAGAGTTCTTCACTAGTAGTTTCAGATTTTGGTGATCTTTTCAGAAGTGGCTTGCTGCTTAGCCCTCGGTTTTGTTATTCTCTCATCCTTTAGCGAGATTCATTATGACCTACGTTGGATGAGTAGTATGTTGGATTTTTCGATCTATTTCCTGTGTTATATAGACATCAAATGTTTGTATATGGGATATCAGCCATGAGAATGAATTGTAGTAAAAGAAGCCATGTTCATGTTTTTGTTGTGGCATTGTTTTATTTTAGCTTTCAAGCAATTGGAAAGGAATTTCAGTGGAGGAGCATACGACTTACTGCGATGTAGAAACTGATCATAAAGAGCTCTTATACCATTCATCTTAAGATTACTTGCATGCTTTGGCTTGTTGGCATATAATGCTATCTTGCTCAATAGTCAGAAAGTGTTTTCATATCATAGCTTCTGCAAAATTTTCCTCAGTAGTATGTGATACTTGTGTAGGTCCAAGCTTTGTCAAGAAAGCATGGTGTAATCCTCGTATCTTGTCCACTGAGAGGATCCCAATTTTGTGTGTTCATTGCTCGGCCTCAGTGAGTGGACCCAAAACATCAAGTAAGAGAATATATGAGGAATTCATACTATCTGGTCGACGGACTGCGATTGGAATGGTGTTGGTTACGTCTGTTTTTGGGTTACCCATTGTTGGTTCCCATGGAGCTGGATTGCCCCCAGAGGAAAAGCCAAGATTATGTAACGAGGAATGTGAAAAGGAGCTTGAAAATGTATGGTGAGGTTGCATAACCCTGAACACAATTTCTTGCATATCCAGATTTTGATGTAAATTTTCTTTAATGCTCTTCTTTAAATAGTCAAGATTTTGACTGGTGAATATCAAGGTCAGAAATGATGTCATTTCTGAAGATGACAAATTTTTATGCAGATCAAGAAGACTAACAAAAAGATGTGTAAACTCAATAATTTCTTTTTTGATTTTGAGTAGATGGACTAAAATTTTCTGGTTTATGAAATCATTCATCTGGTATTTGGGAGGTCTGAACCATTCTGATGTGGGCTTCTTATTTATCTTTGTTCCATGTGCTTTACAGAACTTATTGTTATGGACACCACTTCATTCTTGAAGGGTGTGGTTATATGGTATGCAGGTAGGACTCTCACATGTAGGGGGGGATTGATAGGACATGTAAGAATGGATAATGTTACCTGTTATTGGCCCGTACTATCTGAGGGTACGGTTAATATACTGGTATTGGCCCATAATTTATCTACTAAAATTTTTGGATTGAGATGGTGACCACTTACTGCACAGATGCCCTTTTTCGACCAACAACTCTTTCATGAAAACTAATCATGTTATCGTGAACCTATTCTACATGGTTTTCTTTCTTAGCTGACAAGGATAGACATGATTTTGCAGATTCATTTCCTATGTAAAAGCAAGAAGAACCATCCCATAAACAATTTCTTAAAATTTAGCCACATTTCATGATTCATACATAGAAATGTCATTATCCATAACAAGCAAGTGGAAGATCTAAATTTTTGAAGAAGCACAACCCATAATTGAAGGAAATAGTTACGATGAATTTCCTTACTATTCGTGAGCGTGGATTAGTATATTCCCATCACAGTGGTTTGTCATCCTTCTACCAGTTGTTACTCTTTGTAACTTGTTATAGCTGTTGAAGATAGTTGTGCTCCCACTACATTTCATCTGTGTAGTTTCTATCATGTCTACAATTTTGCTGTCGCAACCTGCTTGAACTCTAAGCTATATTCAACTGTTGGACTATGATAAGACACTACTATTGTAATATCAGTGTTAAAATCTAGAGATACTAGATAAAACTTTCTTATTTATGAATAGGTGATAAACATATTATATTTTCATGCAGATACCTATGGTAACTACAGAATCTGGTCTGCAATATAAGGACATTAAAATTGGAGAAGGTCCAAGCCCACCCATTGGTTTTCAGGTGAGTTCCCGTTGGAGGTTTAATCTATTTTTTAATTTTTTAAACTTTGGATTCCATTGAATACTTAGCTTATTACTAGAAAAAGTGGATCAGTGGACTGCCACTTTAATAATTCAGTGAGAGGAACAATTTTTTTAAAAATGCATTAAATTATAATCACTATAAATGAAAATGGTGGCCTAGTGCACGAGGCTCGCATCAATCATTAGCACTGCAAGATATCTGTTGGTAATGCATGTAAGTGCAAATAAGCTCATTCTTAGAATTTGCTAAGAATTTAAATTCTAAAGTATCTTTGCTCTGCTTCAATGCAATTTTTTCTTAGTTTTTGTTGCATCTGTTGTCTAATCTACATCTGAGGAACTGCTTTTCATATCCAATATTGCTGAACTGATTCTCCTTGATGAGTTGTTGCATGGGAATTTGGGAAACTGCATCTCAATAGCAGTGTTCTGTTACTTTGTGTGCATGTTCTTGTGTAGTATCTTATTTCTTAATTTGCTCTCTAATTTTAACTATTGTACTGAATAACTATGCCATAACTTGGGTATTTCATGTCTTACCATATAGGTGGCTGCAAATTATGTTGCCATGGTTCCATCAGGGCAAATATTTGACAGGTAAACAGTCTACCGAGATCCTTCAATGATATTTATGCTTGATGAGGCCTTAAAAATGGAATGGAAAGATTTTGTTTATGTTTTTGTTGTTTTAAAGTTCCTTGTTTACTGTTATTCTGGGAGCCTTCATTTTATATTGATAATTCATGACAATCTAGGAGAAAGTTGATTCCTCTTTCTCTTGTTGGCTCAAGGCATGCATCTAGTCCTTTTCTGTCTTTCTAGATCCCTGATTGCTGTCTGCAGCACTTATAACAATGTGTATCCATTTGCTTTGACTTAGCTATCCCAGAGAAAAATTTGTAAAAGTTACTAATTTATTTCAAATGCTAGCTTAATCCAGAATATAGTTCTGATGTTATCTCCTTGACACCAAAGACAAATGCTTAGGATGTGAGAAGCTTGAAGTTACAAATTTGATGGGGACAGCAAGTTGCACAATATATTGAAGAGGAAGTCAATAAAGAAGAAACATCCAGCAAACAACTGTGACAGGTCAAGAAGGATTTATTATGTTGATGTGCAGTATAATCACATTAGTGAAAATAAAAAGGCCTTCAAAAGAATTCTATCACTAACAGTAAGGCAGTTGATTCTTAACTTACTATTGACAATAAAGTTGGCCTAATCTTAACATAATTTCAGATCAGATCCTCAGGAAGGTGCCTCCCGTTCTAGATAACTGAACCATCTCTTCCCCTGCAGCCACAGATTCTGTAATGAGATCCACCATGAGGCAGCCAAGATGATTATAATAGCATGAAAAAGAAGTTATGGGAATAGGATTGACAATTATCCAACTGGATCTGGATTTTTATCCAATCAGAGCTAGATTCCTTTCTGGATTTGCAACAGGCCAATACAACCAACATATAAAAGATTTTTAACAACTGTTGTATTGAATGAAAATACAGAAGGTGTAATGCATTTGTGGATTGTTCTCTTTTCCTCCCATGTTTTCTGTGCCACTGCAGTCTAGTTTGCAATGTATCCTGTTTATATCTTATTGTTTTAGACATTAAGTCACTGCATGTCACAATGAAAATTCACTACTGAGGAAACTCCATAGGCTTATATTTATTCCAAATTTGACCTAGATATTGAGTATCAGCAAAGCAATAATCTGATCTATATACATTGAACTTCATTTCTTTTCTTTTGCATGGCCTATCAGTGCAATCTTGGAAGCATTTATCTAACATTTCTATCTGGGTTGCATATTCTGCTGACCAGCTTTAAGTAACATGAATCATAATGCTCATTCTGAAATTGTATCCTAGACAATTCTTTAGATGGATTCTGATTCTGCTCTTCCTTTTTGTTCCAGCTCATTGGAAAAAGGCCAACCTTATATTTTCCGTGTGGGAGCTGGTCAGGTATAACAATCTTATCGTACTTCCAGTCTTTGCACCTAATGTTGGTAAGATTTAATCATATAAGGTTTTTCCTATAAGAGATCTGAATCAGTGAGAACTTTGTTTGTTATTAATGTGTCTTGGTGTACATCACATGCTGGCTTACACATTCCATAATTTTAGTTGTTGCTTATTCACACATATAGACCATCATGGATTCTTTTACATTATTATTTTCAACTACTTTCTTGAAGTAATATTTGTTTTTCTTTTCATGAAAGTCAAATATAAATATGTAATCCAGGAACTCCCATTCCATTACAACATGGAGTGTGCCTACTCCTTACACTATACCAGCAAGTTAGAATGAAGTAATTGTATCAAGGAATGTGTAAATATGGAGAACATCCAACTCCTGATGGTCCTTCATGATCTGTTATGTATCTTTTCCCGTTCTTCACCATCTGTTATGTATCATTCTGTGCTCGAGTCTTTTCAGCCTACTGTGCTTATTTTGGGTGGACTAGAAGTTATTTGTGAATCTGTGAAGACGGTCATAAAAGAGAAGAAGAATTTGCTAAGATATTGAAGCATAGCATCATGCAGTGTGAGGAATTCTCACTATACTGGACTGTTATTGTCATCATGAAGCAATTTGCTTTGCTTGAAAGCATACCACCTGAATATTTGAATCTCTCAGGGAAATATTCACCTTGCAAGTTTTCCGTGTTTCTTCATGTTCCTTTTCCCCTTTCGTTTTGCCAAAAATAGGTGGTCAAGGGACTTGATGAAGGAATTTTGGGCATGAAAGTTGGAGGAAAACGTCGACTGTATATACCAGGCTCCGTAAGTGGTCTTGATGCATTGAAATCAATATTGTAACATCTTCGAGATTTTCTTTTTTCATATACCAGTAGATAAACATGTAATCATAATTTGTCAGACTTCCAGCTAGATTCTGTCCATTTAAAAATCATATGCAATTGTGCACATCTATAGCACATTACTTGGTCTGTTGTCATAAAATTGCAGGACTCCATTATGTAGTACTTTCAATAATGATCAAATTTTCATCTGAATGCATCTAATTTTATGTGTTCTTTTCAACAGTTATCATTCCCCAAGGGCCTTACTTCAGCACCAGGGAGGCCGAGGGTAGCCCCAAACAGTCCTGTAATATTTGATGTCAGTTTGGAGTATGTTCCAGGTCTTGATGATGAGTAAACATCAGCTTGGAGTCTGTTCGACGGATCGACAATGAGTCACGGAGAACTTCACATTTTTATCTGTATTCAAAAGGAAAATATGGTGTGAAAGAAACACTTCATTCTTTGTCTTCATGTCCCTATATGCAACCCTTTTATTGTGCGGTTGATTCTTCTGTATGCAAAGAAACCTCTTGATCAGAGGATGTTGTGTTAGAAATTTTAGTGCTAGTTATATGATTCTAATCGAGGTAAACAAATCTTGATTTTAGGTTGAGTTTAAGTTTGGATTAATTTTACCTCATATGGAGAGTCAATAAGAATCTGCTTTGGTCTCTCATTCTGTCGCACATTGCATTCACAGAGAGGTCATCATCATCATTCATGTTCATTGGACCAGGCCCACTGACCTGACCCGTTCATTGGGCGACTCGGGCTCAAATTTCAACCGGGTTCGATCTCGTCTCACTCTTAATTAAACGGGCGATTTATGCGTAATGTTGGACCGGTTCGGAGAAACCTCGGTCCTTCTTTTTCTCAAGATTTTTCTTACCCATGTTGCAGTCACTCGGTTTCTTGACTGCCTTGTGATTGGACGATATGTGCGGGTCCCAAACGCTAAATGGCAAAACTGTCTTCAGATCTCAATATTTATGGTCCGAACCGGTCTCTAAAACCCGTGGTTTCTAGAACCCTAAGCACGTCCCGCCTTCCAGGCTGTCGGTCGCCTTCTGCCATGGCGGAAGAGCCAACGAAAGCCGGCTCCGCCGGAGGCGGCGATCTGGAGGGCGAGGACGAGCAGGTGGTGAATCCTTGGGAGGTGACGGCGAAGGACGGGGGGAAGATCGACTACGACAAGCTGATCGAGAAATTCGGGTGCCAGCGGCTCGATGAATCGCTCGTCCGGCGCGTCGAGCGGCTCACCGGCCGCCCCGCCCACGTCTTCCTTCGCCGTGGTGTCTTCTTCGCCCACAGGTCCGACAACTTTTGCCTTCTCAATTTCTATCCTCTTTCGGTCTTCCGCTGCTTTTGGTGAAAGGGAGCTTGGTTCTTGGGTGGTTGTTTATAGGGACTTCAATGAGATTCTTGATGTCTATGAGAGGGGCGAGAAGTTCTTCCTGTACACGGGGAGAGGGCCGTCCTCCGAGGCGTTGCATATGGGGCATTTGGTGCCCTTCATGTTCACCAAGTAGGTATCCCTGTTGGTAAGCTTTATATTCCTTGATGCATTTCTATGTTAATTACATATTATAAAAATACTTGCTTCACTGGCTTCAGGTTCCAGTGATTCTGATTTCACTTTGTATGTTCTTAGGGTATTACGTATCGAAATGTAAGTATTTCTGTTGCGTACTAGATATTTCCTGGTTCTGATTATATTGAACAGTCTGGTTAAATCACTAGATTAAGCAGAATTTGCAGTAATTAACAAAAGAAAATATGATTTCTTCTAGCTGGAATGGGACTAATGTGAGAAAAATCTTTGAGGTGGCCTTTTTTTACAGAAATATTTTGTTCTCTAAGGTCTTGCTAATTTTTTTCTTAGGCTGATCTTTAGTTATAAAGAAATCTCCATCCATGTGTCCTTCCTCACTGCTAAGGCCACATTTTCTTAATTCTATTGGTTTGCTGGTCATATCAGAACATTTGTCCTTCACATGCTTGTGATTACATATCCATTCTCTCTATATGCTGGCTAGTGAGCCTACTTGGTCCGGAATTTGGTCAAATAATTGATGTGATTTTTCATCAATGCAATTGTGAAGAAACACGTTCCATTAATATGATTTGTCTTTGTTTACCAGCCAGGAAGCAAGTTGGTCCAGTATTTGGTGAAATCGTTGATGTGACCTTTCATCAGTGAAATTTTGAATAAAACATCCAATTAATATGAGCTTTGTAATTCATATGCATCTTTACACATGAGATTATGTACTTTATTTTTTTTGTTATGTTAAATTTGGTTGAGTCAAGCTTGTGGTTTGGTTATTTGTCTGAAGCTACTACTATCAATAGATATTTGCAGGATGCTTTCAAGGTTCCTCTTGTTATACAGCTAACTGATGATGAGAAGTGCATGTGGAAGAACCTTACAGTGGAAGAGAGTAAAAGGCTTGCTCGTGAGAATGCGAAAGACATAATTGCATGCGGATTTGACATAACTAGAACTTTTATTTTCTCAGATTTCAGTTATGTTGGCGGGTAAGGCTTTTTATTTATTAGTTGCATCTTTGCACTAGCATGATATAGTTTCCACTATGTAAATGGTTGCTTGTATTCCATTATCATTCATATATCTCCTATCTTCTGTTAATTGTAGGTTTTAATTGTATACCTTGTGTTCACTGATAAAAGCATTCAACATTAAGATTCATTATTTCAAAAATTAATTCATTCTTTTCCGATTCAAGTTGGGCCTCTCAGGTGTTTATGCATTGTAGTTGACCTCAGAACAATTTGAAGTGCATAACTGCATACTAGGGTTGCATATACAATATGTAAGTGAACTTTCATGACAAGGTGAATAGGTTTCAATTCATGGTCTAGGAAAGGTAGAGGAACAACAAACACTTAGTTTGAAATAGTAGGATGGATCTGATGCCAACAATCAAATAATATCGCTTTTAACCTCAATTAGTTGGTACTAACAGTTTGATGTTGTTGCTTTAGATTTCAAGTAATGCTGATCATTTGCTATGTTGTAGAGTTCTAATGTCCAGATTGTTTTGCAGTGCTTTCTATGAGAATATGGTCAAAGTTGCGAAATGTGTCACATTCAATAAGGTGACTCCAAATGCATATTTTTTCAGACAAGCATGACTTATAAAAGTTATTTTATGTTTCAAGGGGGGGTTGCATATTTTTTTCAGACATGCATGACTTATAAAATTTATTTTATGTTCAAAGGGAGTGCCATTCAAATACTTACTTTTATAATATTGTGCTTCTGAAATGCAGGTTGTAGGAATATTTGGCTTTACAAATGAGGATCATATTGGTAAAATCAGCTTCCCTCCTGTTCAGGTTCTACTTCATTGCCTTTTACTCATGGCCTAACTTTTCTTCAGGTCAATATGAAACTTGCTTCATAGTTGAGTGTGTTTGACCCTTTTAGTAAGTTAACATGGCAATTCTTTCCTAGAAAGGGGTTCAATGTTTGTTCTTGGCATGGCATAGTTAATAATTACATCGTTTTTATGCAAATGATTACTGCTGGACTCACTGTTACTCGACAAATGAAAAAGACATGGCTAGTTGTCATATTTTTGCATTGGTAATAAAAAAATGCTAGAAATTTTTATCATACCTGAGCATAATTTATTGTCTACAGGCTGTCCCATCATTCCCTAGTTCATTTCCACATCTATTCTCAGGCAAAGACGATCTTCGTTGTTTGATACCATGTGCCATTGACCAGGTGTTTTGCTTTCTGTTACTAGTTTTACAATTGAAATCTTGACACAATAGTTCTGGTGTTATCTTTTTACTTTTTCCCCTTGTGCAAAGCTGCATATGTTCTATAGTGTAATCTACTTTTTATTGGTAACCTACCAACTTTCCCTAACGCTAGTGGTTTTTTGGTCCATCTTTCAGGATCCTTACTTCAGAATGACACGAGATGTTGCTCCTAGGATAGGTTACCAAAAACCTGCATTAATTGAGTCATCATTCTTCCCTGCTCTCCAGGTACCTATGAGAATTTATTAATCATCAATTGGAACTAATCTATAATCTGATTGTTACCAATGAAAGGCTAGAGCATCATTTCCTTTTGTTTATTCCCATTGTTTCAATTGACATATTTTATTTTATTTTTATGGAGTGACATTCATCTTGAGGAATTTAGCTTTGAAACGCCCATGTTGGATTATTGATGGCTTTTTTATTAATGTGTACTGGCTCTGCATGCTTAAGGGGGAGACAGGAAAGATGTCTGCCAGTGATCCAAATTCTGCTATATATGTGACAGATTCATCCAAGGACATTAAAAATAAGGTTTTTGTTCCTATTCCATCCATTTGCTTTATTTCATTGGATGCTTCTTCTGTTCTTCTTCTATTTTTCACTTGAATGTATTTTATTTTGTACTTGCACCCTGGTTATGGCTGGGTGTTTCTTCATATAGAGTTTTGCAGTTACATACTTTAAGATAGTACTGGTTCTTTTCACCACTATAGTACAATATATCTAGTATGGATTTTTGGAACAAAATATTTAGCTAACAATTTAGACTTTGTTGCTCCACCATAACTGTGTCAGAGAAGTTGGATTGTTCTTGTTCCTTGAGTTTTGTTGCTTCTGTTATTCCTTTTCATCACTAACTGCAGACTGTCACGAACGGTCGTCGCGCACCCGCAACAACTTCGTTCAACGAATCGTTCGTCGCTCACACCTAGATGTACAGCTGCTTGGCAGCATGTTTTGTCTTGGTCTTGGGTCATTTTGCTTGTAAAAATGTAAGTTCGAACACGCTGCAGCGTTACAAAGCGACCGCTCACCGAACCGAGCAAAACAGCCCCAAAACAGCTCCGTTTTCGTGTGCCGCGGGCTGATTTCTGGAATCTGCCTCCGCTCACCAAAACGTCAGCCATCTCAGCCCCTAGGAACCCCCCGGGTGGCACAGGGCTGGATGGGGCTTCGGTTATATGTCGGGCGTTGAACAACCTTTCGCAAGTTCGCACGTTACCTTGACGGGAACTTGTTGTCGCGCCCGGCACCCGGTGAGCAGCTGTTTGTGGGCTTGCAGCTGTTCGTTCAACCTTCTAAAGCCCTTGTTTTCCCCCGCTCCCTCTTTTCTCTTGTGCACGCAAGGTGCTCGCTGAATTGCTTGTAAAGCTTCCCCTTTTCGCGAGACGTCGGGACTTGTCCGTTGCTCGTTCTTTCGAACTAATCAACTTTCTCTTTTACAGGTCCTTCGGGACTTGCAAGAGGTTGCAAGTGGGCTGATCTTTGCGGAGCAATATCGCAAGGGCGAAGCGCGACTTAGGCAACGCAAGCTAAGTTCGCGTCTTGGCCGCAAGGGTGCCTCACGCCTTAGGCAATTCCAGCTAAGGTCGTGACATTGTGGTATCAGAGCGGGCAAGCACTTCGAGCGAGCAGCGAAGGAACTTCGCAACTTCGCCATGGCAAAGCATCGTGGCGAATCAAGCAAGACGGGGCAAGCCGAACCCTTGCCCCAAGCAGCCGCAGGTGGGCTGCATGTGCACACTCGCTCTCATGCTGTTGGAGCCGCTCAAGAGGAGCGCGGCAACGAATGTGATGAGCGAGAAGTTGGCTACTCTCCGCGAGCGGAGGAAGCGCAATTTGGAGCGCTAACTGGGAAAAAGAGTCACAAGGAGAGACTCACAATGGCGGAAACCCACCTGGATGTTCTTGAAGCGAGCGTGGAGGAACTCTACCATGGCCAACAAAGGCTTGTCGGAGTAGAGAGCTCGCAAGAGGAAGCGGAGTCCAGGATCGATAAGGTCGAGGCCCTAGTCGACCGACTGTCGGATGACACCAAAGGCTCCGTGCAACACCTGCAGGAAGTGGTGGCGGAACTCACTTCAAGGGTGGCTATGCTCACTAGAGCACTAAATGCGGGAGGAAACAATACCCGCGTTGCACCACCACAAAACTTGAGGGCACCCGAGCCTCATGGTTATGGAGGGGCCAGAGATGCCAAGGAGCTCGAGAATTTTCTATTCAACATGGAACAATACTTTCGAGCTACGAGGCCCGATTCTGAAGACACCAAAGTTTCTATAGCAACAATGTATCTGAACGGAGATGCGAAACTTTGGTGGCGAACCCGTTGGGAGGAGATCCAACAAGGTCGGTGTCGAGTTGACACTTGGGAGGACTTGAAGCGGGAGTTGAGAACTCAGTTCCTACCGGAGAACACTGAGTTCGTCGCAAGGAGGAAGTTGAGACAACTCCGCCAGAGCGCTTCTATCCGAGACTATGTCAAACAATTTTCTGCACTCATGCTGGACATACAAGACATGTCCGAGAAGGACAAGCTGTTCAGCTTCCTCGATGGTCTGAAGCCGTGGGCTCAACAAGAACTTAATCGAAGGAATGTCACCGATGTAGTCGGGGCAATTGCTGCTGCAGAAAGGCTCACTGACTTTGTTTCCTCCGAAGACCCGGGAAGAAGGAAACAATCTTCAGGCAATCGCCCTCCAAAACATTCTCGAGGGAAGGAGCTCGGGGGCGAACAAAAGAAGAGGAGTTCCCACAAAGGGCCAAACCCAAAAGGCAAGGCCTCAAAACCTGGAGGATGCTTCTTGTGCGGAGGGCCGCACATGGTGAGGGAGTGCCCACAAAAACAGGCACTCAATGCTTTAACGGCTTCCATCCACCCCCCGATCGGACAAGGGCAAAGCTGTCGCTCTTAGTTCGAGCAGTTCTGAATCCAGTAGCGACGATGAGGAGTCGCAAGGACCCCGGATGGGGGCGATGCGTTTGTTAAACGCCATGCGGGGTCAAGTGGGGGAGAACACGAAGACAAAGCTACAAAAAGCAGGAATTGGTGAGCTGATGTATGTGGACATCAAGCTAAATGGCCAAACGACCCGTGCTATGGTGGACACGGGTGCCACCCACAACTTTATTGCCGATTCAGAAGCAAAGCGACTTGGGTTGATCTTGGAGAAGAGCCCAAGTCGAATGAAGGCGGTGAACTCGGAGGCCAAGCGAATCTCCGGGTTGGCGAAGGGAGTTCCCATCAAGTTCGGAACATGGAGCGGGAACACCAACATGATGGTAGTGCCACTGGACGACTTCCAAGTGATTCTTGGAATGGAGTTCATGCACGCAGCGAAGTTGGTGCCAATGCCGTTCCTAAACTCCTTGTGTATGATGGGGGGTGACGATCCCTGCGTGGTTCCCGTCTCTCGGAGAGGAACCAAGGAACCCCAACACATATCGGCTTTGCAACTGAAGAAAGGGGTGCGGAAAGGTGAACTAACATTTGTGGCTGCTATGAAGCTAGAGCCACTCGACGAGAAGGCCATTCAAGAACCTGCTGTGGTGGCGAACGTCCTGAAGGAGTTCAATGATGTTATGCCACCTGAGTTGCCGAAGACTCTTCCACCACGCAGAGGCGTAGATCATAGCATCGAGCTGGAGCCAGGAGTGAAGCCTCCAGCGAGACCACCCTATCGAATGCCCCCACCAGAGTTAGCTGAACTCAGGAAGCAGTTAGGCGAACTGCTAAGTGGTGGTCTCATCCGCAGCTCCAAAGCACCATTCGGAGCTCCAGTCCTCTTCCAGAAGAAACAAGATGGGAGTCTCCGACTATGCGTTGATTACCGAGCCCTAAACAAAGTGACAGTGAAGAACAAGTATCCCATCCCGCTCATCGCGGACTTGTTCGACCAGTTGGGCAAGGCCAAGTATTTCTCAAAACTCGACCTTCGGTCGGGGTATTGGCAGGTGCGCATTGCTGAAGGCGACGAAGCGAAGACTACCTGTATGACCAGGTATGGAGCGTTTGAGTTCTTGGTGATGCCTTTCGGCTTAACCAACGCTCCGGCCACATTCTGCACTCTCATGAACCAGCTATTCAAGGAGTATTTGGATAAGTTCGTGGTCGTCTACTTAGATGATATCGTCGTCTACAGTCAAACTCTCGAGGAGCATGTCCAGCACCTTCGGACAATTTTTAAGGTTCTCAGGGAGAACACTTTGTTCGTGAAAAGGGAGAAATGCTACTTTGCCCAAACAGAGATCTTGTTCTTGGGGCATCGAATTGGTGATGGCTCAATTTGCATGGATAAATCAAAAGTGCAAGCGGTTGCAGAATGGCGGACTCCAAAGAAGGTGCCAGAGTTGAGATCCTTCCTTGGTTTCGTCAACTACTATCGACGCTTCATAGTGGGGTACTCGAAGCGTGCAACTCCACCGACGGAGTTGCTGAAGAAGGAGCAGCCTTGGAAGTGGTCTGACAAATGTGAAGAAGCATTCCAAGATCTGAAGGCTGCCGTTATGGAAGAACCAGTACTCAAATTGCCAAACTATGGGGAGCCTTTTGAAGTCCATACAGATGCTTCGGACTTCGCTATTGGGGGAGTACTCATGCAAGAGGGTCATCCGGTGGCCTACGAGAGCCGCAAGCTCAACGAGACCGAGCGGCGGTATCCAGTGCACGAGAAGGAGATGACAGCGGTGATCCACTGTCTGCGAGTTTGGCGACACTACCTCCTCGGATCGCGATTTGTGTTGAGGACAGACAACATCGCTCTGAGCTATTTCCAAACACAAAAGAAACTTTCTCTAAAGCAAGCACGGTGGCAGGACTTTTTGGCTGAATTCGATATGGCAATGGAGTATAAGCCTGGGAGGGCAAATGTCGTGGCTGATGCATTGAGTCGGAAGGTGGAGCGCGTGAATGCCATACAGTTGGAGGGCGGAGGCCAAGCAAGTCAGTTGCACTCCAACTTTCTTTCCAGGATCAGGGATGGACTGTGTAGCGACCCCCAGGCAGTCATCCTGATGCAGCTCATCAAAGAAGGCAAGGCACGACGATTTTGGGTCCAGGAGGGACTCGTTTACACAAAAGGGAATAGGGTTTATGTTCCCCGAGTGGACAATTTGAGGCGTGAACTCTTAAGAGAGTGTCACGATTCCCTTTGGGCTGGACACCCAGGTATTCATCGAACATTAGCTCTCGTGGAGAGGGCCTTCTACTGGCCGAAGATGGGGATTGACGTGTAGGAATATGTTCGAACGTGCCTCACTTGCCAACAAGACAAGGCGGAACAACGGAAGCCGGTGGGACTTTTGGAGCCGTTGCCCGTACCAGAGAGGCCGTGGGAGAGCATTTCCTTGGACTTCATATCGAGCTTGCCACTTGTAGGGAGACTCGGTTCGATACTCGTGGTGGTCGATCGGTTTTCAAAGTATGCAACTTTCATTGCTGCTCCCCTACACTGTTCAGCAGAGGAGGCGGCCAAGCTGATGATGAGGGATGTGGTGAAGTATTGGGGAGTCCCGCACAACATCATTAGTGATCGAGATGCTCGGTTCCTGGGACGATTCTGGACCGAGCTATTCAAGTTGTTGGGGTCAAAGTTATACTTCTCCACAAGCCTCCACCCCCAGACGGACGGCCAGACTGAAAGGATAAACTCGCTCTTGGAGCAATATCTTCGGCACTACGTGAGTGCCAACCAACGAGATTGGGTGAAGTTGTTGGACATTGCCCAATTCTCCTACAACTTGCAGCGGAGCTCTGCGTCCAACAAGAGCCCCTTCGAGATTATTACCGGACAACAACCGTCAACTCCTCACACCATGGCCATTGGATATACTGGGAGTAGCCCGTCAGCTTACCATTTCGCAAAGGAGTGGCACCGAAATGCAGATATTGCGCGGGCTTACTTGGAGAAGGCGGCAAGAAGAATGAAGAAGTGGGCAGACTTGGGAAGGCGACCACAAGAGTTCAAGGTCGGCGATTTGGTGTTGGTAAAGCTTCAACCAGCATCACTCCAATTCTTCAGAAACAAAATCCACAAAGGATTGGTGCGCAAATATGAAGGGCCCTTCCCAATTATCAGCAGGGTAGGCAATGTCTCCTACAAGTTGCAGCTGCCGGCGTGGTTCAAAATTCACAATGTTCTTCACGCCAGCAACCTAAAAGCCTACCACTCGAATCCGCAAGATGCTTCCCGAAGTATTCCAACTCGGCTACCTCCCACCACTGCCTCCTACGAGAAGCGAGTTGAAACCATCCTGGCGGACCGTAAGATAAAACTACCCAATGGAGCTGAATAGACAGAGTATTTGGTGAAGTGGCGAAAGCTTCCCCGAGCCGAAGCCAGCTGGGAGCCAGAAGACGCCCTACGACATGAAGAGGCAATCATCAACAACTATCAACAAGCGTCGACGAGGGCGTCGACAGTTTAAGTGGGGGAGAATGTCACGAACGGTCGTCGCGCACCCGCAACAACTTCGTTCAACGAACCGTTCGTCGCTCACACCTAGATGTACAGCTGCTTGGCAGCATGTTTTGTCTTGGTCTTGGGTCATTTTGCTTGTAAAAATGTAAGTTCGAACACGCTGCAGCGTTACAAAGCGACCGCTCACCGAACCGAGCAAAACAGCCCCAAAACAGCTCCGTTTTCGTGTGCCGCGGGCTGATTTCTGGAATCTGCCTCCGCTCACCAAAACGTCAGCCATCTCAGCCCCTAGGAACCCCCCGGGTGGCACAGGGCTGGATGGGGCTTCGGTTATATGTCGGGCGTTGAACAACCTTTCGCAAGTTCGCACGTTACCTTGACGGGAACTTGTTGTCGCGCCCGGCACCCGGTGAGCAGCTGTTTGTGGGCTTGCAGCTGTTCGTTCAACCTTCTAAAGCCCTTGTTTTCCCCCTCTCCCTCTTTTCTCTTGTGCACGCAAGGTGCTCGCTGAATTGCTTGTAAAGCTTTCCCTTTTCGCGAGACGTCGGGACTTGTCCGTCGCTCGTTCTTTCGAACTAATCAACTTTCTCTTTTACAGGTCCTTCGGGACCTGCAAGAGGTTGCAAGTGGGCTGATCTTTGCGGAGCAATATCGCAAGGGCGAAGCGCGACTTAGGCAACGCAAGCTAAGTTCGCGTCTTGGCCGCAAGGGTGCCTCACGCCTTAGGCAATTCCAGCTAAGGTCGTGACAAGACGGAGCAAAGCAAGAACTTCCACTGATAGTTTTTCATAGAAATTTTAATCAAGTTGCTTTGAAGATCTCGAACAACAACTATGAACTTCATGATATCTGGTTGTTTCTTTGTTATTTATGGTTTATATGATTGACCAATCTTGCTTATAAAGTCGAGTAGTAGTTGCCATTTTTTAGCTCTTAGCATGGATTTTTTTTCCTATTTTGATATGAACGGATCATTCTTGTTTACTCAATCAACACTTGGAGGCCTAGCTACAGATCAATCTAATTGCTTGGAGGCCTAGCCTGCTAATGGGTATGGTAAAATCATGGTCTGCAGTACCGAACTGTACCGCCCGGTACGGGCGGTACGTACCGGTCCGACAGGTTGCCGGTACGCGGACCGCCTGTTACCGGTCCGAGTGCACCAGTGCACTGTAGCAGTGCTACAATACTCGGCACACCTGAGTATACCACTCGGTACACTTGGGTGTACCGCTCGGTATATCGTATCGTACTGGTACCGAGCCCAGGTCGAAACACCGGTACGGTACGGTATTGCGAACCTTGGGTAAAATAACATGGGTGCATTGTAAGGTTGTATTAGGTTAATTATATCTATAATAATGGAAAATTGATCTGACCGAACACAATTTATTTCCTACAATGAGCAAAAAATTACCAAACTTTAGTTGTTTTAAATGTTCAGAATGAAAGATGAGGCTACAACATTGTGTCATAAAAACTTGCTACATTTGCAGGTAAACAGGTATGCTTTCTCTGGAGGCCAAGATTCAATAGAGAACCACAGAAAATATGGAGCAAATCTAGAGGTATGCTTTCTTCTGTCATATTGGTTCACTAAGAAAGCTGCAGACTTTGTTTTTTTTTCAAACAACATTTGCAGTATTACTACTGAAGGAGCTGATTTTAATGCTAAAATTGATTCCTGAATGGATATTCCATAGTTTCATAGACTATTTGGAATGATGGATTTTCTAAGAACTTCACGTATACAAATACTCAGATTAGGTAAGGGAAAGGCAGCAACATATGCAAACATCAGATATAGCTGGAAATGTTGGATGGGACAAATCCGAGAAAAGCACCAAATTGAACTTATGTAGATACAATTTACTGGAGCATTTAAATTCTATAAGAAACGTTGTCAGGATGACTCGTAAAAGTGGAGTGAAATAGGTAGATTAGACTCATTATCTCAACTCTCGATGAATCGAAGCATGTCTTTAATAGTGATATGTGGTATTATAATCTCATTGCAGTTATTATATATAGTTATAGCACTTTGCAGAAATTATGTTGGTTTCTAGTGAATCCTTGATCATGGGGTTTTGTTGAAGTTACTTTCATGTCTAGGCTGTAGATGAATGCACTGTGATTGTAAAGCAAAAAATTTGATGTTTGCACTTTTATCAAAATTTACTACTACTGCTTTGGGTCTTCAACAGGTTGATATTCCTGTCAAGTACCTTGGTTTCTTTCTTGAAGATGATGCTGAGCTTGATCACATAAAGAAGGTACTTGTATAAATTCTTGATTTCGTCCTGAACCCCGATTTCTTTTGAGAAGCATAGATTGCTCAGGCTGCATGCCTAGTGATGCTTTACGTGCGGACCGGGTACTACTGGCATGTCAATCCCATGCTGACATGTCAAATTTGAGCATGTCCTCCACAGGCATGGAAGGCTTACACCCTTGCCATGTCAGTTACTGTGCCTACAAGTAGATGGTACATGGGGATGGGATAAGTAAAACCATGACAGCATGTACTTTGCTCATGGTAAGCTATTCAATTAGTCCAGTAAATGCAGCAGCCAATTCCATAAAAAATTTTCAGGAGTATGGAGCTGGACGAATGTTGACCGGTGAAGTCAAAAAGCACCTTGTGGAGGTCCTGTCTGAACTGGTGGAGAGACACCGGAAAGCTCGCTCACTGGTCACCGATGAGGTAAGCAACTAAGTGCATATATCTTCTGTAACCCGTTCACCTTCAGAGAGCTGCCATATTATCTAGTAATAAACTCTTTGAGTAATTGTTCTAAAGTTTTCATGGTTGAAGACACTGGGCAGTATAATTTAGGCATACAGAAACTCATTATTTGGTTGCACTAATGGTCTTCCATAAGATGAAAAAGTGATTACCTGATTACATGCACTAAATGATCAAGAACCAAGAACAAGACAATGGATTGAAATAGAAGATCGTTCAGTATCATTAGTACAGACCATGTAGCTGATGCCACGCATGCGTGCTGCTATGCCTGTTTTTTGCCTCTCTCTACTATGTTTACACTTAACATAACCTGTCTTCCCTGGTCAGGTGGTGGATGCTTTTATGGCCGTGAGGCCCCTTCCCCAGATGTTCGGCTGAAAAGCTTTCTGCATGCGGATCTCAACCCAAATTGATTCCAGCACTAAAGAACAAGAATATCATATATTATTTTTTTTGACAGGATTATTTTATTATCCATTCAAGAAACAGCGAGGTTGCAATGAGCAGTTCCCCAAGAGTTTTCCTGAGGAAGCCGTTTACTTGGTGACATGCCCAACATGCATTTGTGCTGAAGCATTGGATTCTTTATTTTCAGACTTTGGTGTTTCCTTTTATCTTCGTACTTATAAAATATAAGCAAGGGCGTGTCTTTTTGAATGATGTCGAGGTGGCTGGTCATTCGTTCGCTTGTCATCCATGTCTCCTCCGGTGTTCATGAACTTCTCTTCTACATGGATCCAGTACATGAAATTAATATTCCTTAGAAAGTGATATCGAGTGCGCACGATGATGCAACCAATAATGATAATATAAATTTTTTTTTGATGTTTTTATTGTAACTGATTTATTTTGATATTGGTTGGGTTTCTTGATCTCGTATTTTTGTCAGTATATTTATGTTGAGGATCGAATTTTTTAATTCATATTTTGGGTATGTTTGGATCTATGCTTTCATCGTAATAGATTTATTTTGGCGTGGGTTGGATTTTTCGACTCACATGCTTCGAGCGTGTGTAGCTTTGCGTCTTCATTATAGCAGATTTATCTTAGTACGAGATGACTACAAATGCCTTGAGCATGTTTGATCCTATATCTTTGTCGTAATGAATTTATCTTATTGTGGATCAAGTTTCTCTACTCACATATCTCGGGCATATTTTGATTTACGTTCTATTGTAGTAGATTTATTTTAGCATGAGTAGGGTTTTTCAACTCATATGTCTTGGGCATATTTGGTCTTGTGCATTCGTCGTAGTGGATTTATCTTAGTGCAGGTCAAGTTTTTCGACTCATATGCCTTGGGGGTGTTTGGCTCTACGCCTCCATTGTAGTGGATTTATCGTGGTTTTGGTTGGGTTTTTTGACTCACATGCCTCAAGTATATTTGGTTTCGTATTTTCGTCGCAGCAGATTTATGTTAGTGCGAGTCGAGTTTTCTGACTCACATGCCTCGAGCGTGTTTAGCCCTGTGCTTTCCTCTTAACAGATTTATTTTGGCATGGGTCAAGTTTCCTGACCCATATACTTCCGGCGTGTTTGGCCTTATGTCTCGTATTAGTTATATGTGTCATATAAGCCAATCACGTGAATGATGACACATGTGACACGTTGCAACAATCTCTTTACTTATTATTATTGATATTTTATCACAAATTATCTGAATGTATATTGTGATATCATTGATCTGTGCAATGAGAATCAGATCATGATGAGATCACGATAATGAGACTGATTCATCTTTAAACATAGATCCTAAATCATCTCGGTCATAGGTTACTTGAGAAGAAAATCGAGATAATTGAATAGATAGGTGCGCTGTATACTCGTCTATATGATGGAGGTGGCTGATCTCATAGTCTCTCGTATGGGGACACTAGAGGTACAATGTAGGTGCTCATTAGAGAATGAGTTTATTGATTGATCCACTTATGAAATACTGGATGATTAATGATACTTGATGTCAGATAGTGATTTCATAGTCTTAGTTGTGTGTCTAGTCCTTAGACTTAAGACACCAATGATGCCTTGTATGTGTACTCTATTATTTGACGTTGTACTTACAGGTTTGGAAGTTCCTGATCTGATAGTGTCGGTTCTCGGGAATGACAGTCAATCTTACAAAGACAATTGAGTATCAACAGAGGATCATCCACTCTCGATATTGTGAGAAAAATACCTCATGTGTGCTCGTTTAGATAAAATCCCTATCTAGGGTTGTTCAGATTGAGAGAGGAGTTCTCCGGGAGAATCTAATTAGAGCAAGACTCAAACAAGATTTCTTATGGGCCTGACATTACCATGCCTAATATATGGTCTTTGGGATATTAAATAGATAAGGGACCATAGATATATGGTAACTAAGTATAGACCGGTTCGATGTATTAGATCTCTTATACCGTTTCGGCACTATGACATAGTGGTCTAGTACATCCATAGTTGATGAGTCGAGTATATTATTATGTAGATAATAATTCACTATACCAAAAGGAGTTCTGAGTCGGAAGGAGGTCTGATAGGATCGACTCACGACTAACTTGGAATCGGGCCTAGAGGATTACACACATATAGTGGATGTTGCGACGAGTAGAGGTGTAGATATGAGATATCCGCGAAGCTTCTAGTTTGGATCATGTGGATAAGATCCAATTGGATAATTGGATTGAGATCCAATTGGATAATTGGATTGAGATCCAATTGGATAATTGGATTGAGATCCAATTGGATAATTGGATTGAGATCCGATGAGGATAGGATCCATTAAGGGTTAAGCTACTTGTACCTATATAAATAGGAGGAACCTCATGATTCATAGGCTAAAACTTCTGGTGGTCCTTGGCTCCAGTAGCCTTATAAGGCATGTGGAGAAGGAGATCCCACAACGATTTGAGGAACATCATTGCTACGTCTGATGTATGGATCATCACTGGAGAGTACACAAGTTCTCATTCATCCTCTCAATCGGATCTAAAAATTTCAAGGATATACGATCTCCTAGGTAATACTTTTCACATGATATGTGCGGTTTTCTGGTTTTACGATTTTCTCATGCACCAATCGTCGTACAATGACCAAATACTCGGCTTTGGAAAATCTGGTTTTGTTTTTTGTTTTTTGCTATGCATGAGATATCGACCCGTGATTTCCCAGCACCTTCGTCATAGCGAATTTATCTTAGCACAGGTTGGGTTTCCTAACTCACATGCCTCAAGCACGTTTGGCCACGTGTCTCCACCATAATGGATTTATTTTAGCGTGGGTCGGGTTTCCTAAATCACATGCCTCGGGCATGTTTGACTTTGCGCCTCTATTGTAGTAGATTTATCAGCGCGAGTTGAGTTTCTTGACATACATGCCTCGGGCACATTTGTTCTTGCACCTTCACCAGAGCAGATTTATCTTAGCATGGGTCGAGTTTCTTGACTCACATACCTCGAGTGCATTTGGTCTCGTAGTTCTACCATAGCGAATTTATCTTGATGTGGGTCAGGTTTCTCGAATTACACACTTCAAGCACGTTTGGTTTTATGCCTCCACCGTAGCGGATTTATTTTTTACGTAGGTTGGGCGTCTCGACTCACACACCTTAGGCGTGTTTGGCCTTGTGCCTCCACCACACCAGATTTATTTTAGTGTGGGTTAGATATCTCAACTCATATGCCTTGGGCACATTTAGCCCTATGCCTCCATCGTAGCAGATTTATCTTGGTGCGGGTTGGGTTTTTCGACTCACATGCCTCAGGCATGTTTGGCCTTATGCCTCTGCCATAGCATATTTATCTTAGTGGGGGTTGGGTTTCCCTACTCATATACCTCAGGCGCATTTAGCCATACACTTCGGTCATAGTAGATTTATCTTCGCTTGGGTTAGGTTTTCTGACCCACATGCCTCGAGCGCATTTGGTCCTGTGCCTCTGCCTAATTGAATTATCATGGCATGGGTCGGGTTTCTTGACTTACACACCTCATGCACATTTGGTACTGTGCCTCCATCATAACAAATTTATTCTAGCATAGGTTGGGTTTTCTGACTCACGCCTTGGGCATGTCTAGCCCACGCCTCTATCATAATATATTTATCTTAATGCGAGGTTAGGTTTCTTGACTTACACACCCTAGGTATATTTGGCCAAGTGCCTCTGTTGTAACTGATTTATCTTGGTGTGGGTCTGGTTTCCTAACTCACACATCTCAAGTATGTTTGGCCCTATGCCTCAATTATAACAAATTTATCTTGGTGCAGGTCGGGTTTCTTGACTCATATGCCTCGGGCGCGTTTGGCCTTGCACCTTCGTCATAGCGGATTTATCTTGGCGAGGGTTGGGTTTCCCGACTCACACACCTCGGGCACGTTTGGCCCCATGAATTTGTTATAATATATTTATCTTAGTATGATCAGGTTTCTTAACTCACACTCCTTGGGCACATTTAGCCCTATACCTCCACCATAGCTGATTTATCTTAATGCGAGTTAAGTTTTTCGATTCACATGCCTTGGGCCTATTTGGCTCTACACTTCTACCGCAGCAGATATCTCTTATCATGGGTCAAGTTTTCCGACTCACACGCTTTAGGTGCGTTTGGCCCTGCGCCTCAATTGTAGTGGATTTATTTTAGCGTGAGTCAGGTTTCCTAACTCACATGTCTCAAGCACATTTGGCTTAGCACTTCTACCATAGCGAATTTATCTTGGCGCAGGTTGAGTTTCTCAACTCACATATCTCAAGTGTGTTTGGCCCTATGCATTTGCTGAAGCGGATTTATCTTAACACAAGTCGATTTTCTTAACTCACATGCCTCATGCATGTTTGGCCGTGTGCCTCCGTCATAGTAGATTTATCTTAATGTGGGTTAGGTTTTCCAACTCATATGATTTAAGTATGTTTGGCTCATACCTTTATTATAACAGATTGATCTTAGTGCGAGGTCAGGTTTCTCGACTCACACACCTTGGGCACATTTGATCTTGCGTCTCTACTGTAGTTGATTTATCTTAGTACAAGTTGAGTTTTTCGACTCACATGCCTCAAGAATATGAAACCTTATACCTCCGTCATAGTAGATTCATCTTAGTATTGATTAGGTTTCCTAACTCACATACCTCGAGTACGTTTGGCCGTCCGCCTCCACTATAGTAGAACTATCTTGGTGCAGGTTGGGTTTCTTGACTCACACCCCATAGGCACGTTTGGCTCTACGCCTTCGTCATAGTGGATTTATCTTGGTGCGAGTCAAGTTTTCTAACTTATATGCTTGGGACACATTTCGCCTCATGCCTTGGGCACGTTTGGCTCTAGCGTCTTCATTGTAATGAATTTATTTTGGTACAGGTCGGGTTTTTTGACTCACACGTCTCAGGATCATTTGGCCCTATGCCTCTATTATATCAGATTTATCTTGGCATAGGTCGGGTTTTTCAATTCACACACCTTGAGCGCATTTGACCCAACACCTCTATTATAGTGGATTTACCTTGGCATGGCTCAAGTTTCCCGACTCATATGCCTCAAGCGTGTTTAGCCTTGCACCTTTGTCGTAGCAGATTTATCTTAGCGTGGTTATGGTTTCCCAACTCACACCCTTTGGGTATGTTTTGCTCCACGCCTCTATCGTAGTAGATTTATCTTGACATAGGTCGAGTTTCTCGACTAATACACATTGGGCACGTTTGGCCCTAAGACTTCGCTATAGCGGATTTATCTTGGTGCGAGTTAAGTTCTCCAACTCATATGCCTCGAGCGCATTTGGCCTTACGCTTCTACCGTAGCTGATTTGTCTTGGCGTGGCTCGGGTTTTCCGACTCACATATCTCGGACGTGTTTAGCCCTACGACTATATTGTAGCAAGTTTATCTTAGTATATGTCGAGTTTCTCAATTCACACTCCTTAGGCATGTTTGGTCCCATCCTCTACCGTAGTAGATTTATCATGGTGTCAGGTTTCTCGACTCATACACCTTGGGCATGTTTGGCTCTACGCTTTTATTATAACTAATTTATCTTAGCGCAAGTTGAGTTTCTCGACTCACATGCCTCGAGCATGTTTGGCCCTGTGTCTCCGCCATAGTAGATTTATCTTGATACAAGTTGAGTTTTCTGACTCACACGCCTCGAGCACCTTTGGCCCCACTCCTTCGCTATAGTGTATTTATCTTGGCATAAGTCGAGTTTTCCAATTCACATGCCTCGGTCGCATTTGGCCTTGCATCTCTGCCATAGCGAATTTATTTTAGCGAGTGTTGGGTTTCTCGACTCATATGTCTTAGGCATGTTTGGCCTCGCGCCTTCATTATATCGAATTTATCTTGGTACGGGTTAAGTTTCTCGACTCACACGCATTGGGCACATTTGGCCCCACGCCTCCACCGTTGCTTATTTATTTTAATGCGGATTGGATTTCCTGACTCATATACCTCGGGCCCATTTGGCTTTGCACTTCCACCGTAGCAGATATCTCTTAGCATGGGTCGGGTTTCCCGACTCACACGCTTTAGATGTGTTTGGCCCTACAACTCCACCGTAGTGGATTTATTTTAGTGCAAGTTAGGTTTCTTGACTCACACGTCTCGAGCACGTTTGGCCCGGCACCTCCGCCATAGCGAATTTATCTTAGTACAGGTCAAGTTTCTCGACTTACATAACTTAAGAATGTTTGGCCCTATGCCTTTGCCGAAGTAGATTTATTTTGACATAGGTTGGTTTTCTTGACTCACACGCCCCATGCATGTTTAGTTGTGCACCTCCGCTATAGTAGATTTATCTTAGCATAGGTCGGGTTTCCTAACTCACATGCCTCAGGCATGTTTGGTCCCATGCCTCCATTATAGAAATTTATCTTGGCGTAGGTTGGGTTTCCCAACTAACAAACTTTGGGTACATTCAGCTCCATGACTCCACCATAGCAGATTTATCTTGGTGCAGGTTAGGTTCCCTAACTCATATGCCTTGGGCGCATTTGGCCTTATGTCTCTATCGTAGCTGATTTGTCTTGATGTCGGTCGAGTTTCCTGACTCATATACCTCGAACGCATTTATCCCTATGCCTCTATCATAGCAAATTTATCTTGGCATAAGTCAGGTTTCTCAATTCACATTCCTCGGGTACATTTGGCCCCACGTCTCCACCATAGTGGATTTATCATAGTGAGGGTTGAGTTTCTTAACTCATATGCCTTAGGCATGTTTGGCGCTGCGCTTTCATCATAACTGATTTATCTTGGCACAGGTCGCGTTTCTTAACTTACAGGCCTCGAGCACATTTGGCCCTATGTCTCCACTGTAACATTTATCTTGGTGTGGGTTAAGTTTCCTGACTCACACAACTCGGGCACCTTTGGCCTCGCTCCTCCATTGTAGCATATTTATCTTGGCGTGGGTCAAGTTTCCTAACTCATATGCCTCGATCGCGTTTAGCCTTGATTCTCCGCCATAGCGGGTTTATCTTGGCATGGGTCGAGTTTCTTGACTCACACTTATCGCTCATATTTGATCCTGCGCCTCCGTCATAGCAGATTTATCTATATACAAGATAGGATTCTTGACTCACATTCCTCAAGCGTGTTTGGCCCTATGCCAACTGATTTATTTTGGCAGTAGGTTAAGTTTCCCGACTCATATGCCTCGAGTGCATTTGGCTCTATATCTCTACTATAGTAGATTTATCTTGGCGTGGGTCAAGTATTATGACTCACATGCCTCGGGCACCTTTAGCCCCGTGCCCTGTCATAGCGGATTTATTTTTCTTTTAGATTTTTAACCAAGACAAGATTAGTGAGCCATTAGGGGTACTGTACTTCAACAATAAACTCTACCCATGTCCATTTCATTACTAATCGCCTGCTGACACTTAGGGCCAAACTTGCAAGGTTTTTATTTTATATGTCGGACTTTGGGAGAGATGTTCAGGTGGTGTTGAGCTACATCGAGGTCTATTCCTAACGTTCCCTTGGTGACCAAGCTAACACCTTGGCATTTTTTTTTAGGAAATTGACGAGTTGCACTCGCTTCTCCTCGGGGAGTGTCGCCCTGACTTTAACGACCTCATCAAGATGGGCCTTGTCCATAGGTTCCTCGATCATTGACTCCACTGGCTTCAGATGTGGGAGAGGCTTAGTGAAATCTTAAGTGTCCAATAGTAGTGCCTCGGGCCATGCCTTCTTCAGCAAGGAGACAACCATCTGATAGCACTAGCGAGACTCCTTTAGATCACTCCTCAACTCCCTAACGTTGATTCTTATTAGGAACTTCATCACCATATGATAGGTTGATACCACAACCCTCAGCCTGTTAAATGTGCGTTGGCCTATGATTGTATTGTACACTGAGGGGGTGTCGACCACCATAAATTTGGTCATTACCGTCTTAGAGCAAGGTTCATCGCCGAACGTAACGTGTCGGCTCATGGTCATAAGGGAGTAGATGAGTCGCTTGTGAACCCCATCAATGAAGAAGTCATGGGAATAAGATCATTAGCTGAGAGCCCCAATCTTTGAAAAGTGTTAAAGTAAAGTATATTGTTGGAGGTACTTGTGATAATTATAACTCCCTTCACTCGGGCGTTAGTCATCTTTACAAAAACCACTAGGATGCCATCATGGTTTGGGTCGAAATACTCTGTCTCTTCTTCCATGAAGATTATTTCCTACCTCGAATGCTTTATGAAGGTGGCTGGGGCATATGTTTTGCGGCTTGAGGTGTTGTTACGTCCTGAGATAGGTCCATCGACAATGACATCAATTTATCTTTCTACCCGGCCCTATGATTAGGGAGAAGGTTCCCAAGACCTCCGGATGAATCTCTTAAGGTGCCCCTAATGAATGAGCTTCTCGATTTATTCCTTCAAATCATGATAGTCTTCTATGTCGTGGCCATAGTCACGGTGAAAGTGGAAATACTTAAATTTGTTCCTCATTTCTAATAGTATCCTCGGTAGTTATATATTGATTGGCTCTCTAAAAGACTTGGGGTATGCTCATCAGTGGCCTCTCTACCAATGATCAGAAAAGGTAAGAGGGGCCTGAGCCCTATTATAAAGGGCTTAAATTACTAGTTATATGTGCCCTGCAAGCCAATCACGTGAGTGATGACACATGTGACTTGACACACAATCTTTTTGGCATTTATTACTTTAGATTATTTGTTGCATATATATATATATATATATATATATATATATATATATATATATATATATATATATATATATATATATATATATATATTGTGATGTCCTTGGATTTATGCAATGAGAATCGGGTAGTGATAAAATCACGATAATGAGATCGATTCGCCTTTTAATCCCGGTCATAGGTTACTCGAGAGGGACATCGAGATAACCAAACATACTTGTGTGCTGTATACTTGTCCATATGATAGATGTAGCTGGTCTCATAGCTGCTCATGTGGGGACACTAGGGATACAGTACATGTGCTCATCGAAGAAAGAGTTCACTGATTGATTCGCTTATAAAATGTTGGATGGTTGATGATGCCTTATTGTCAGACAACGATTCCGTAGTCCTAGTGGTGTATCTAGTCCTTAGACTTGAGACATCAAGGATGTCCTATATGAGTGCTCCACTCTTTAATACCAAACTTATAGGTTTGGATGTCTCAGATCTAGCACAACCAATCATCGGGAGTGACAATCAATCTTACGAGGGCTATTGAGTGTCGATAGAGGATCATCCACTCTTGGTGTCATGAGAGGAATGTCCCATGTATTTTTGCTCAGACAAATCCCTGCCAGAGTTATTCGGATTAAGAGAGAAATAGTTCTCCGAGAAAATCCGATTAGAGCGAGACTCGAGTAGAAACCGCGTGGGTCTGACAGCACCATGCCCGGTATATAGTCTCTGGAATATTATATGGATGAGGGACTATAGGTACACGGTAACTGAGAACAAACAGGTCCAATAGATTGGATTCCCCTATATTGTCTAAGGACTGCGGCATAGTAACCTAGTACATCCGTAGTCGATGAGTCAAGTGAATTATTATGGAGATAATAATTCACTAACCCAGATAAAGTTCTGACAGGTACAACTTACGACCAGCTTGATATTGGGCCCAGAGGGTCACACACATATGGTAGGCGTTGCGATGAGTAGAGGTTCATATATGAGATATCCATCAAAGCCCCTATCTTATTGGATCCTATGGATGAGATCCAATAAGAGCCCATGATAGATTATTGGAGATCCACTAATCTAATATGCTTGGATAGTTGAATGGAGATCCAATACCCAATAGAGGAGGATTCATTAGGGTTAAGTTGACAAGAGACCTCTATAAATACGAGGGAATCAGTGGTTCATAGGCTAGAGCTTTTTTCTTGCCTCCTATTCTCCTCCCCCTCTCTATCTCAAAGCAGGCCTAGAGTTTTGAGGAGTATCGTCGCAACCCTATTATGTGGATCACCACTAGAGAGGAGGGCGCTTGACCTCCTTCACCCTTTCCTAGAGATCTACAAGGATTCAGGAATATATGATCTCCCTAGGTAACACAATTTATCTTATACGCAGTTTTAAGTTTCATAGATTTTGCGTACCAATCTTCGCACGACGACGAACATATCTTTGGAAATTGAGGATTTTGTTTTTTTGTTCTTCCGCTGCGCATGTGATGTCGCCCCCAAGATTTCCCAACATAAATCACAATTGACGAATGGGCCTCCTGCATATCTTAGAGCTCGCTGGTGAACCGAGCGACGAAGTTAGATAGTACCTCTTCCTCCCCTTGCTTGAGCCCAAGCAACATCGTTATCGATGACCTTGGGCGCACATTACTAAAAAAGTAAAGTTTGAACTCCTTTACAAGCTGAGTGAAGGAGCCAACCGAGAGTGGTTTTAGAAGAGTGTACCACTCCCGCACCAAGACCCTCAAAATCATTGAGAACGCATGGCATCAAAGCGTCCGAGGTGTCGTTGAGAGACATCCGGGTATAGAAGGTAGTAGTGTGCTCAATTGAGTTGGCGCTGCCATCAAAGACTTCCAATAATGGAAGGCAGAAGTTAGTCAGAATCAGTTCTTCTCGAATGCTCTAGGTGAATGGGGAGCAACCTGAGGTGGGATTGATTGGGTTCACCCCTTGGACTGTTGGAACTCTCGTCGCATCTCATCCAGGCATCGATCCATTTCCCACAGTTTGACCCTTAGGGAGTCATTCATTGAATCTGTCGATTAAGTCTTAGACTTGGGCAAGGCAAGGCAATGGTGTGATGATGCATTGAACTCCACCGTTGGGGAGTGGGGTGCTCCTTTGGTTGGGGCCCCATAAGGCTCGGAGGATCCTAAAAAGCTATAACCATGTCGGTTGGGGGGATTTTGATAGGTGCCGATGGCAATAGTGTTTGAGGTGTCGATCATGGCTAAAATAGTGGTGTTGCTTATTAAGCTAGTTGAGGCAAGAGTGGGGCAATAGCCTAAATCATGCTCGTGAGTGCCTCCACTTGATAAATAAGGTTTAGGAACACCTCGATGAGGATGAGCAAGTTGTTTGAATTTATTTTCGAGGGCGAGAGACCTAAGTCATTGAACAGATGTTAGTACCATACTGACATTTGCATCGAAGTGGATGCATCAACGTGAGGGAAGGACAAAGATTATCCCCCTTGAGTAAAAGTACTATGAATCGAAGACAAGGCCTCCTTGTTGGAGTGTTTATTGAGAGGATTGATGGATGGACATTTATATGACATCAAAGCCCTCCCTCTAATGCCAAAATATTATGAAAATTCGTCGTTGATGTTCGAGTTGACCCGACATGATCTGAGCCTAAGGGCGTAGGAGCATTCGACGTAACGTCGATGGCATTCTTACATGGTTCTAAAGTGGTTTTGAGGTAGTTCCCGAGTACTTCTTAAGTGACTCCAAGGTGGCACCTGCACCAAAACCAATATCAGGGGAAGCTTTTTGACCTAATCCCTTCAACACTCAAGTAGTTTGAGGTCCTTTCCGGGATTTATGCTTCTTTATGGAAAAAAATACTCTCTAATAAGAGATTAGCTTTTATACCTGATCAGAAGAGGAGACAAGCTTGTAACTATCCCAACTTTCTCCTTTAACGTTTTATCCATATTGGTGATAAAGAAAAGATAAACTCGAAGTATCTCTCTTGGGCTCTTGCTCACGAGGACAAACATGTCAAAGGTAACCAGGACCCTTTCCTTCTGTGTCAGTCAAAACTAAACACCAGTTGCTAATAGTAGATAAGATAAAAAGAGTCACCACAAAACCACTTTCTGCTTGTGGCTGCGATTACAATGATACCAAAGCAAGCAGAGACTTCGTATTGGCTTATTGAACTCGAGCATCATGAGAAAAGCACGCCAGCACTTGGTACATAAAGACATGTATTAAAGCCTATGATGACACATGTTTCCTAAAGGCAGAGGACATTAGAATCAAGAAAAACATCATGCTTTCATTTCATGTACTCGTATTTTAACTCTGATCACTTGAATCAATCTGTAAACGTAGTGTTAAGCACAACCAAGTTTTACATAGATGAGACCTCAAGCGACTACTCTTCCATCACACCCATATAAAGATGAACACCCTCTCTCTCATTTCGACTGACAGATGGCAACATATGGAAGCTAACTGAGCGTGTAAACTCGACATACATGATGTGAAGAGAAAATGACTTCTAAATCCATAATACCTTGTAAAAGGACATGGTGGGAAAGTACGGTATTTGTTGTAACTCCGAAGAAACATGAGCTGATTGCTTAGGATGAGGAAAACATCATGCCTTAACATAACATAATTTATTGAAGGCCTGATTCTCATCCTGACCACTGTTTTCTTTATCAGGAATTATTTATCAAGAACTTTGGAAGTCTGGCAATCAATGGTTCCTTTAATTTTTCAAGTCCAACAACAGCTGCTTTTTTTAGATTGTCAACTTCCTCCTCACATTGTTCATATACAATGAAGAAAGTAAACAGAGATGCCAATCCTGCAATGGATGGGAAGACAAACATTAGCATGAAAGAAAATTTACCGTATCAAGATTATAGTGGAAGTGTTGAGTTGGTTCTTTACCAAGGCCAACCAATACTGAGATAGGAATATGCAACAACAACTTGACTAAATAGAGACAACCTGCTGCCTGCATCAATTAAGTAGTTATTAAGTCACAAGATCTGCATCAAGTGAAATTTACACCAAAAACTCATTCTCAACTGTTTGTTTAACAAGAAATTACCAACTGATACAATAGAAAATATAAGTCTGAGTTAACTAGAATGATGATCAGTTAAGTTTGCTGTGATGGTGCACAGAGTTAAGTAGCTAACAAATTGGTGTTTACAGACATCCAGATAGCCACAGGTTTTTGTACACCATCATGGAGGCGGGTTAAAAAAGTTCATTTTTTATGGGTTGCAAGTGTTATTTATCACTGTTCCAAGAAAAATGGTCATTGGAGTCATAATGTATGATTGTGCTGCCTCGAAAAATTTCAACAGTAGCCTTCCGCACATACGTGCACTGTCCCATTGCAAGCCATCATGATCAGCATTTGCCTCCCATATATTTGGATTATGTGGTTGAAAAGCAGATGAAAATAGGCAGATGAAGCAGGTGCCAGCAACAGAGCAAACTAAGAAGATAGATCAGACTGGTAGGTGACTGGAGGCGATTTGGCCCCAGTCAAAATGGGGTTCGTTATTTTTTTATTTTTTTATCAGCATTTGCCTCCTATATATTTGGATTATGTTGTTGCAGAAGAGCAGACGAAAATAGACAGATGAAGCAGGTGCCAGCAACAGAGCAAACAAAGAAGATTTAGATCAGAGTGGTAGGTGACTGGAGGCGATTTCGCCCCAGTCAAAATGGGGTTCTTTATTTTTTTTATTGGATAGCTGAGAACAATTGTTGACAACTATTTACAGATGTCAAAAACAGGTCTTTAGATGGTAAAAGAAAAAAAAGAAAAAGGTTCTCAGGGAAGCTGCTTTTGACATGGTGCAACCACAGCAATGTCGGTCCATATTATCCACTTCCTCCTCTCCTCCCCTCTTCTCTCCCCCTCTTTCTCACGTCCTGCATACGGGGATGTGTACCAGCATGGCCAGGGAGTGGTATGAGTCTTAAACCGGCATTTGAAAAAAGGTCAGACTTAAAGAACATCAAGAATAGAGTACGCTCAATATGTTTGGCAACACAGGCACCAAGGTTGTAGGTTGCATCTGTAGAAATGAAGCTCATATGCACATATGTAGATCTGAGAAACCAAAAAGCTACTGATAAAAATTGAAACATTTTAAAGGTTTGTTTCATGAACTCAAACAGGTAACAAGCTGGAAGAACAAGGAGCTTGATTTAATTTGGATGTTTGAGAACTTCAAATTGCATGGCTACCATGCATATTTGGAGTCATGCTACACCTACGACAGTTGATCTTATAGTGCCCTTGAAGAGGTGTGCTTTTGTAAAATATATTTATTCTTGTGTAAAACCAATATATATTTACGTACAATCTTGCATGTGAAAGTGGCTCATTCCAGGAACATGTCAAAAGGATCTCAGTAATGTGTCTAACCTTGAAGAAGATACTCCAGTCATCACCTTGGGCTAGTAACTTCATTGTTGAAATGCCTTCATTCCATAAAGATGCCAGAGCAAAACAAGCATCTCTCATGGTTGATTCTGAGATTTCAAAGCAAGAGGGAGATATCTTCTCGATATTTGAACCAAACCTGTAAGAAATGATCTTGAATGAGGATGTCAATGTCAACGAACGAAAAAGAGAATGGTTAACCTCAATCTTACTTGAGTTTGCAATCCAACTCCAACAAAGTTTACAGTTACGAAATAAGTGTGACTCTTTTGAACACAAGTAATCATGCTTTTGAATACATTATTTACTAGTACTTGGCAGTAAAGTAGAAGTAATATTGCTCATGTTCAAAGTTAAACACAACACTCTGAGTACACGAAGTTTACCATCACAAAATTATATACCTCATATTTAGTTAAAAAATGAAATGTAATATTAAATAACTGTAGTGCTCAGTGTCATGCAATACAATATGATACTTACATTTTTGTAGGTAGAATTCCTTGGATAAAAAGCGAGAGACAAATCACCATCAGGATTTTGGCACTAGATGTAACAAAAGTTCTTCCAGAAAGGAAGAACCAATAGAAGAGCACAAATGATGAAAGTACCAAAGCAAAAGTTTTCTTTTCATCTCTCCACAGAAGTATGTCAGCAACTGCATAAAATACGAGTTCCAAATTTCAATATTGAAAGTATATAAGCAGAAATAAATCAAAAGAAGCAGCAATGCAACTAAAAGAGGGTGATAAATTGTTACACAAAGCGTAAGAGAAATGTATTACTGCTAGATCCAAGTAAGCATACATGACTATATGCTCCTATCTTGGCCTAAACTATACGAGGCAAATTTAAAATGAAAAAGTTAGATGAAGTTGCTGAAACAACCTACTCCACTGCCTAACATTCTATCCGCCTTTGATGTGATGGTCCAATCTCGCTCTAGTGCATGGCCTGAGCCTTTTGCTAAGTGCGAGAATGATTCCACAGTTAACTCAATGCCTTCCTGTCACCATTCAGAATAAGAACTGCAGTCACACAAGACGAGTGGAACAAGGATTCATGCAATATATAATAGACAAAGATAAGACATAATTACTCTTTGCATATTTTTGAAATCCAGGTTTCCATTTGATGTTTTGATAGTTCATTATTACTAGTATCATAAGTTCCCTGTGGTTACACTTCGAGCAATTTCCAGTAAACTTGTCTGCACACTGTCCTAAGCTCCAAAACCTTTCTTGCATGATGAGTAATGATATCAACAACAATGATGTAGAAACAGCAAATGGGATGTTATGTCAGGATTGTCAAGCTTGTTAAACAACCATGATAGCTTCTACAGCTAACAGCAAAAACTTAGGACGTTAGTTCCATTTTGAGCTCTAAATGTAATAACTACTAGGAAATGGAGGTAAAAATATGTTTAGCAATGTTTACTTTGTTTGACTCTTTTAAAGAATATGAAAGATTTGGAACAGAGCTTTTACTTCTAAAATTTTGAAAGATAGAAGGAAAATGAAAATGTGACCCATCTTTCAGCACCTGTATAGTTTCAGTGCTGTTACCCAGCCAAGAAATTCCTTCCTTCTTCTGAGCACCTAATTTGCATTTTATTTTAAAAAGTCTGATTCCAGAAATAAAAATTAAACATATTTACATAAATTCTTCCAGAATTTCTTCGTTTTTCTCTTTATTTACAGCAATTCTTATAGCAGGAGGGTTAGTTTCATTGATAGCTAATTTCTATGTACATCAGTGAACTATGCCAATGGAAATAAATCAAAACATCAATGTTTAAGATAGCAACAATATAGGCAATTACCTGAAATGACACAATTGGTGAGTAACCAAGTAGTGTCTTAGCTTTAGAACAATCAAAAGTCCTTGAGCATGAGAGGGAATAAACAGTGGAAGGTGAAAAAACTGAATTGGACAATCTACAAACTCTCAACTTGTCACCGGCCAGCTTGGCAAGCAAGATAACTATCATAGAAAGGTTGATAGGAAGATGTATACTAGGCCTGAAATTTTTCATACATCATCAACTCCTTGAAAGAGTATGAAATTCAACTTAAGAAATTAAAATTAAAAGAATTATTTGAGCAGAAAATAGAAATATCTAGATCAAGTGGAAGTTTTACAAACTGGCTTACCTTTGAAAAGATTCCATAATTAAAAAATGAAAACATTCCATATTTGACAGGATATTAAGAGAATGCAAAATTCTACAAGATGGATTCATGGGAACCTTCAAAACCAAAAGCTTTGCTTGTCTCACTTGGTATTCACAATATTCTATCATATAATTTATGTGTTCAACAATATGTTATATTTCGAATTCAGAAATATATTAGACAACTGACATGACCCAAAAGAGTGGACATGAGATCTGGATAAGTCTGCTATACCAGTTAAACAATATGAGTTGTTTGAAATTTAGGCAGCATATGAAATATCAATATCAAGTATCAATGAAATAACCAAGGAGATTGAGATACAAAGGAAAATTGTATAATAAAAAAAATATATAAGAAAAGAACAGAAAAGAAAAACAAAAATCCTCTGCAGGATCAAGTATTGTCTCTTGAAAATTACTTCTTGACTAATGTATAATGGCACATTGACCATAAACATTAAGAAAAATCTAAATCTAAACCATTAATTTAATTGCAAACTCATAATGTCCTACCAACATGTGATTGAACATATATAATAACCCTAATGATATTATAATCTTCTTAAACATCCAAGCCATGATAACCTGGTTGAATGAATCCATTTTGTGCCACCGGTGTGTTCAATGTCCCTTACTAAAGGCCACAAATCATATAATGAAAGTCGTGGCAGAGAAGGAAGTCCCAAAGCATAGGATGATCATTTGAAAAGAAGCTGAACCCAGTGCATATGGCTCCCATCGGGGTCTAGAGAAGTCAATGAACATAGTCTTACCTTGTTAGCAAAGTAGTTGTTTCCCTAACCAGAACCATGGTGACATAGGTCGCAATGAAGAAACCTTAACATCATCCCAAGCTTTATCCTCAAAGAACTTGGTTGTCAGAATCTAAATATTATATCAAAATTGCATATTAATTCTCACTAGAAGTAGGATTAAAAGGTTGTATAAGTTTGTCAGAATCTTTGCTGATGACACTCATCAATTTATGCTTGAGGTAAATGTGGAGTTGGAAATGAAGAAGTCAACAAGGGAACAAATGAAATGACTTGTTTTCATTTTTTTTATTCACCTCTAAGGTAGATCGCTTTGTATCTACAAATTGTGTTGGTTTTGGATGTGGATCATTAATGATCAACAGATGGAGAGAGATGAGGTCAGCGAATGACAGTGAAGAGAGAATAGTGTACATAGACAAAAGAAAGATATTGAAACAATATTAAGAGGAAGCAAGGTTTTAAATTTCAATTTGATACCAATTTCAGTAACTAGTCTGATCAGAATAATGATGATATATCAGGTGACATACTGGCTTGTACTGATACAAAAAAGATAAAGAAATGAAATACTGATTGTAGAAATCCATATACGACCTTGTTCGAATGGATAAATACCAATTGGTTCATCCCATCGGACCAGTATTCGGATACTTGAGAGGAAGTATCTCTTCTCTTTCTTAGTACTGTAACCTCCCTTTCCACTAACCTGAAAGAGATTTTTTGCTTGTGCGTTGGTGCAACTTATGATGCTAGTTAAAGCATCATGTTTATCCAAAAGTATAACAATGGACAAATGTATATGCACCTATTGTTTCCTGTTACTAGAAGTGATATATCATATTAATGTACTTACCATTTGATGAGGCAGTGTTAATATGCATTTAAATTTTTTCTACCACAACTTACATCACATATAAGTCTCATTTAGATCATTATTATGCACCAATTGCAATTTATTGAAACTTCAAACAAGATTTTCTTGAGTAAAGTATTCATCAAAACCAAGAGTTGACAAGGTCCAAGGGTGCATTTAGGAACACATTTGAAATGTGCATTGGGCCCTCAATGCACATCTCAGATGTGAATTGGTGTTAAGTAATTTTTTTCAAATTGTATCTAACCTGGATGCTTCATTGGAAATGTTCAAATATTGATGCTACCTCAGAGTAGCATTAGCATTTCAGCATTTGGAGAATGTTAATGTAATTTTTCAGGTTTCCAAAGTATCCTATGACATTATCTAAAATTACAAGATTGTCAAAATGATTTGGTGAGAACCAACATGATTTATATTTTCCATAAGGTGAAATTTCATTTATTTATTTTCAAAGGTTATTTTATATTTATTTATATGATTATATTTATTATTTGGTATATATTTTAAAAAAATTATCAGATTACATAGATTCATTTTATTTATTTACTTTTTAATTTAAATGAAATATATTATTCACTTTTGAATAAATTTTTAAAAATATTAGAAGAGTATATTAGTTATAAAATATGTAATGGACTTTTGAAATACAATTTTACTAAACAACTCTTACCCAATGCATATTTAAAATATAGTTTTTATCTATTGTTTACCAAGTATTCAAAGCATTCCACAACTGCACATTCACTTAAATCCTTTTTTCCAGTTACATGTTAAAAATACAATTGTATTCCCAGATGCAACCTAAAGACCTAGATAAAAAAGAATCATAAATGTTTATCTTTTCACCCTTTTTTTTGCAATTGGGAAAGAAGACCTCAATCATTTCAAAATATTGGAACACTTTAAGTAGCCAATAAAAGCAGTTCTAAATGAAGAGCATCAACAACCCATTAAAACTTTATATTGGTAAGTCTATACACATTAAAGTGAAAAATATAAGGCAATAAATCAGCAATTATTTTCAATGTATAAACAAGAAGGATGATGATCACATATAGTTTAAAAGCTTCATCTTTAACATGGATTCACAATCCTAGATGTTTATCTTTTCACCCTTTCTTTTGCAATTGGGAAAGAAGACCTCAATCATTTCAAAATATTGGAACACTCTAAGTAGCCAATAAAAGCAGTACTAAATGAAGAGCATCAACGACCCATTAAAACTTTATATTGGTAAGTCTATACTCATTAAAGTGAAAAATATAAGGCAATAAATCAGCAATTATTTTCAATGTATAAACAAGAAGTATGATGATCACATATAGTTTAAAAGCTTCATCTTTAACATGGATTCACAATCCTAGATGTTTATCTTTTCACCCTTTCTTTTGCAATTGGGAAAGAAGACCTCAATCATTTCAAAATATTGGAACACTTTAAGTAGCCAATAAAAGCAGTTCTAAATGAAGAGCATCAACAACCCATTAAAACTTTATATTGGTAAGTCTATACTCATTAAAGTGAAAGATACAAGGCAATAAATCAGCAATTATTTTCAATGTATAAACAAGAAGGATAATGATCACATATAGTTTAAAAGCTTCATCTTTAACATGGATTCACAATCCTAGAAACTGTAAAGCCAAGAGAAAAACAATCAACTACAGCAGAGAACTAGTTAATATTCAAACATGAAAAACAATGAGAACGATGAGAAAAATTCACAGAATCTCTACAATTAGTTTGAACGATGAACTATCATATAGAAGACAAGAAAGAACTATTGTGATTTGTTAGTAATATGATTAGGGAACAAGGGGCCAAACATGCATATTTGAGACTTTGAGTGAATCTATGCACAATCATGCTTAACCAAAACCATTTAAAAATTATGCACTTCACTGTCTAAAGAAATGCAATAAACACAAGTAAAATTTACAACTATCCTCTAAAGTTACCTTCGATATCCCAAATTCTCTAATATGTTTGAAATGAACTCCCAAAGCTTCACTGGTTTGTCATTTGTAATAAAAAATGGCTGCAATATAGTGACAAAAAATAGTATGTCAGCTTTAGGAGCAATTACGTAAGAAAACAGCATGTGACAAATACCATGCTACAGTATGAGAATAATACCTTTCCAGCAACCGAAGCTGGAGCCACACTAAGAGCATGTTCTGCAGAAATGTTGGCATGCACCACATTTTCCACATAAACTAAATCACACATGTTTTTACCACTTCCAATGACAAACTGCAACAGAAACTAGTTGATTACTGAGTTGCAACTGTATTCATAATATTTGCTGCTATATGAAACTAAAAAACATAGATTTATTGGCCTGGTCGAAGTTTCAAATGTAACAGAAATAGGAATCTTAAAGAAAACTGTCAATTGAAATTAAAAATAGGACCAAACTGAAAAGCTCTAACCTTAATTTACAACATTTTCCAAAACCTTTTCTTAAAGACAACAAAGCATTTATATGTCTCCTGACCATCTTTATCATATGTATATCTTTGTGATCTGCCTCTAAATAGACCTCTTTGGACACTTTGTTCACTTGACTATGCCAATTAATCATTTTCAATAGATTTATCAGATATTTGAACTCAGGAAATATGGACTTTTTTGTCAAACAATGGAAGTTCCTGTTCTCCTCAAATATTCACGTATTTATGATCGCCATTCACAGCCCTATCACAAGTCAACCTCATAGTTTATTATGTATACTAGTGTTTTCTGCACTTGCTTACCATTCAAAGAATAGATCGTGTTACCAAACTTACAGTGACAAGTATCCTAAGATTAGACGGTAGGTTGACGCAAAGTGCCACTAACAAGCACATCCACCCAAGATCAGTGAATGCACCCTAGTTCAGCAAACCACATCTCTGCCATATGGAAAGGTTGAATGAATTATATATAGCACATGTATGATCAAGAAATATATGTTAAATATTGCTTGTCATAATCACCATATTATTGCAACTTTTAAAAGGAAATATGCCAGGTTTTAAAAGGCAAAATCCTGATCAATTTGTTTCAGCCCATCTCATGCATCAAATTCAACTGCATATATCTGCCAAACAGCTAGCAACCATCATGATTAGATGTCAAAATGTTATTCAAATTTACTATTAGAGATGTGATCAAAGGCTGCAATGGTACTGGTGATCAAGCGATGCACTGAGACAATAAAACTGAACCTGTTACATGACCTTGTATTGAGCGATATGGGGTCTGCACTGGTCGGTAATGGTCGAAATCTGACTGTTACCGACCTATATCGATCGATAACAATCGGATTTCAACCATTATAGATCAAGGGCTCTGACTACCCTATTTCAAACAATCAATTTGATCATTTAAACTATAGGTAAGGGTTTTTAAACCCTTTCCTCCGCCACAATCATCCGCCCAACGTGCAAAGGCAAAGACAAAGAGGAAAACAGTAGCATCAACAGCACCGTTAGAAAGAATCAAGTTAGGCGATAAGACACCTTATCGATCGCATTCAACAACCAGCTCGGTCCAGAGACATGACAACGATGTGAACAATAGTGCCTCGACCGATGATAGCGATGATATTAGGGAGTCAATGGTCCCATCTACATAATTTAAGGGTGCTGCATAAACCAAAGAGCAATATTTTACACATGCCACCTAAGATTCAAATCATGGAGTTAGATGAGGTATTGGTCAAGTTTATATATAGAAAGGGAAGGGAAAAACAGTAGATGAATTTGAGCAGATGTGACAAAGCCTACACGACATAGACACAGAGCGAAGCTCATCATATTCACAGTCGTTGTATTATGGAGAATCTTACGATCAACAATAGCACAGTAATAGTTAGTCATACTTCTCCGAACAATAGTACAATAGTTGATCTTCTGATACAGAGTAGTAGACCAATGACGAAAGTAGAATTCTAACATTCTTCATGCTTCGCATCAATACATGCCACAATCGTCCTACCTTAGGAGCTGCCTCGGACACATGTAGTTCACGACGATCAGACTACGACTATCACCACATTGATGCACCAATGACATACGATATATCAATATACTATGTCGTAGGATCATTTTCAAGATTGGATCTAACAAACATATCAAATTGATATACAAATACATAGGATCAAGGATCCCGATCCATCAATCGTGAAGTCCTATCATTCTTTTTTGTGGTAGAATCAAATATACCCATCGGTTGATTACTTGATTCATTTGAATCTTAAAGTTTAAGTTGTTTAAAAAATAATTTAATAATTCAAATAATTTCTTTGTCTATAATTCAATATTAACGAAATGAAGATCTGGAACGTATCATAAATTTACTCCACAAAGCCCAGAAAAGATATATCAATATACTTTCATAATTTAGATTATTTTGCTAAAATTATACTAAATTTATATTTATTTCTAATTTAAAAATCCTAATCCATTTTTTTATTTTTTAGATATTTTTGGTAATTTTACTATAACTAAATTGTTATGGCTTCTGGTTGCCAATGAAGGCATGAACTCTCAAGTGTTTAATGATTGAGCTGTAAGGTACTAGCATATGTTTTGCTTTGTAGGACAGGAATCACAAGATTAAAGATCTTAGCAAAATATAAAGGAGCATCCTATGCTTGATGGAGCAAATTGCTAGAATGAAACTTGAGGTCAACTTATAAGGAATGTTGAAAGATGGAGTTAAAGCAATTGCAGATCCACTTGATAGCAAGAAGTCTATAACTGACTCAAATCTGAATTTAAGCCAACCAGTAGACTCGAATTTGGTCACAATTCAAGCTCAGTTAATGGAAGTATGTTAGACCAAAAACTAAAACATATAAAAGAACACTGTAAACCAGGCTCATTATTGTTTGGTTACTTATGGAGCAAGACCCATTTAAACTTGCACTAGGATCAGTAAAAGCTTCAATATGCTGATCCTTTGACATTCTTAGACTAACACCAATATGGATGACCTAACAACCTGATTGACAGGAAAGTACATTCAAATCTTGTAAAAGATATTTTGAGCTGGAATAAGAAATATGTTGAAAAATATATTTCCATTAACATCTGAAGTGTTGTCTTGGGTTATAAAGAAAGCATTCCAGTTGTAACCAGTTGGTGCTGCATGGCACAGCAACCATCCTGAGAGGAAATTCCAAGCATTAATAAGACAGCAGAGAACATATCATTACACCATTAACCTTGCACTAGGTCAGTAAAAGCGTCATAGCTGATCCTTTGACATTCTTAGACTAACACCAATATGGATGACCTAACAACCTGATTGACCGGAAAGTACATTCAAATCTTGTAAAGATATTTTGAGCTGGAATAAGAAATATGTTGAAAAATATATTTCCATTAACATCTGAAGTGTTGTCTTGGGTTATAAAGAAAGCATTCCAGTTGTAACCAGTTGGTGCTGCATGGCACAGCAACCATCCTGAGAGGAAATTCCAAGCATTAATAAGACAGCAGAGAACATATCATTCTTGAGTTACCAAATAGGACATCAAAATAAATTGTGAATTCCATTATCAGCATCAAGTTAATCACAAACAAAGGCAAAAAAGAATGTGGATCTAAAGACGAGTACATTTCAAAGAACAAACCTTTATTGAAGGATGCGGAAGGATGCAAAATTTTATTCCTGATCATGGTTGGTGGGTTTTGCAAAAAAGTTCAACGTTTGCATTTCAATCACCATTAATACTCCATATAATATTTTATTTTAACATAGACTCATGATTCAAATTTGGGTCAGTCCCTTTCAATTGAGTTCAGTAGCTAGATATTTTCAGCTGGCTGCTCTATTCCATCAGTGTTCACTCAATCAATGTGTCTTGGGTACATATCCACTACTTTTGTGTAATTCTACCTCAAACCCAGTTTTCATGCAAAATAAGAGCAGCCGTACATGAGAGATTATAAAAGCCATTTTTTTACCAAGAGGGTATAAGATTTGCCTGTTTCAGTTAGATCAAACATTATCAAGGAAGAAAGAAACATACGTCCAATTTAATTAGTTATATAAAAGGAGGCACAACTACAGTCCAGTGATGATATACATAATTCATATTTCTTTCCTACAATATTAATCTAGCAGTTCAATTCTAAAAAAATTATTCCAAAAAATCTTCATACCAAATAAAAATCTACAATCTGAGAGAAGTAATTAACAATCCGGACTATCCAAACCTTAGCTCTTTTGGATCTAGCTTCCTGCACCAGAAAAGGCACTAGATGTGGATCCCCTGGCCCAAAAATATTGCCCGACCGCAAAGCACAAGTCAACAGGCCATCCTTTCCGTTAGCACTCAACACCAATACCTCCACTTGCATCCTCAGTTCATTCAGGGGATCCTCATACTGCACAAGAACAGCAAACCCCACTAAGCGGTAGAATATCGCAGAAAAGATCCACCAAAACCCTACATAGTAAATAAATCAAGAAAATTCCAAAGGATCAAAGGGACAAACCCTATGAGGGTAGGGCAAAGACTCGTCGGCGCCGCGGATGTCGTTCTTCCCGTCGAAGACCACGTCAGCCGACCCGGTGTACACAAGCCGCAGGACGCCGGCCTCCCGGCATGCGGCGACGACGTTCTTGGCGCCGACGACGGCGAGAGCGTGGAGGCGAGGGAAGTCCCCGCCCACCAGCGGCGAGGGGAACGGCGGGAGGGGGTCGACGAGGAAGACGACAGCGGATCCAGCGACGGCGGAGCGGAGGCTGGAGCGGTCGGCGACATCGACGTGGAAGTAGGCGGCCAGGTCTGACTGGATCGGGCCGAGAGAGGGAGGAGGGAGGGTGTCAGCGACTCGGACGGCCCAGCGGCCGGATTTGATGAGGGCGGAGACGAGGGATCGGCCGAGGTATGTGGACTTGCCAAACATTACCGTGCAGGCCGTCGTATCCGGACCGATCGGAGGCGACCCGGAGTCGACGATCGCCATGGCGAAGACGAGAGAGAGAGAGAGAGAGAGGCAACGGCTTGGAAAGTAACGGTAATATTTTATTTCTTGATTTCGTTTTCCTTTTGTACACTTCTAGAATCAGAGAGAGAGAGAGAGAGAGAGAGAGAGAGAGAGAGAGAGAGGGGCAACGGATCGGATTATGTAACGGTAGCTTTTGGGATTCCAGATTTCGTTTTATTCCTTTGTAACACATAAGTAGTGATAATATTTCTTTATCTTGATTTCGTTTTAGTTTCTTTGAACACTAAAACGATAGTACGGAAGAAGGCATATGGGGTCTGATACGAACCAATCCAAATTTAATATCCGAGTTTGTCATAAGTTTACAATCGATCGATTCGATAAATGTATCGAGTGTGTCAGATAAAGATCCGTTTGATATTTGATGTTTAGATTAGTGCAAATAGATCATTCAAAGTATTATAATATACTTATGTAGTTTATGTGGGCTTTAGGGTACTCACAACCTTTGATATGGAATTTAGATAATCATCCGAGCAAGATGGAGGGTTGATATGTGAGATAATAATATAAAATCATCAAATATTATTAAGTCGCGTGTTACGGTTGTCTAGCATTAGCTCATGTCAACTAAATGAGGGGGTCCTAACTAAAGTGTTGAGATGAGTGAGAGTCTATCGAATGGTATTACATTGATGTTGACGTCGGACAATTTGTTAGCCCAACATGTCAGACGAATGAGGGATTTGTCATACTATGATGTGTCGCACTTATCATACTCTTTTGTCATCTCTTCCTATTGTGTTAGTCTAATGTGTCGGACAAACGAGAGATCCATGTATTATCAATTTGTCCACTTGTTGCATTCCTTTATCAAATATTATCATTATGTTCTAGCATACAAGAGAAGCCATAACACAATGTTTTACTAGATGGGCAATCTAACCAGGTCGAGTTTGTAGAGAGATCAGACATGCTTAATGGTTAAATATAATTGTATCATAATCAAGGGATGTTATTCATGGAGGCTTAATAAGTTGTTGGGGAGCCAATCGACTTGATAAAAGAGGAGGACCAGAAGCGAAGAAGAATGTCCCGACTATAGTAAGCGAGAAGCCATCGTTGAAACTAAAAAGTTCCAAAATGCCAAACTCGACACTTGACATTATAGTAATCATCAACGATATCCAAGTGGTAAAAGTGCTCGAATAAGATTGTTCAAGTGTTTGAGACCATGGTAGTGGATCATGGTCAACCACGAGGTACATAGTTTTATACTTCAATAATTTTTTTTAAAAAACCTATTTTGATAATTTTTTAAGTTTATTTTCGAAGCCTTGAGGCTTGGGATGGTTAATGTTTCAGGGTCAAAGAATATTTCAACCCTAAACAATTTGAAGCATATCAAATTGCATATTTGATTAGATGAATATAACCAATATAATAAAGTAAATATCTTTCGTGATATATGAAAAATTAAGAATATTTTTTTAAAAAAAATAATGCTGCCAACACATCCTACCACCTAGGTTGAAGAAGTCACCTAAGCAAGGATATAAGTAACTCACGGAAATGGTCTGCCAACCTCTACTTGTCTTGACCATGGAAAAAGGCCAGTGATAGAGAAAGCAATGGCACGCTGTGCTGAATCGTCCAATCATGAGCCATCACTTAGACTCATCACACACACAAGAGCTTGCATTGTCCTCTCGTGTAGTCGCCAACCGGAACACGATCCCTGGAGAAGTCACATAAATCGAGCATCAGTACATGGTGACTAGACTCGTTCTCTCAGCTTCCCCTCGATCATACCGTCGATCACCAATGATCCGTCAGCCTCGACAATGATCTCGGAAAGGGTCACACACTTAATTGCAAAAGGCATTAATTTTGGATAGCGTGGCCTGACTCTTCGAACACTTGACGTTAATCCACATCCCTTATTCATTTCATGCATACTCCTACCCTAATAGATGGTGCTTCTATTGGGAAACTTAAGGCAACATCACATGTATAGCAGAAAAATAGAAACAAAAAATATCATATTTTCACAGAAAAATAGTCTCTTGTCATTGTGTAAAGATTGGTGTGCGAAAACCCGCGAAACTTAAAACTATGCATATAAGAAAGATGTGTTACCTAAGGAGATCATATATTCCTGAAAACCTGTAAATCTATTAGAGAGGATAAATGAGGTCAGTTGTCCTCCTCTCTAGTGGTGATCCACATAGTAGGAGCTACGAAGATGCTCCTCAAATTGCTACTCAAATCTTCTTATTGTGTGCACCACGCAATCAAGAAGAGGGCGACCCTTTTTACTATTCACACGCCCCAAATAAGGGTTGTTGGCTAAAGAGGAGAGAGGAAAAAGAGAATAGAATGTGGTAGCTAAAAGGAGTCTAACCTATGGCCCTTTGGTTCCCTCCTATTTATAGATGCCCCCTATCAATTTAACATATTGGATCCTACCCTATTTGGAACCGAATCTCCATCCAACTACCCAACCCTCTTAGATTAATGGATCTCTACCCAATAATCTCTCATTGGCTTTTATTAGATCTTATCCATAAAATCTAATAATTCAAATATTTATTAGATATCTATAGTGGCTCCAATAGATATTTCATATCCGAACATCTACTAATCATAACACCTACCATATATGTGTGACCCTATAAGCCCAATATCGAGTTGGCCATGAGTCATACTTATCATAACTCCTTCTAGCTCAGTGAATTATTATCTTTCACTTGACTTATCGATTACGGACGTATTAGGCCACTATGTTGTAGTCTTAAGATGATACAAGGGAATCCAATACATTGGATATGTTTGTCCTCAGTTGTCATATATATATATAGTCTCTCATCTATCTAATATCTTATAGACTATATATTGGGCATACTGCATATTATTTATTTAATTTTTTTTTACTTTATATTGCTTGTTACATATATTGTAATGTTCATTGATCTGTGGAATGAGAATCGGATCGTGATGAGATTATGTTAATAAGACTGATTTGCCTTTAAACATAGACCATAAATAATCTCGATCACAAGTTACACAAGAGAGATATCGAGATAATCGGATAGATTGGTATATTGTATACCCGTCATATGATAGAGGCGGCTGGTCTCATAGTTGTTCATGTGGGGATACTAGAGATATACTACATGTGTTAATTGAAGAATGAGTTTACTGATCAATCCGCTCACAAAATGCGGAATGGTTGATGATACCTCATTATCAGACAATGATTCCATTATCCCAATAGTATATATAGTCCTTAGACTTAGTCATCAATGATGTCTTGTATGAATACTCCAATCTTTGATTTTGGACTTATAGGCCTAGAAGTTTTAGATTTAGCATAATCGGTCATCGATAGTAGCAACCAATGTTACGAGAGCTATTAAGTGTCGATAAAGACTCAATCACTCTCTGTGTCATGAGAGGAATATCTTATATATTCTTGCTTGGGCAAATCCTTAGCTAGGATTATTCAGATTGAGAGATAAAAGAGTCCTTCGGGAAAATCCGATTAGAGCGAGATTCAAGTAGATTTCGTATGGGCCTAATATCACTATACCTAGTATACAGTCTCTGAGATATTAGATGAATGAAAGATTATAGATATATGACAACTGAGAACATATGGATCTAATCGATTTGATTCTCCTATATTGTCTAGGAACTATGGCGTAGTGACCTAGTACATTCGTAGTCGATAAGTTGAGTAAATTATTATATCTATAATAATTTATCAGGCCAAAAGGAATTCTAATAGGTATAACTCAAAGCCAGCTTAATATTAGGCCTAGAGGGTCACACACATATCGTAGGTGTTACGACAAATAGAGGTTCGGATATAAGATATCCGTTGGAGCTCATATCTTATTGGACATCTAATAAGCCCATGAATTATTGGATCTTATAAATAATATCCAATAAGAGCAAATAAAAAATTATTGGGTAGAGATCCACTAATCTAAAAAGTTTGGATAGTTGGATAAAAATCCAATACCCAATAGGGCAGGATTCATTAGGATTAAGTTGACAGATGACTTCTATAAATAAGAGGGAACTAAAGAGCCATAGGTTAGACTCTTTTTGACTATCACTTATTTTCTCCTCTCCCCCTTTTCTCCTCAGCCAGCAACCCCCTGTTTGGGGTATATGGACAACAAGAAGGGCTAGCCCCTTCTTGATCTCGTGATGCACATGAAGAGAATATTTGTGTAGTAATTTGAGAAACGTTTTCACAGCTCATTACTACTATAGAGGATGATAGTTGACCTCCTTTATCCTCTCATATGGATTTACAGGATTTCAATGATATACGATCTCCTTAGGTAACATATATCCCTTAATATGTGTGATTTTTCGATTTTACGATTTTTTACGCATCAATCTTCGCACGATGACAGGAAACTATTTTATGTGAAAATCTGATAAATTTATTTATTTTCTTTCATTGTACATGTGATGTTGCCTCATATTTCCTAATAGGCCATGCCCAAGTTAGGGATATGGTCCAATGATTTAGTGAAAAATTCACTCAAAGCGTAATTTCGGGCAAATAATTAGTGCATGTACGATGTATAACAAGAATTTTTGCATTTTAAGGTGAAGGATTCACTCAAAGCGCAACTCAAAATTTTTACATTAAAATAGTTTCAGACAAATTAATAGAATAATATATCCAAATTATTTTTTCTATTAGTATGGGATACAACAAAATTAATATAACAAACATAATAAAATAAATATGTTTGGTGATATATTAAAAATTAAGAATTTTTTCGAAAATATAATATTCAAGCATTTTGATCAACAAACATTATAGGAATGAAGTCTTTTCTACGACATTCTTTTTGATATGCCACTCTAGTTTTTTTACATCTCGAATTCGTTGGAGTTTCTTTATACGCGATGTAGATAGGCACTTAAAGAATTAAGATAGTTTCGGACATATGAATTGAATAATATATCCAAATTACATCTTCGATTAGTATTGGATGTGACACGATGAATATAACAAATATAATAAAACAAAATATCTTTGGTGATATATAAAAAATTAATAACCTTTTCAAAAATATAATATTCAAGCGTTTTGATCAACAAACAATATAGGAATGAAGCCACTTCTACAACATTCTTTTCTTTTGTTTTCCTAAACAATGAAGCAATTTCTTCTCATAAACAAGCAGAATAATTATCTCTCTTTACAATCTTCCATATTGTTTTCTTTTGTTATGGGAAACAACGAAGCAATTTTTTTCATAAATGCGTAGAATATATTATTAATCCTTTAAGGAAATAAAAGCAAAGGCTCGAGCATGTATGGAACTCTTTATATACCCCACCTGATCTCTATTAATTTCTATGATGCAGTGTTGTGTGAGCACCAAAAAGAATTGGGATCTCTCTAAATTCTCGATCTGATTGTCGTGAGCAGGAATAGAAGAAAGAAGTCGATTTAGGCATTCTTGTCCGGCTCTTGATAGGACATATTTTGATATCGCCTACATGGACACAGACAAGCAAACATGATAATGCATACATGGAACCTCAAGTACGATGTGGCGTACAGTACACACATGACGGGCAGCCGCTTGCCGCCCTCTTCATACGAACGATATCATTAAAGTACAGTCATTCCAGAAAGCTCGGGACAGTGCCGTATGGTGCCAATCCGTGTAAGTCGATCAGCGCTCATACAGAAACTTAAATCGGTCGCCCGAGGAGCCGACTGCAATAAATTGACTCTGTACGACCAACTCATCCGGTGGAGAAGCAGGCCACTCACCAAGAGAGAAAACCGTGTTCGGGAGACAAAGCTCGAACCCGGTCCAAGCATCCACATGGGCAACCTTATACATTCGACCACTGCATAAAGATTCACCAACAGGTCTCATCCTTTTTCACATCAGCGAAGGTTCTCTTCTCCCCATTCCTCTATCATCTTAAACTTCATCACATACATATTATGGTGTTCTCTATATCTTGTTCTCCCATCATTCATTTTTGTTAGTTCGCTTATGATCATAACTCCAATTATGTGATCAAATCTCTAAAAGATGGAGAATTCATAATATTAATTATTTATAATTTTATATTATAATATTTATATTTTTGGGACGAGGAAAATGATTGGTGCAGCCCTAATAGATATGTCAATTACATATTATGTTAACATGGAATTTCATGCTGTAATATGTTATCAGGGTTAACATTTTAGGAGTATTACACATCTTATATTTATTATACGAATGTTCTGTGATATTTAATATTATTTATTTATTTATTTTTAAATACTTATATAATTAAATAAATTTAATATTTGATATGTTTTGTCTTGTATAAATTTCGACAATCATAATTTGGTTTCAAGAGTATAATTAAATGTTTTACCATGAAATACAATATCATATCAAAATGATGGGAACTTGATATATTTTTTTATCTAATATTTACTTCAAAATACAGTTTTTTTTTTTATTATTTTGTCTTGCTCGTTTGTCAAACAAGAAAGCAAATATGAATGCGTGGAGGTGTATTTAATGTGTCATCATTATAGTGTATTTCCATTAAGACATCTCAAAGATTGAAATATAATTTATTATTTGTTTTCTCGACATTCATTCATATTGATAATGGTGCACCGAACAAGTATAATCGATCATAGATAAATAATTTTTAGTCAAATAATGGGTTTACTATCACATAAGACTTATTTTTAATTTAAATTAATGAAAATAAGAAAAATATATTTATCATGATTTATAATTTAACTTGATCGAAGTTAGGACAAAGAAGGAAGAGACGAAGAAGACATGCAGGCAAGAGATTTTCTCGAGGGCCATATGGTTGGCTATTGTCCTCCGGAGAACATCAACGAATGCAGCTGCTTCTATTGGTGTGATGCTTAATTAGGGTTCATGTGGGAGTGTAGTATATTAATAATGAAACTTAAGCTACCCTGTTATTAAACATTGTTAGTGTCAAAATTATTTTTAGATCCATGTCATGCAATCAAATCGACTTGGATTTATATCTTGACGATAATATAATTTTTAATACTAATCTTACTTTATCGTAAGGTTCGGCTCGAGTCTCACCTACGTCATTTAACCTTTATAAAAGGAAAAATCTCATCCGAGTCGAGAATTTTTTTTTTCTCTACCCGAATTCAAGAGACATTTATATAATGAGAAGGATAGTATCCTTAAAATAAGAGTTATTTTAAAAGATTTTTTAATTTAAAATATTGATCTTTGAGTTTAAAGTACATAATGAGAGTTTTGAATGGGTTTATATCTTGACGATAATATAATTTTTAATACTAATCTTACTTTATCATAAGGTTCGGCTCGAGTCTCACCTTCGTCATTTAACCTTTATAAAAAATAAAATCTCATGCCAGTTGAGAATTTTTTTTTTCTACCCGTATTCAAGAGACATTTGTATAATGAGAAGGATAGTATCCTTAAAATAAGAGTTATTTTTAAAAAAAATTCTTTAATTTAAAATATTGATCATAGTTTGAGTTCAAAGTACATAATGAGAGTTTTGAATGGATTTATATCTTGACGGATAATATAATTTTAATACTTAATCTTACTTTATCATAAGGTTCGGCTCGAGTCTCACCTTCGTCATTTAACCTTTATAAAAATAAAATCTCATGCCAGTTGAGAATTTTTTTTTTCTACCCGTATTCAAGAGACATTTGTATAATGAGAAGGATAGTATCCTTCAATAAGAGTTATTTTTAAAAAAATTCTTAATTTAAAATATTGATCATAGTTTGAGTTCAAAGTACATAATGAGAGTTTTGAATGGATTTATATCTTGATGATAATATAATTTTCTAATTAATCTTACTTTATCATAAGATTCAACTCGAGTCTTACCTTTGTCATTTAACCTTTATAAAAAGAAAATCTCATACGAGTCAAGAATTTTTTTTTTTCTACCGTATCAAGAGACATTTAGTTTTGAATGGGTCTAAATATTGACCATATGATGATCAATTGGATTAAATTTAATTTATTTTTTTCTTTTTTTTGTTGCTATAAATTACATCGCCAACAAAATCTTTAAATTGATGATTTTTCTAAATCCATCAATTATAGCCAATGATTAAATTATTTTCGAAGTCACATTCTAAATGTCCCATTATCTCATCTTCATGTTAATAATTTTATCATATCAATATTAACTAGTAATAATATTAATAATATATACATATATGTATAATGGTGTTCTCTATATCTTGTTCTATCATCTTTCAATTTTCTTTTATTTTGCTTATGATCATGACTCTGATTATATGATCAAATCTCTACCAGTTATAGAATTTATAATATTAATCAATTGTTTTTTAATTATCATATTTAAATTTTTGGGACAAGAAAAAAGAATCATGTAGCTAACTCTATATGATTGGAAGAGTACAGCTTATTCCATATAGTTGGGAGAGTATAGCTTGTTGTTGTTGAAATTTGTTTTATGTTTTGATGTATTTATGTTATTTAGTGTCATTAAATATTATATTAACATGGAATTTCATGCTATAATATATTATTAGTGTCAACATTTGAGGAGTATTACACACCTTATATAGATATATATACACGTTATTTTTGCATTTTATATGTAAGTTACATGATATTTAATAATATTTTTATTTATTTATTTATAAATATTTATATGATCAAATAATTTTAATATTTGATATGTCTTGTCTTGCACCAATTCCCATCTGTCATGAAGATAAGTAGAGAATTCCTTGTATGGTCTCAATCTCCAATGGTCTAAGGAGGAGTAGAATTGGATGTCTTGTCATGAAATACCAATAACATATCAAGATGCTGATAACTTATATTTACTACAAAATATAATGTTTTCTTTTCTTTGCTCCTTTGTCTAATAACAAGAAAGCCAAAAATTAATGCTTCGAGATGCATTGAGTATGTCGATCGATATCGTTATTTATTGTGTGTTTCTCTGATGGTAGGAATCTAATAACCTGATGTGGCAAATGTAATGACCCTATTATGGTTGGAATATTTTGTAACTTAAGATTTATTTTTTAGATATTTTTTATATTATCAATGAGGAATATGACTATTACGAACTAAACCTAATGATTTTAGGTTTAGTATTCTTTTATGATTTTGTCTTCTATATCGAGATGAGGAAGCCTATCGGCTCTCATCTGCCGATGATATATCATATCTCTTGTTGATATCCTTCCTCTAATGATTGAATAAATTTGAGATGCTTTCTTTATATTTTTTTTATTTTTTAATTAATTTTTTTTTTGTTTAACTTATACAAACCCAAATATGATTTGCTTAAATCGTCATTTTCTTTCCAACATTCATTTATATTAACAATAGGGTATGGAACAAATATAATTGATTGTAAATAAATAATTTTTTTTTGTCTCCATCCCATATCATTTAACTTTTAGTCAAATAATTAGTTTGTGTTATTCGATTTACTATCAATTAAGGTGTATTTTCAATTTAAATAATAAAAATAAAAAGGGTGAATTCTCAAAAACTAAACCTTGAGTTTGGAATTTCTCATACAATAACACTTTAAAAAGTTCTCAAATAACATTTATTTTTCAAAATGACTATACAACCCCTATTGGCTACTACTCTTCGTTTCGCTAACCACCCTCCTTTGGTAACCTATGCCTCTACGTACGAGTTGGCCCTACTTGTCAACCCCCTCTGCACACACGTCCTAGCTCTGCTGGCCACCCTCATCCTCTTCTCTAACCTTGCCTGTGCATATGCATGCAAACTGGTTTTGTTGGCTAACCTCCCCCCCCTCTCTTTCTCTCTCTCTCTCTTGGTCACTTGCGCCCTCAAATGCAAGTTGGCCTCATCGACTATACACCTTCGTGCACTAATTGATCTTATTGATTGCTCCTACTCCCCCACATGTCTCTGCATGTTCACCCCTTTTCACGCATATGATATCCTTAGGTCTAAAGAGGACGATTAGAGTTAGTGTAGGTGCCTATGACCCCCTTGGGTTCGACAAGGGCACAAGGTAATTATGGAGGTGACAAAATTCAAAAGAGATTTTTTTATTTTAAAATATTGATCATATTTTGAATTCAAATATCACCATATAGGATGTATGCTCTATTCAATAAATTTTAAATTATATCATTTGTTTGCTATTATAAATCTCATCCCTAATAAAATTTTAAATTGTCTCTATTGAGACAATCAAATTGATTAGTATATTATTATATAGGTTCAAGTTATGTGTAAACATGATATACGTCATTTAATATAACGAAAAATATTTTTTTTAAATTTAAAAATAAAATTAGAAATTACTGATTTTCTAAGTCCATCAATTATAGCCTATGATAAAATTATTTTTAAAGTCACATAGTAAATAAGAATTATCTTCATCTCCATACAACTTTGTGGTAAAAGTACTCGAATATCTTATTTTTTCGGAGATCATAGAAGTGGTCAACCATAATGTAAATGTTTTTGTACTTCCAATGAAAAGATAATTTTTTAGAAAACCTATTTTACATTTTTGTTAAGTGTGTTTTCGAAGCCTTCACGTTTAGGATTTTTGAATTTTTTAGGTTTGGAGAATATTCCAACCTCAAATAGTTTGAAGCTTATAGATTCCTAGCCGAACTTCTTAGTAAATCCGAGAAAGCCTTTCCTAAATAATGAAGAGCTTTGAGTTGAGACTAAGAGAATGATTCCGCATAGATAATTATGAATCGAGATGGTTTGGAACAAACGAATAGAAGTAAGATAATTATTTGGCTTCTCCAAAATAAATGTGTCTTCTATTAATCTTAGAGAGAGAGGGGAGGACTTGGGATATGTGACTCTATTTTTTTTGTATTTTAATTTCATTGGAGTTTCTTTGTATGTGATGTAATGGATTGGGTAGATAAACACTTAAAGAATTAAGATGGTTTGAGACCAATACATGGAAGGAATAATATCTCCAAATTGTGTCTTGGATTAGTATCTGACATAAACGCAATGAATATAACAAATATAATAAAACAAATATCTTTGTTGATGTATAAAAAAAATTAAGAATTTAAAAAATATATATATATATTTAGGCATTTTAATCAACAAACGTTATTTTACAACCTTCCATATTCTTTTCCTTTGTTATGGGAAACAATGAGGTAATAATATCTTCTCATAAATGGGATATTTAATTGTTACGTTTTTAAGGAAATAAAGGCCAACGCTCGAGTATGGATCTCTATAAATTTCCATGATAGAGTGTTGTGAGCACCAAAAAGAATTAGGATCCCTCTAAATTGTCGATCTGAGGAAAAGAAAATGAAGTCGATTTGGGTGTTCTTGTTCATCGCTCTCCTCCTTTTTCATGTCACTGAAGGTTCTCTTCTCCTCATTCCTCTTGTCATCTTCAACTTCATCACATATATATTATGATGTTCTCTTTATCTTGTTTTATCATTTATCATTTCTCTACAATTATATGATCATATCTAATTACAAGATGGAGAATTCACAATACTAATTTTCATATTTTTGTCATTTGTTTTCCATTTTGATATATTTATGTTACATATTATATTGACGTGAAATTTCATGCTATGATATATTATCAGGATTAACATTTGAGGAGTATTACACACAGCTTATATCTACACACATTATTTTTGTATTTTATACAACAGTTTTGTTATCTTTAATAATTTATTTATTTATTTATTTATTTAACATTTATATCATCAAATAATTTTAATATTTGATATGCTTTGTCTTCTTTAAAATCCCACCATCATAATAAGGATAAGTAGAGTTATCCTTGTATAGTCTCTCTCTCTCTCTCTCTCTCTCTCTCTCTCTCTCACTCTCTCATAGTGGTTTCGTTTCTTTTCTTGCTCGTTTGGCACACAAGAAAGCAAATACGAATGCTTGGAGGTGTAATGAATGTGTTGCCATTATAGTGTTATTATGTTGAGACATTTCGATGATGATTGAAATCTAATATCCTAATGGGCGAACTCTTATACGGTCGCGACTTGAGATTTATTTTTTTAGATAATTTTATATTATCTACGAAGAATGTATCTATTATGAGTTGACCTTATAATTTTTACTTTGGTATTCTTTTATAATTTTATATTTATTATTTTAATATCCTAATGGGCGAACCCTTACGGTTGCGACTTGAGATTTATTTTTTGGATAATTTTATATTATCTATGAAGAATATATCTATTATGAATTGACCTTATAATTTTTACTTCGGTATTCTTTTATAATTTTATATTTATTATTCTAATATCCTAATGGGCGAACCTTTACGGTTGCGACTTGAGATTTATTTTTTGGATAATTTTATATTATCTACGAAGAATATATATATTATGAATTGACCTTATAATTTTTACTTCGGTATTTTTTTTTATAATTTTATATTTATTATTCTAATATCTTAATGGGCGAACCTTTACGGTTGCGACTTGAGATTTATTTTTTGGATAATTTTATATTATCTACGAAGAATATATCTATTATGAATTGACCTTATAATTTTTACTTTGGTATTCTTTTATAATTTTATATTTATTATTCTAATATCCTAATGGGCGAACCCTTACGGTTGCGACTTGAGATTTATTTTTTGGATAATTTTATATTATCTACGAAGAATATATATATTATGAATTGACCTTATAATTTTTACTTCGGTATTCTTTTATAATTTTATATTTATTATTCTAATATCCTAATGGGCGAACCCTTATGGTTGCGACTTGAGATTTATTTTTTGGATAATTTTATATTATCTACGAAGAATATATCTATTATGAATTGACCTTATAATTTTTATTTCGGTATTCTTTTATAATTTTATATTTATTATTCTAACTCATTAGTTGATATCTTGCTTATTCTCCGTCCCTCCTATTGATTGAATAAACTCATAATATACATATTTTTTTAATCAAAATTTTTATTTAGATTTTATTTTTGTAACATTCCATTTATATTGGTGATGGTCGATCGAACAAATATAATTGAACGTAGATAAATTATCTTTTTATCTCGATCGTATATAAATATACTTAATGTTGGATTTACTGTCACTTGAGACTTATATTTTAAATTAATGGAAATCAGGACAAGAGGGAGAGAAGAAGAAGAAGACATGCAGGCAAGACATGTTCTCGAGGGCCATATGCACCACTGAGCGTTGCAATAAGTTTTGTAGCGGTAACGATCATGGAGTTGGCTATTGTCCTCCGGAGAACATCAACGAATGCAGCTGCTTCTATTGGTGTGATGCTTAATTAGGGTTCATGTGGGAACTTATCATATTAATAATCATTATATTGGGGGCATTAAAACCATCTCAGTTATCTGAATAATAATACTTAAGCTATCCCGTTATTAAACATTGTTAGTGTCAAAATTATTTGCAAATCCTAATCCAATCTCATTTAATATTTACGAAAGAAGAAAAAAATCATCTCATGTGAGATAAAAAAAATATTTTTATAACGAGAAGGAGAATATTCTTAAAATAAAAATTATTTAATTTAAAAGACTTACTAATCATCTATTGGATACATTTTAAATTTATATCTTTTATTTTTTTGTTATTATAAATCTCATCTCTAACAAAATCTTAAATTAATAATTTTTAAATACATCAATTATAGTCGATGATTAAACTATTTTCGAAGTCATATTATATATATATAAATATATAATAAAGTAGAGTTAACTACTAATCTTCATGATTGTTATCAAATAAAAAATATTAATAATTCGAGTACCTAAAACACGCTTTATTACTCTTTTATCAATCCACTGGTCTGCTTATATCAGCCAATTACAGTACACAGAAACGTATGTGGCGCAAACTCCCATAATGCCCCTCCGATAGGGTCGGTTACCAAGATGTCCGTCGATGGGGAGGCGGCGCCACCCCCGCCGCTCGTCCACCGCGACTGGTTCTTCCCCTCCGCCGCCCCCTTTCTCCACACCGCCCCGTCCTCCTCATCCTCCTCTTCGAAACCCGCAGACCCTAGGCGGCCCCCGCTCTTTCCGTCCACCCGAAGGAACCCCAAACCCTATCTCGGTCAATCCAGGCCGCCGATGACCACGAGAAGTTTCCCCTCGTCGTCTGGTTCTTCGTCCGCCCCTTCGTCGTCGTCGCCGTCGCCGCTGCAATCCTTTGTCGCACGCGGGGACTACAGGTACGCCGGGATCCGCCGGAAGGTCTGCTTCGATGCGCCGAGGACGAAAGACGCGGCGAGAATGGAGGGGCGGAAAGCCGCTCCGGGTCTCAGAACGGCGGCAATTACTGATAGCGGCGCGGGTTCTCCCGGTGGTCGGATGAAGAGCCGCTGGCCCTTGTCGGTTTTCGTCGCGGTTGGTTGATTTCCTCGGTTACTTGTCGATTTCTTTAAATCTACTGTAATAATTAGGCAATAAATAGTTAATTGGTAAGCTGTTTCTTTTCGTTGGATTTTTGGGATTTGGTAAAATTAATTCTCCGTCACATCCTTTCGCTTGCACGGGTTAAGATGACTTGATATGAAAAGGACACAAATTTAGTGGGTACCATGAGAGGGTACAGTCTCACCTCAAGGCCTCCTTGAATTGTCTCTTTTGAATACAGGGACTTTTAACAGAAGCCGTGACATGCCGAAAGGAAGATGAAAGCTTCTTGTCATGGTGTGACAGGCAACCTACTGTTGTAGTTTCTTGGCTTCCTCTGCTCATCATCAGTAGACAGAACAAATACTCAACGAATCACCAAGAAACCATGGCATTATTTATAGCTAAAACGAATTAAATAGGCTAGTGTTCTCACCAACTGGTGTTCAGCTGGCATCGATGTGAAAAGTCCCAACTGTTGTCTATATTCGCCGATTATCCTATTGTGGAGGGAACTTAAAACAAAACCAGAAAGGTAATAAGGAAGAATTCTGCAAAGACTACTTTATTTCAAATGCAGTGGGATTGGACAAAAGCTAAAACCTGGTATTACTTCGGTAGTTAACCTTGGACTGAGTTACTGCTTGAGAAAAGCTTCCTCCACCACCGTGCGTACACATGCCATCTTCTTTCTTTTCCTTTTCTGTTGGGAGGAGGTTGTTGGAAGGAGGTAATGGGGGAACGGAATTATTAAATTAACATGTGAGCACGGGAACCGAATTTCATGGGTGATTGGTCTAGTATATTGTCGTTAACCATAACTCCTAACATACAAATTGACTGAAAATTACATAACCTTTTAGTATTTGAAATATATATATATATACAAATTTGCTTATCTTGTTGTTTAAGAAATCCATCTATTGGACAATTAATCCAAAAGTACAGACTGAGTGCAATGACTTATTTGTCGTAGCATTTGCAAATTGTATACTTGTTGTTTAACATTCAAATTGGTGCTTGCAGGTTGTTATCACTATCTTATGCTCCCTTGTTCGCAAGAACTTTTTATTATACAATGAAGTTTTACTTTTACAGGTTAGTAAGCATGAACATTCATATTTGTTTATGGAATTTAGTTGGTTGCCATTGTAACTTGCTTATACATGGCATGGAGGATTTATGTCATAATTTGTTTATATTAGCATAGGATCTTTCTGCATTCATTTTCAACTATTTGCCACTGTGTGGATCCTTGCTTCCATTCGGCTCCTTTAATAAAAATATTTTGATTTACTTGAGGAACACAATTTTTTTAATTTTTTTAGTATGTCTATCATTGGTCTTCATCTATCTCTCATGACTTTAATTGTAGTAAGTATTAACTGACCTAGCTTTATCAGCACATTTGTAGGATTTGTTAACATGTTTAAATCATCTTACATGGTTTTGTTTATTTATGCTTAGTTAATACTTAATTTTTGGTTATTTCAAACATTTCATATTTTATCGCTAGCAATAGAACATGTCTCAATAACATCATCTTTGCAACACTATATTTAGAGGTAGATGTCAAGATTCGGGTCACATAAACAAACTCTCTAATCTCTATAATTAGAAGGAAGTTTGTGTACATTGACCCTCCTCAAACCCTGCATTGATGAGAGTCTCATGCACTGGATATGCCTTTTTTTAGGCTTAGTTTTCATATAGAGTATAAATAAGAGTTTCTAATGGTCCAGTACAATCATAGATGTATTGTTTATCCATCCATTATGTAATATGGTTTCTTTGTTTTTATAGTTTTAATTCATTTTATTTTTCAGGATCGGCTGTCTATTCTTGATTCTAGAGTTCGAGCATGTGGTGTGTGTGCTCCATTGGTTCTAGCAAATATTACATCAGAAGAGAGTGATAAGATACTAAGTAGAAGCCGTAAAAGTTCTGCACTATTTGCTTCAATTGCAATACTCTCCATTCCATTTATTGCTTTCAAGTACATTGATTATGTGTCAAAATTAAGAAGATCAACAGATTCTGAAGCAGTTTCTCTCAGCAAGCAGTTAGCATACCGTGTTGATGTATTTTTATCAGTCTATCCCTACGCTAAGCCATTGGTTCTACTTCTTGCAACTTTGCTGTTGATAGGCCTTGGTGGATTGTCACTTTATGGAGTGACAGATGATACCTTGGCGGATTGTCTGTGGTTGTCTTGGACTTATGTAGCTGATTCAGGGAATCATGCCAATTCAATTGGCTTTGGTCCCAAGTTAGTTTCACTTTCTATAAGTTTTGGTGGAATGCTTATATTTGCCATGATGCTTGGGCTTGTCTCTGATGCTATCTCAGAGAAGTTTGACTCACTGAGAAAAGGCCGAAGTGAAGTGATAGAGGAAAATCATACGCTGGTACTTGGTTGGAGTGACAAGTTGGTAAACTGCATCCCACTCCTTATATTTTCATTGAATTTTACATATCCTTTATTTTCTTGCTAATTGGCATGTGTAATTCTCTAAATCTCAACCATCAGTCTCATTTGGTTGTGAAAATTGTTTGGTTTTGTGTGTTTGAAGGTGGGTAACAGTGACCTCAGTCTAGCCTTGAATGAGTATACAGATTAACATATTTATGCATTTTTAATTTCAAAACATTAGTGTCAGTATTTGCTCAGGTTCTTTTTATCCAAAGCTTTGGTGACACACAAAGTCCTTGGAGTCATTTTCTGATAGATATCTTGTTCATTTTGTTGACTTTTGTAAATTCAGCTTTAAGTAATTTCTATATGGTTGATTATCAACCCTTCTAGAATAATCTGATTGCAAAACTGTCATTATTGCTATCATGGATGACATTATCAAGTAAATAGCCAATTTATTATGCTTGCTAGGAATCAGAAACATAATTCGTAAAACAGCCATTTGAATTGGTTTTATGATGCCTACTCCGATGCTGGCTCGAGAGCCAATTAGATGTATTCTAGTTAAGGGTTATGATTCTAATCCAACGATTGTATCATTACCTACTCAGAATATATTATTGGTAATAAAATAGAATATAGATGGAACTTTAACCCAAGGATTTTAATTTCGAATAATACCACTCGTACCGGGCGGTACGTACTAGTCCGCCAGCAGACTGGTACACGGACCGGTCGCTACTAGGTGGTACCGTTGATTGGGGCTGTTTCCGCCCCATTACCATCCTAAATCGGGCGATGACCGAGGGAGAAGAAAGAAGAGGGAGAAGGGTGGTATTAGATTGGCGTTGCTCTCCGCTCTCGTCTGTCGGCGACTTCTCCTCATCCGCGCAGGGAAAAGAATCCTCGATGTCATGGGAAAAAGAGAGGCGACGTTGTAGAAAACGATTATATATATATATATAGGCGACATCACCAATGTGACGTCGCCTTGTTTTTCTGCTCGTGTGGGGAGAAGAAATCGAGGTTTCTTCTCCTAATGCGCCCCTATTTTTTACTTATGTTTGTATGTGTATATATATTTAAATATATATATACATACATATATATATATATACATACATATACATGTGGGGATTCTTCTCCCCACGCGCCAAAAAGGGCGACGAGGCAGTCGACCTTCTTTTCTTTTTTACTTTTATATATATAATACAGTATCGTACCGTATCGAATGAATCTTGAAACTTTGGTATGGTGCGAAATTTCAATCATTGCTTTAATTTAATGTTTATATTTGTATTTATACTATAATAACAATATAAAATTGTATGCATAAATAGTTTTATATCTTGATTTGATGGTAGCGATCTGGTCCGATGTATGTTGGGATTTAGTCAGGTTAGACCGGGTTTCCTTGTTAGAGGTATGATTATTAATCAAATCATATATGAATTAAACTGTTGGATTATTGGCTTTAAATTGGATCAAGTTTTTCAGCTTCTTAGATTTGATTTTGATTGACCCCCATCGTCTTCTTTTACAACCTAGCTAATATCATTGTTCAAAATTTTTAAACCTCCCAATGCATAGAACAATTTGCTATTCTTGCAGAAGAGCCTTCATATTTTGTAGAAAACGATGACATATTCCATTTGGTTCTTCATGGAGTTTAGTTGCCTCTATTTTTTTGGTCATTTTCTTTAACTCACTGAATCCAGAATTTTAGGCACACTATCACATGGACCACCACAATTCATGTAGGTGAAGTGGGGTTTGAAGGCAATGTGGCCCACCATGCTGCTGTCATTATACCTGGTGTTCATCTCTATTGGATTAGAGATTCATTGGCGTGTATAGTATATCTCTATGTGGCTCACAAGCCACGAGCAATGGTCACTCTGATACCATATATGTCATAACTCGAGCCTGAAAATCATATGAGCTAAACCTTGAATAAGGAGCACTTCAAAGATTGCTATTTTGAGGTAGGTGGTGATCATATTGTGGGACTAATTGGACCACTGAATTGCAATTATACTACCATTAGACACTCCAAAAAAATGTATGTGCGAGTGATACTGTAGTCATACAGAAATTCAATAGGACTATTGTGACAGCTTATATTTTATTCATTGATCAACAGTCATTAGGAATCATGGGGTACACTCCTAAAAGTTACTCATTTATCTAGTAGGTAGAACTTATGTCTTTAGATGTGGATTATGCCTTCCTGCTAATGTAAAACTTTTTGTGTTATTATTTGTTTCCTTATTGATGAGAGCCACCCTTTCCTTTATCAGGAAGTAAACTATTCTCCAAATGTAATTCAAAATTTGTAATCTAGTCATCCTATTGATGTAACCTCAGCTGAAGTTATTCATGTGATTAATATAGTGAACCACCTACTTCATAATTTACATAAGACATTTCTGAATTAATTGAGGCTGTTCTATGTTGTGATTTTGCCGATGTGGTTGTTGTAGACGAGTTGAAAACTTACCCATCAAGAATCATGGTCCTAATGTCATTATTGACATCAGAGGTTTCAAGCTTAATAAGGCAGGGATATTGTGCTGTCTTATTTTTCTTGCATTTGGGCAGCAAATACTACTAACTTATTGTGTATTATATGTATATATCTGCAATTTTTGCTATTCCATTAGTGAAACAATTTAGTTTTGGCTACAGGGTTCCCTATTGAATCAACTGGCTATAGCCAACAAGAGTTTGGGTGGTGGCACCGTGGTAGTGATGGCTGAGAGGGACAAAGAGGAAATGGAACTAGATATTGCAAAAATGGAATTTGACTTTAAGGGAACATCAGTCATTTGCAGAAGTGGGAGTCCTTTGATTCTTGCTGACTTGAAAAAGGTCCACTTGAATTCTCACGATACATCTTTCCTAGAGGATCTTAGTCATCAAAATATATCTTCTCTTGAGTTACTTTTCTTTGTCATGTTTTGTAATAGTACTTGGACATGGCTAGTTGGCGACTATTGCTTTCTGTTATTCTGCTATAATTACTTGCTTGCTTTCTTTTAAATCTGTTTGCAGGTTTCTGTTTCTAAGGCCCGTGCAGTTGTAGTCCTAGCTGAAGATGGGAATGCTGATCAGGTAACATTCATCAGTTGTTAGAGTTGTCATACTTTATAGGACAAATTATTGAATGTCTTTAACTGCAGAGTGATGCACGAGCATTACGGACGGTATTAAGCTTAACTGGAGTCAAAGAAGGGTTAAGAGGTCATATAGTGGTTGAACTTAGTGATCTAGATAATGAAGTCCTTGTTAAACTTGTTGGTGGAGACCTTGTTGAAACTGTTGTTGCTCATGATGTAATTGGCCGCTTAATGATTCAATGTGCTCGCCAGCCTGGTCTTGCACAGGTTAGTTGTGAATCATGCTTTTCTTTTTGTTTTTCTTCGTGGCTTGATTTTTTTCATTTAGTTTTTTGTTACTTACGGGAAACTCTGATGCTGATGCTCGAGCAATAATCCAACTGAAATGGATGTTTATCATTGTCTTTTTAAGAGTTGTATGATGCTATAAATTATGTTCACAATGCTTTCATTTTCAATTTCATTCCAATCATACTGACACAAATAGATATTATTCTGGATACCTATTCTTGCTGTTTAGCTAGAACTGTCAAGTCTTATTTAACTGTCATGCAATGCATCCTTCTCCAGTTACTTTGTAGAGATCGTTTTAAGCAGTATAGGCTATGACTGCTGCTTTAAATCAAGGTCATGTGATCCTTCAACTAGTATTTAGCAATTTGCTCTGCCTGAATTCAAATCTTGTCTTTGCCCTTATACATATGTGTCGTGCTTGATGCTGGATATTATGTGCTCTAGTATAGACTATAGACAGTTAGAAATTTCCATCCCTAGACCCCGCATTAGTGGGAGCCTCGTGCACTGGGTATGCCCCTTTATTTTCTCTCTCCAATTTTTCCAAGAGATATAACAACACATTCTTTTTTCTTCTTTTCAAAGTAAACCTTTGTGCTGACATGGACCCTAGTTTGCTGTACATATAGGACTCCACCTACCTTCATTTTTGGATCCTGTTCTATCCCTTCCATTCTCCAGGTGCATGGTATTGCTAAAAAAATTTATGTCGAGTGGTATAAAGTGTTAGTTTATTCCTATCACTTTCCTTTTTTGATGTTTCAGTTGTTAACTTCTGATTAATCCTTGTGCTTAGAGTTTATCGGGTTTGGACAGATCTGGGAAGATATCCTTGGGTTTGAAAATTGTGAGTTTTACATCAAAAGATGGCCTCAGTTGGATGGGATGCAATTTGAAGATGTACTTATCAGTTTTCCTGATGCTATACCCTGTGGAATAAAAATGGCATCTTGTGGTGGAAAAATCATATTGAACCCCGATGATTCATACATTCTGCAGGAGGGTGATGAAGTTCTTGTAATTGCAGAGGATGATGACACCTATACCCCAGCAGAACTACCTATGGTGAATTCCTTCTCTTGTTTATATCTATTATTTGTTTGGAATACTTTAAAATGTTTCACTGGACAGCTTTTATGATTTAGAAGATTTCTAGAGATGTGGCCATGTCACAACAGGAAGTTACAGTGTATTTTTCTCAAGGCAAATTGTCCAAGCGCCTTGTTCTGCTTCATTTCCCATATTCATCTATTAATTCACAACAGTGATTTTCTTCTTCAGCATTGTTTAGAGCTAAACTTGTGCAAGCAGTTGAGTTTCCATGTAGTTTCTCACTAGTTGATGTGTATCTTATCTGTAGCTGAGTATATACAATGATGAGTTTTTGTAGTGCATTTTTTTTGTGGCGCATTGCGACCAAAGGCAAATTACTACACTTACAGAGAAAAAAGAAAGGAACATCATGTTTTTATCAGACTAACTGAAAATTTTTTAGCGGGCATATAAAGTTGCAAACAGCAAAAAATAAAAAATAAAAATAACATTTTAATATTTTTAATTCTTTATAAGATCTAGTACACTGTTCTATTCTCGTGAAATGGCTACGAAATGTTGCAGCATGAGATATACAGTTAACTCAAATAAGACAAAAAAGATTCAGTAGACTTATCTAGATAAAGGTGTTCAGGAATCTCATATGTCAGTTTAACACAGCAGAAAGTTTAACTGCCTTGAAGGAAACACAAAAAGAACTCTCATAAATTCCGATCAAAGAGGCAGTGTACATAGAGATATTATCTGGTCTTATAAAAAGCCACAGAAGATACTACCATGTGGCTGGTGACAAAATATAGATGATATGATAGTGGTAAGTTTATTCTTCAGAGCCATAATCTTCTCTTTTTCTATTACTTATGCAGGTTCGGAGAGGATATCTGCCCAAAGACTTCATTGTGCCAAAGTCTCCAGAAAGAATACTGTTTTGTGGTTGGCGGCGAGATATAGAAGACATGATTATGGTAAATTACAAGGAATCAAAAATGATATTTCAACCATTATGTGGACAAGCATGTGGTTTATAGGTACCTCAGGTAGTTTATTTTAGAATTTTGACTTTTGAGGGAACCTTGTGTAGCAATCACAGAATAAAAGTGTACTTATTTGATTTTCCAAACAAGATAATATTGGCAGTTATGGAACAGAGTAAGTATTCAAATTGTTTCAACTTTTAACTGTACCAACTCTGGCTGAAGTAATATTGTTTAACTAGATGGCTATTTCTAGAATTTCTACAAGTGATTTCACATATCTATTGTATTTTGCAGATTCCTCTAGAAAATTTGGTTTCTTATGGTGAAACATTTTTTCAGTTAGTGTCATGCACTGTTACAGATGTTTGCACTTAGTTGATCATGTTTGTTTGAATAAGCTCTTCTATGTTGTGTTGCATTTTGGATTCTCACTACATCCATTTGAATAAGCTTCTACATTGTGTTGCATATCAGATTTCATATTTTCTTTACTTATTTATCTTAAGGAGAAAACATATTATGTCTGGAAAATAAACCCAACTGGCCTTCTGCTCCAAATTATGTTTTAAATTCTCCTTTCATATTTCTCTGTGAGCTAATCACCCTATTGTTCGAAGTTTTTGGTAGTTACGAAATTAATTTCTTAAATTTGCTGACTGCTGCTAATTTGGATATATTTGAACTGATCCTCATTGTAACATTAGTCCAATATGACACAAATTAATGCAGATGTTGCTGGAAACAGTCCTTTCTTATTAAAGATCATTTTATGCTGGTTGCAGACCTTTTTCATGCTTTCCTGTCCTAGATGTGCTTTTTCTGTAATCTTTTTGCTTACATTGATGTAGCTTCTGGTAAAGATACATGACTTTCTACGTCACGTTTGAAGTTAAGGGGATTCATAAATATAATTGTTCATAAAATGGCTGGTATACCTTACAGGTTTCAAATATCAGCGACAGAAGCAAAAAATTTGACCTTTTTCTTTTGGTTACCTTGTTCATTATCTTCTATAGACATAGTCAAGTCACAGCTACCACAAGAATTTTGGTAGAACTAAGAACTATTTGAACTTGCCCCGACTCTGTACAGCTTGCTAATACATCTGTTTCTAGATGTGATATGCATTTATGTATATGTATGCAATATTTAAGAACTTCTCTGTACAAATGTATGCATTAGTATGCGGATGTGTATTCTTTTTCTAGCTTTTGAGGACTTCTTCACAGATTTCTGGGGTGAATATCATTTGCTGGTAGACCTTTGATTCCATTTGTGGTTTAAGTTTAAAACTATAATGTGGTTTTGCTGGGAGAAACTTTTTTTCCATATTTTTATGTTATAATATCTATTTCCATATATTGTTTTCTTTTCAAAATAATAAATTGTGTCATTACTAGCAACACTCAAAATGCTGTTTGAAACAAAATTACAACCATTAGCTTGATCACCTAGCTAGTTTGTAACATCTAGTGACCCTTTTGCACATAGTTTTGTCTTAACTTTTTCAATCATTATTCTATTTACTCTTTAGCAGTTAAATCTCCAATTATGATTAAACTGCAGTTTTAAGTGTTTTCATTGCTAGGTTATCCGTAGTTGACAGACTAGCTTTGGTTATATCACAAGTAAAATAGTCTTGCATTTAGCTACTGTGTTCTATTATTATTATTGGTAATTTATTTTGAAGAATAATATTTACTTTATGTCATTCTTAGTCTTGTCAGGACAGAGCTCAGTGTATACAATGTTCTTTGTCAACTAGAGATTTTGGCAGGCTCCAGAAGGTCTTACTTGCAGCAAATTTTGGTGTTAATATAGTTTTGAAAATACCTACAGGTGTTGGATGCTTTTCTAGCACCCGGATCAGAGTTGTGGATGTTCAATGATGTTCCTGAGAATGAGAGGGAGAAAAAGCTTATAGATGGTGGTCTGGATTTCAATCGATTGGAGAATATATCTCTGGTCAACCGTGAAGGAAACGCTGTCATCCGACGTCACTTAGAGAGCCTTCCGCTAGAATCATTTGATTCTGTAAGTTAAATTGAAATTCTAACATGTTTTCCTTTTTGTGTTTTATGAGATTATAATTAGAGCACGAAGGATCTTACATTGATGAAAGCCAAACTATTGCATCAATCTCAATTTTGACATATTTTACAGATCTTGATTTTGGCTGATGAATCAGTAGAAGACTCAGCAATACAAGCTGATTCAAGATCTCTTGCAACATTACTTTTAATCAGAGATATTCAGGTTGAGGATTGAAATTTCATTTAGTTTTTGGCAGGAATTGTCTGTAGTTTTCAGTCATCGGCCTTATCTTTGCATTGTTATCTCTAGGCAAAGCGGCTTCCTTATAAAGAAGCCATAGTCTCTCATGTTTCAAGAGGAAGCTTCTCTCATGGTACTTGGATTGGTGATATGCAGCAAGCATCGAATAAATCTGTCATTATTAGTGAAATCCTTGATCCTAGGACCAAGAATCTACTGTCTGTGTCGAAGATAAGCGATTATGTTTTGTCAAATGAACTGGTGAGCATGGCACTGGCAATGGTCGCAGAAGACCGCCAAATAAATGATGTGCTGGAAGAACTTTTTGCTGAAGAGGTACAATTATTTTGAACTTTTAAGTTCTAGAAGTAAGACAATATTGGTTTCTTTTTGTGAAGATCTCAGCTTGTAAGCAAATTTGGTTCTGTTAAAGTTGTCTGCAATCGAGAATCCTCAATCTGGTCCTGAAATAAGCTCCATTTGTATAAGTGTTATTAAATAAGGAATTATATCGGCAGAAGTTCTCAAACACTCACCACTTACCAGAGTTACTATTACATAACCAGAAAGTACAGTTAAAGAAATAAAATATTCAGTTTAAAAGGTAGGATTACTAGATTTTTATTCACACTTTACTAGTTGCTTGAAAAAATTATGTAGCTAGCATAGGGCTGTTTTGGTCAGATAGCAATATCCAAACGATAGCATAAGTTAGTACTTTTACCTTATTCTCATTTCAAGTCATTTTATTTTGCTATTTGGAGCTTTTTGTTCTTATTTTGCTTATTTAAGCCCATCTGTTATATTTATGTTCTTGAGTCATAAATATAAACATTTAAAACTGAAGGTTTAGACTAGGTGGAAAATAAGACTGAATTAATGAAATGCGATATTGGTAATTCAAAGGGAAGAGAGGGTGTAGTTCATATGGATGGTAAAAATTCTTTGAAGTAGAAGTTTTGGGTAATTTGGATTTATGATTGATGTAGATATTGTTTGTAAAGTAAAAGCAGAGTGATTAAGGTTGAGATGTGGTGTTGAGATTTTATAAGATAGATGACAAAAAAATTGTTTAGCCAAGATGATAATGTTGAGGTTGATTCATGGGATTATGAAAAAAAAATCAATTTCTTATTTGCAGACAATTAGGTATTGCCTTGATAGGCTACAAAATGGAGAAAATTGTTTATAACAATATACACATGTTTAAACTAAATGGATTGATGCTCTAAATAGACAAGGTGAAACTGTATAACTATAAAAAACATGATTGTTGTTTATTTAACAAAGGGATATTCCCTTATTTAGAGAGCTCAAGGTTGGGTATAGATCCATGTAGCTAATTTCAAATGGTTGGGAGTCGGGACATTGTGATCTCTTGTTGTTGCATTCCTAGTTCTTTTTGTGTTGACACATGCACACTTACATTAGCTTATCTATATGCATAAGCTTGAACATAATTGGGGGAACTAAAAATGCTTAAGCTCACATGATGGCTAGAGATATATTCTGAAGTAAGGTTCATCATATCGCGGCATACCACTCGGTACGAGCGATACATACCAGTATGACAAGGGATTGGTACAGGTGATATATCGGTATACCCCCCATGTACCATGTGTCAGTATGCTCGGTATGTACTGTACCAATAGTTGGTCAGTACATCAATACGGATCGGTAAGACGAATCATATTTTGAAGTATCATTTTACTTTGATCAGTTTTTGTAATGCTTCATGAAGTTATGTCACCTGAATAGGTAATTTCAAATTTTAGAGAAGCTTAACTTTTCATTAATTGTGATTGTTAAGTTGTTAATTCTTGCATTGGTTTAACTATGGTTTGAGCAATTAATTAATTCTGTATCAGGGTAATGAAATGCAAATTCGTTCTGCTGATCTTTATGTTCGTGAAGAGGAAGAAATGAATTTCTTTGAAATAATTCTACGGGCCCGACAGAGGAAAGAGATTGTCATTGGTTATCGCCTTGCAAATTCAGAACGAGCAATCATTAATCCACCAGATAAAAATGTGCGACATAAGTGGTCAGCTGAAGATGTTTTTGTTGTTATAGCTGAGAAGGAATGAGATTGTTTGGCATGCAATGCATCAAAATGACTTTGACCATGGAGAAAATAAGTTGTCAACCCTAACTAAGACGGTGAAAGCAGAATCAGTGAACCAAGGTGGCATGACAATATGACAAATGAATGTCTAAAGAAGCTTTAAGAGTCAGCTAGCTGATAAATTAGGAAATCCTAGCAATACAAATTCTGCAGTTTCAACACAGATCTTTTCTGTAGCAAACAATGGTCATAATGGATGCTTTAATTTTGTAAATTGATTCTGCATTTGCAAATATTCTTTAATTTCACATATTTATCAGAAAACTTACATGTATATACTAAAATAAGAAAGAAAAGGTTGAGAACATTTACAGGCTAACTTTTATAAATTCAATAGACAGTAGTGCAGCGCAGCTTTGGTTCTTATAGTTATATAAGTATTTGGCAAAGACGGTTATGAAATACTTTCCAGTTTACAGCAAACTTTTCCTGTTTCTCATCTGACCCTTACTTGGAGCTAACTGCCTTGTTTCTCATGTCCACTATTTTATATATTCAATTCTCATAGAGTTATTATTGTCAGTTTCTGTGGCTCAATTTCCTTGAATTGCACGAAGGTCAAAGGATTTAAATATTAGCAGATGCACTGGAGCACAAACTCAAATCTTTAGCTGTTAAAGTGTTGGTACTCTCTTTTTATATTAGATGGTCTGTAATTTGTCATCTATTATGTTACTCGTGTGAAACTTTGTTGATCAATATGAGATGCTTTTTTGGTCCTCATCTCCATGGGTGTAATTGGTGCAAAACTATTCTTTGTAACCTCTGCAGTTTTCAGAGTTTGTTTAGGGAGATGAAAATGTATTCTCTTGCATACAATAGTAGCATGGAGCATTTTTATATTATATGTTTTATTTTTCTGGTAGCCAACTATTATAGAGGATTCATCATCTGAATCAAGTTTAAATGTATTGACACATCAAAAGAGTGCGTGTATGTATGCGAATGGATTTACGTTTTTATGTCTTCGCCTTGGGATTAGCGACATCATTACAAGGCTTCCAAGTTCTTGTTAGGTGATAAGGTGATTTATTACATTGTTGTCGTTCATATTCTTTCTAATAGACAATGGATAATTCTCTCTTTTCTTGTAAAAAAAAAAAAAGAATCTTATAGATTTTACAAATGATGTATGTTGATGATATTTCATTATGTTATGAAGCTACTGAGAGATCTTGAGATAACATTACTTCAAAATTTTTGTACTTGTGAATAAGAGGTTCGTTGATTAAAGGATTAAACAAACTTGGTTGGATTTCTATTAACATGCGTCATAAGTTGGGTAATTGACAGTGAATTTTGTTCTATCAAATTTCTTTTTTAAATATTAAACTCCGAATTTTTATATATTTAATATCAAAGACCCGAACCCGCATCGGGGCCTTTTCTCTTTGTGATCAGCGACGGCTCCAGAGGAGGACCAGGCCGAACGATCTCGGGCGTCGGATCTTGGGATCCGCTTGACGCGGGTAGCTTCTAGGGTTGCTAATCAACCCAAAAGGCGGCCTCCCTATAAACCCTTCGCTCCGCTTCGACGCCGCGAGCACACCCGCAGCAGCAGCAGCAGCAGCAGCAGCGAGGGAGTAGGAGTGCGCTTGGGATGGTGAGATGGCCTCAACTCTTCTTCCACTTTGTCTCCGGTCATGGATCTACTCACCTAGAATCGATCTCAATCCTTTCGGTCTACCTTCGTCGCTATTTCTCCCTAGATCCGTGACTTTGTTCCGAACATTGGAGATCTCGAACGGGAACTATTTGGCTATTATTCTTCGATGCGTTAGTAGTCCCCACATCGCGATCGGGCTTTTAGTAGTTCATTGGCGATTTGTATTTGCTTGTGCAATTGCGTCAACTTTGTGCGTCAGGCTGCTGGATGTCTATCTCTGTCGCTCCCATCTCTTAGCTTTACTGATCGTAATGCGCTTTCTTGGATTATAAGTCTCGAAACTTTTTGGGGGAAGAGCTTGGTCCATGTTGTTCATTTACTATGGTACAGTTCCCTAGTCTATTTTCTCTTACAAGTGAGCCTCTATGGTCCTCTGTATGGCATGTTTTGTCTCTGCATTTGTATTTGGAACGATGCAAGTGATTGCTGTTTTAATCTTTGGCCCTCTCTTCACAAGATATGGCTGATTTTGATTCTTTATGATTCCTGTTCTGGTTATACTAGTAAAACGCTGGGTGACTTTCGTAGGTGATGGATATACTAAAAATTGTTAATGAATAGTGAAGTTCAGTTCATATTTGCTATGAATTTTCTTTTTAATATCTCATATGGCTACTTTTTATATACTGTATCCTATTCGGTTGTTAGGCATCGAAAAATTATTTCTCGTGATTCTAGTAAAAACTTGTGGTGTTCTCTGCTTTGTGTATCACCATAATCAGTTTGTAGGAATCGTGGTTGTTATGTTTATACAAAGATTACTATACCACTATTGGCTCTTATTTGACCTGTGAGCCATAAGCTTTTGATACTCCTCACCACAGCTGCCACGGTAAATTGTTCTGTTTCTTTTTTTTACCTATTCGATGATGAACTGCTGTTATCATTGCTAATTTTTTTTGTCATAGAAGGCAAATCCAAGTTTATAGTAACTTCGCAGTTTTACTTATTTATCTTGTTGGTGGAAAAAAGAAGAAAATTTATCTTTAAGCTGTTTTAAATGTCGGCTGCCTAGATAATTCTAGATTCAGTTGGTGATTGACAAGTTAATTTTTTTCTCTTCTCCATTTATTTGCGCCGGAATACAAATGTTTTATGATGAAGTTGTTTTTGAACTTTGTGTTTGGTTGATTGATGCATCTAATAATCTGCAGAACTGGAGAAGCTATTTGTGATTTCTTTTCGTAGTTGCTTTAGTTGCAGTTCCATTTTGCATGAATGTAGCACATTCCATGTAATTGATGCAATGCAATTATCCTTTATCATTTATTTCTTACTGGAAATTGTTGCATGATTTTATGATAGTTCTCATGTGCTTGCAGCTCTCTTCCAATGTTGCAGTTTTCTTATACTGAATGTTGCAAGAGGTTATATTGTAGGATTTAACCCCTAACATGTCTTGTTGTCTCAATATATTCTTTCATTTATCTTTTGATTTCACTAGGTTTTCTATATTTTTATTCCTCATCTTCTGTTACTTGGACTTCTGGGTTGTTTGATATTTTCTTTATAGTTTTAAATAGTTTTACTGGTTTTTACATAATTCTGGTTGAATTATTTAATGTTTTGTTTGTTAGTGAAGGGCTTTAAATGTGTTAACTGAGTACAAAAATATTTTTAATTTTTCAGGCCTTCGTCAAAACTCAGAAGACCAAGGCTTACTCCAAGCGTTATCAAGTTAAGTACAAGAGAAGAAGAGGTATTATTTATATTCCTATAATTTTTGCTTATCAGACTGCTGTTGGTTAGTTAATGTATATTTCTCGAGTGTGCAGAGGGGAAAACTGATTATCGTGCAAGGATCAGGCTTATTAACCAGGACAAGAACAAATACAACACACCTAAATACCGATTTGTTGTTCGATTTGTATCCTAGGAAGTTGTTGCTATTATTTCTTTTTGCCTTTTCTTAAACTTATCAGTGGCAATTTTTGTTTGATTCTTAATAAGATATGTGGCTAGACTAACAAAGATATTGCTGCACAAATAATATCTGCAAGCATTGCTGGTGATCTGGTTCTTGCATCTGCATATGCTCATGAACTCCCCCACTATGGGCTTGAAGTTGGCCTTACTAATTATGCTGCAGGTAATTCTCTACTGGCTTGTTTCTTGTTTATGAATGTACTTTATTGGTGAAAAATCATTTTTGCTGCCGGTTAGCCTATTGCACTGGACTTCTCTTGGCACGACGCGTTCTGAAGATGCTTGAAATGGATGAAGAATACCAGGGAAATGTAGAGGTACTACTTATGTATTTTATGGTGATATCGTATTGCCACTTTTGATGGACATCTTCTGCATAACTTGTATGTCTTTGTCAGGCCACTGGAGAGGACTTTTCTGTTGAACCTGGTGAGAGCAGAAGGCCTTTTCGTGCTCTACTTGATGTTGGCCTTGTGAGGACAACAACAGGCAACCGAGTATTTGGTGCTCTTAAGGTATATTGCTTTTTCAATGTTAAGTTATTTTAGCTTTAGTATTTTGTAAATTTTAATGCGCCTTTAAGCTTCTAAACTTCTGTCTTTTTCCTACCATAGGATGCTTCTTTGCTTTGATAACTCATAATTGTTCATAGACTTGAGTGCTGCATGTGACATTATGTCCATCTCTCTGTTTTGTTTGATACAATAATGTTGTGTGACTTGTGTCATGATAATGAAAGAAATTGTTATTTTATGTTAAAAAAGAAGATATCTAATCTGGACTCTCCTCTCTTGTTTTACATCTGTGGAGTTGTGGTCATGGTCAATGTTTTAGTTGTGAGCCAAGACTCTATTGAAGGTTTCAAAGCCTAAATATTAAGGCCATGGTTTCCATAAGTTGAAGCCTTGAACCCCTTGGGCCTCTTGTCTGGTTAAGTGGAGTTGCTGCTGCTGCCCCTTCTTAGTCATGGTTTTTTTTTCTTTGGATTCTTAAACCCTTCCTTGCAGCCTCCTTTTTGTACTCCCTAGGTTTGTTGATAGTTTCTTGATAAATTCCTTGCAAGTTCTTAAATCTAGATACCCATGAATTGGTCACTTTTCTTCATCAGCATGAATTTCTTGTCCAATGTGGCTGATATACAATGAAGCATAATCCTTGGTAGCAATGATGCTGATATTGATTGGGCATCATTGCAAAACCATGTGACTTTATTTGATAACTGATCACATAGGTCAATTTGAGGTCGTCTTGTTGCTGCAATGTGATTAAAATCTGCACTGCAGTCCTGTGCATGTTCAAATCAGTTATAACCTATTTGGGATTTGTATTTCACCTACTTGTGTTCCCATATTTTTCTTGGTACCATGGCCTTCTGTTCCATTTGTCACTAAAAAGGCATATGTACAATTGGAACTATTTCCACTTTGTTTTCATTGTATGAAAAATATCATTCTGTGCTTCTTCTTTTATGTCCATCGAGAATAAGTCTTACCTTGCTTTTGTTTTGGCCTCTTCATATCCTGCTTCCAATGCATAGATGTTCCATGATATGTTCTTGCTTCCTATTCATTTTCATTCAATTCTTAGCATGACAAATTGGAAGCAAATGCATGACCTATGTTGTCAATTATTATTTGTCTTCATCTTTATTTGGCTTGGGATTTATTCACAGTGCCAATAAGTTTCCAAAAGTATGGGACTTTTGGTTCCTCTTCTGTTTCTTTTATAGTAATTTTCTACTGTTAGTGATTGATAGGTGATACTAATATTTTATGGATTCATTGTATTTGTGAATGTAGGGAGCATTGGATGGTGGACTTGATATCCCTCATAGTGACAAGAGGTTTGCAGGTTTTAAGAAGGATGAGAAACAACTTGATGCAGAGGTTCACAGGAAATACATCTTTGGTGGTCATGTTGCTTCATACATGAAGGTTGAATACTTTTCGCTGCCCTGTTAATTTTTGGCCGTGAATTTAAATTAATGTGATGATACTCATGCTAATTCTATCAACTCACTACATGCATACACATATAGACAAACAAACATATTACTAAGTTATATATATGTATCGATGCGCACAAACACACACACTCTCTCTTCGTTGGTTCGGTAGATATGGTTCATTCTTGGAAATATATCTACCGGTCCTTGTTTATTCTCTCTGCATTTCTAAAATTTTAAAATGTGTTGCTTCAAAGCATATTACAGATTCTCAGTGGATGTTTTATCATTGGTGATTGTTGCTTATCTTGACTTTTTATTCCTTCCTCTCTTAGACATTAATGGAGGATGAGCCAGAAAAGTACCAGGCACACTTCAGTGAATATATCAAGAGAGGAATTGAGCCTGATGACATGGAAGAGATGTACAAGAAAGTTCATGCTGCCATTCGTGCAGATCCAACAGCAGTGAAGTCCACAAAACCACCACCAAAGGAGCATAAGCGGTAGACACTAACTAGTCACATTCGAATAACAAATATCAAATATCATCGTTGTTCGGGACACTCAACTTCATCCTGATCAATTTGGGTTTGTTTTTGCAGATATAACCTGAAGAAGCTCACTTACGAGGAAAGGAAGGCTAAACTTATTGAACGATTGAATGCCCTTAATGCATCTGCTGGTGCTGATTCTGACGATGATGAGGAAGATGACTAGTGAACATTTTTTTTTTATTGAAGTTCCATCTTTGTATCGTAGCTGCGGTCATCCATAATCGTCTTGTTGCATACGACTCTCTGGTGTTTAGCGAAGTTTTGTTGGTTTAATCCACATTCCCCTGAAAGTACAATTGACAATCGGACTCAAATTTGGTTTAGTATGTTGTTGTCGGAAATGCTCAGCCTTGAAAACTGTCTTCTGTGCTGTGGGATGATCGCTGGTTCCTTTTTATGCTGCTGCTTCTTGGTTTCGGTTTCGTATCCTTGCTGATACTCAACAGCTGCTGGGTTGATCTCATGGCTTATGAACGCTGCGCGTGACGGGATTCGACTCGGGTCGTCGTACGGTCAGGTCCAATCGGGATCTAATCAACTATTAATTATGATCATCATGAATCTGATGCGCGAATTTAGACGTGTTTAGACGGCTGTGATTGCATGCATGCGGTTCGGACAAGAAATTCTTTTTCTGGTTTATTATTGAGTCGTCGGAGGCTCATGAGCACTGCCTCTCTCCTCTTCCCCCGCCTTCCCCTTCCCCCTTCCCCCTTCCCCCTTCCCTTTCTTTCCTCCGTTATTTATATCTCCCTTGAATACTTATCTCCCCCTTCCTCCACGGCGTGAGCATAGTTTTTGTTGGGTTCCTGATCTGGCGATGCTTCGATTGTTCTTTCAGAAGCCACCGCTGCTGCCATCCGCCATCCCGGATTTCGTTTTCTCCCTTCTTTCTGCCTCCCTCGAGAAGACTCTACTTGAAACTTGAGGTTTTGGTCTCCCTTTTGTTCCCCCTTTCCTCCGCGCCGCGAATTTCTTCATTGGGTTCAAGAAATTGGAGTTCCTGATCTGGTGATGCTTCGATTGCAGAATCCACTGCCGCTGCCATCCGCCCCCTCGAGCTCCGTTCCTCCGTTCTTGTTACCTCCGTCCACAGATTCTACTTGAAACTTGAGGTTTAGGTCCCCCTTCCTCCATTAGGGTACGGCAAAAATTTCTTCGGAGGGTTCAAGAAATCGAGGGTTCTTGCAGGAGCCTCTGCCGCCATCCGCCATCGCGGAGTTCCTTGGTGGCCTTAGGGTCCCCCTTCCTCCATTAGGGTACGGCAAAAATTTCTTCGTAGGGGTTCAAGAAATCGAGGGTTCTTGCAGGAGCCTCTGCCGCCATCCGCCATCGCGGAGTTCCTTTTTTTTCCTTATTTCTACCTCCCTCCAAAAGATTCTACTTGAAACTTGAGGTCTTGGTTCCCCTTCATACCCCCACTTCTCCGTTAGGGCACGCCAAGAACTTCTTTCTTTGTTGGGTTCAAGAAATCGGAGTTCCTGATCTGGCGATGCTTCGATTGTTCTTGCAGAAGCCACCGCCGCCACCATCGGACGGTGACGATGGCGTTGGTGGGGGGAACAAAGACGCCGTGGAGGCGACGCTCTCTCTCCTCCGGAACCTCGAGTCGGTTCTTTGGTCGGTTATCTCCTCCTGCGGCCGGTACGAGGCCCGCCTCTGGCTCTGCAATACCGTCTCTTCTATCCACTCCATCGCCGCAAGGGACCAGCTCCACCTATTCATGGAGCTCCTCAGATCCGAGCGGTCCAAGCTGGATGTGGCTCCTCGGCTTCTGCAGATGATCTTTGAGAAGCGGCCACAGAAGGCCGGGCGTATCCTCGCGAAGCGGTGCTACTTGCTGGAGAAGTTCTTTCAAGGTAATTGTTACCTGTATCTGGTGATCTCACATTTTGTTTCATCTTTGTCATAAAATTCAATTCCTTGTTCAGGTTATATAGTGCATTCATGTAATAAATGGACTACGGTGGTAGAAAGTAGCTGATAATTTATGAAAGGAAATTCTTCAATTTATTTGTTCTCATAGGCTCAAAATATTGACTTTGGGATATTTTGTCTGATTAAAATAACTGTCTGGTACAGCACTGACTTTTATCTCATTGGCTTATATTGATAGCAGTTATGATAAATCTGATATTGGTGTCTGATTTACTCGTGTATGTGGTTTTACAATACACAGGAAACCCGAGGCGCATCTTCCTCTGGTTTGATAATTTCGCTGGCATCGGTGAATCAGGACATCAAAAAGGAGCTAGGGCGCTGTCCCTGTATGCTTTTGCAAATCGGGATGTTTGCTGGGAGGAGCTTGAGTGGAAGGGAAAGCATGGGCAATCACCTGCAGTTGTTGCCACAAAGCCTCATTACTTCCAGGATCTGGATATTCTGCAGACCATAGAGAATTTTCTTGAGTATGTTCCTGATTTTTGGTCCTCCAGTGAACTTGCGGAGTCAGTTAAAGATGGTGAGATCCTGAAGCTTGATTCCAAATATTTTGTAGAACAGTTTGTAGGATTGATGTACAAAGAAGATTTAGAAGATATATGGGCAGCAATTGAAGAGTTTATACTGGAGGAGAATTTCTCCTCACTTTCACAAAATCTTCTCATTCTGCTTGATGAAGATAGGCTCCTATTGTTCTTGAAATCCATCAGAAAATGCATTCATTTGAGTGGTCAGTGCCAGGATTTTGCATACCCATCTTGTTGGCTCGAGAATCTTTTGGCAACATGCGATGACCAGATATCTCTTGATGAACTTCTCTTATTAAATGCTGTTATTGGTAAGGGCAGGCAGCTTCTACGCCTTTTGGCTGATGAAGAACATGAGGAAGAGAAGGGAAAGGTAGACACAATTTTTAAATCCAAAGTGACCCTTAGTGACGCAGACCATTGGGCTCTTATAAAAGAATGTATAAATATGAAGCAGCAGGTGGCTATAAAAGTGGTTGGGCAGCTGTCTTGGGTTCTTCACTATTTGTTGGCAAGAGAATGCATGACAGCACAATCATGGGAAATTCTATTTAAAACTAATGGAATACATTTTCAGAAGGCTGATGACTATTCTTTGATACAAGCTGATGGAATTAGAGAATCTGATCTTGATAGTGATGTTGAAGGTTGGGCAAGTGGTGGTAAAAAAAAGTGTAGGAGGGACAGGAAGAAAAGGAGGAAAAAGTATCATCGTGATGGTAACAGTCCGGATGAGATTGAGATTGAACAAACCAATGCATGGCAAGGTTTGCAGGCAGGAAGGAGTTGGTTTCTTTCAACAGATGGCTTTTCTTGTGCATGGAATATTGTATGTATATTTAACTTTCTTTCATTTAAATAGAAGGCTTTATCAATGATTTCTTCAATCCACAATGATATATTAGATAGTTTGCTGCCAACACTTTTTAGTCCTTCATGGTTTCTGAACAGTTTTCAAATTTGTAGTTATTGGAATTCAAATTGTGTGTTATCAGATTATAGTGTAGTTGGTTCAAACTCTCATGACTTGACAAAATCATAACATGTAAAATTTTCATTTTAGTTTTGAGAAATTTTATTTAGTTACTCTTAGCAGTCAGTATTATGTTCAGTTTGCCTTCGGCTGTCATACCTTACGGAAAAGTAGATCTGAAAGCATATCTGAAGTCGTTTCTGGTTTGTTATTTTTTCTGTGTTTTCCCTTCACTAATTAGTGGGCAATGCTTTTGAATAACTTCTTTTGAACGTTATTTTAATAAATTGTAGTCGCATTTTTATAGAACCCTCAAACATTTGGACCCGTCCTGGAATCATTGTGGTTGTTTGTCTATGCCTGATGTTGTTTTCCACCTTTCCCATGTTAGATAAACACATTCAAGTGTATTTTCCTTGATTCTTGCCTAATCATTGAGGCTGATGAGGGGTGATTGTTGATCATCCTTGATAAAATGAAAACTAGTTTGTGGGTTGAAATTCCTGATTAGCAAACTGGATGTTTGGTGGAGAGTGGCATGTGGCTTGTGGCTTATCATAGAAAAGGAGAAACTGATGCAGGAGATGGAGAGAGATTCTGTTAACGTGCATGAAAAGATACAATTTATCTTGGAACACAGAATAGAGCTTCTGATTCCATCCTTTCTTTTAATTTGATCAAACCCTGAGTTGCGCCTATGGTCCCATTTACAATTTATCTTGGAACACAGAATAGAGCTTCTGATTTCATCCTTTCTTTTAATTTGATCAAACCCTGAGTTGTGCCTATAGTCCCACTTGTAGAATTCCACAGAGATGAGAGACATGACACCTCAGGGGCCTCTTGTTCCAGCTTTCACAAAACAGCTGCTGGCTCGTGTTTCTCTGCTAAAAGGGTCTTTGTTTGATAAGGATTGGTTTCTTGTTCCATCTTCCCCTCCTTTCAAAGGCAGAGTTGCTTTCCTTGTTTTATTCAGCCTTCCGGTCTAATCCAATGTCCAACAGGGTTGCCATCATCACTTTTCTATCATTTGCTGGATTCATTTTTTTGAAGTTGAATTCTATCTGTAGAACCTTCCAAATCAGTGCAGCTGCTGTCCTGGCAAATTTGAAGTTGATTGCCTGCTGACCTAGCACTGGAAGGTCATCCGGATCCCATGTTTTGGCAAGTTGGCCTATCGCTAGGGTGGACCCATGGTATAGTACTCTACAAGGCTGATTACAATGCCATTCTGGCCAGCCACGTAAAACATGCAGCCAGACATAATTGGGGTGTCTAATTTGGGTTTGAGTGGTATCTTCTCATGCTTCCTTATTTTTGCATCACAATCATTCTACTGCCTTGATCATACCAAAACTCTTATTGTGTTTTATCCTCCTATTTCACATGCAATATCTGGTGAATTGCCAAGAATTATAATATTACGTATTCTGCTCAAGATGTCATGGTTATTGCATAATTTTTTCTTGTCTGATTACTTAGAAGCCCATATTATGTTCTTTTTCATTTAGATGTCATGTCTAGCTAAATAATTGATAATTGTGAAATAGTTTTCCATCATGACCTTTTCGATAACTTTTAAATAATTGATAATTGTTAAATAATTTTTTGCTTGGCTTATTCATTGCAGTATTACCGATTTGGTATAGAATACAGTATAAACAGATCAATAGGGCAATTAAAGAAAAGTAGGAAGCTCAATTTGAGAAGGGTTTTTTTTTTTCCTGTTTGATTGTTGCAAAATACAATTAGCATCTGTTATGGTGTGTGTTGTTTGCTGTCGATATATATAATTTGATTCGAGCTATCAATATATTTGGTCCATTGCAAGTTACTTTTGTTTTATAGTTTTGTATACGCAGATCCATCCTTTGAAGGTTCACAGTTTTGATATTAATTTTGACCAATCATCAAAAGAGGTCTTACGTTATTGTTGATCTTTGTTTGAATTTTGCATTTCATTGTTTTCATGTTTGCTTGTCATGCAGGCTGATTTGCCTGAGCATCTCTCTATGCACTGCTTTAAAACCTGGACGAAGTGGATTTACTCCAAGTGTTGATCTTCCAGTGTTAAAAATCAAATTTTAGATGTTGGGTTACAAAGTGGTAAATGACTACTTCGATTTGACATGAACATTGTTACATCATCATACCCTTTCTCATACTCGATAGAGATTCTTTTCTTTCTTGGTTCCTTTCTTCCTACAGCTATGGATTTATTTTGCAGGTCAATTTTGGCAAGCAGCGTGCGTTCAAAATCGATGATGATGGCGTGGATGACGGTGTGACGATGACGGCATTCACAGACTGTCAATTTTGGTATGCAGGTGATTTGCTCTGCGCTGAGCCCGTCTGTCATTTAAATTGAACGATGACGGTGTTCATGGACTGTCAATTTCGGTATGCAGGTGATTTGCTTTGAGCCGAGTCCATTAGTCCATTTGTCATTTAAATTCGTTAAATCTCTAGACTACATACTCTTCGGGTATGCCCCTTAACATCTCTATTTGTATTCAGGTCGAAGATAATCATCTAAGGGGGGGGGGGGGGGGGGGGATGGGATTGTAGGGGCACATGAGTTGTGAATTTGGTCATTTGGAATCCTTCTGACAAATGACCGGTGTTTTTACATTCATCTCCTTGCCCTAAAAAGATAAAGATCCGCTGAAATGGAATGGTTTACT
>CM017194.1:2862500-3020000 GCA_004837865.1 Musa balbisiana
AGATATGGCCTATGCTCGATCGAACAAGCTGGCATAAGAAGAAATTGTTGTTGGCACACCAAGAGGAGTATATGTTGGTAAGGTAATGTATCGAGGGCAGGAGTTTCTCGAGTGTGGCATGCCATTCAGGATGTCAGACCCGGTCACACAGTCCCTAGGCTGAAAAAGGTATCAACAAAGAAGACAATTTATCTAAATATATATATGGTAGGTAGGTAAACACGGTTTGGCATGCGTACGTACCTTAAAATCCTTGGAAAAGCACAATCTGAGTTCTTCCAGTGAACCATGCTTGCAGACCAGCAATGGTGATGCTCCAAAGGCCCTTTTAATGGTGGCTACAACATCCCCTAATGGATATTTTTCTCCGTTGGTTGCCAGAATACCTGCATTATTAAGAACCTCCTGCCAAAGCAAACGTACCACTTACTAATATATATAATATATATATAATCGGTTACTTTTACAAAGTTCAAACAAATTTCCATAGCATATATTTCAAATATAAGTTCCTTAAGAAAGGGCGGCTTGTGCCAAACTAGGTGCAGGCCAAAGTGTGATTTATTTCAACTTTAGACAGCATATTTTGAAATAATGAAAAAGGATAATAAGTAACATAATTATGACTTCTGATATATGTAAAAAAGAAACAAACGGAAGAAAAAAAAATCCAGTACACAAATTTGTTTAATTTTATATAAAATGTAAGTAAAAAAACAAAACATTTCGATCTCATGATGCAGTTGTGTTTTTACAAGATCCCACATACTTACCGTCATGTTGTTTTTGAAGTACAATCCAAGAGCTGTGGAGAAGTAGCTGTATTCATCCTGTATTATGGGGTAGGAACAAGTCCCATGTTTCTCTGCAAACCAAATGCATATGGAAGAATGAAAGAATTGTAGATAATATACAAAAACCATTTTGTCAACCACAAACTATAATGTTAGATCATATAGAAAAGCCAAATCATGTTTTCATTTATGGTAAGGTTATGTACATTGATCCTCTCCAAATTCGCATTTCTAGACTGCCCTTTTCCACCCTAGTTTCTTTTAGCTTTCTTCACATGCAATTTCAAGCATTAGAACCTAGTGAATCTGAAGATCTGACCCTAGAATTGCAGAAGTTAGCTCTTGATTTCTCTAAAAGGATTGGCAATTGTGCCCTCATTGTAGAAATTAATGGCCGTTATGATGCAAGCAAAGCAACCAATAATGACCTTGGACGAGAGATCTTATGAAATTTATTCCATTTTAATTTAGATACTAACTGTTCTTTACATAACTTCTATAATGTATTATAGAGGCATGGATTTAGCCATAAAAACAACCTCTCTGCTTGAGATAAACGAAGTAAATTTATCTTCTCCTGACCTTGCATTGGTCAAAGCCTCTGGACCACTCTTGCAACACATGCATTAAGCCAATATCGGTCCTAGCATAATACTAGTATAGGATGCTTGACTTGGAACCAACTTGAAGTGGTTAGGATCCAAAGTTCTTGTACAGCTTGGCCTCATTTTTACCCAGCACATTGACCCAACCCAAATGTACATTTTGGCCAAGCTGCAATTTTAATGGGCTATCCAAATCTTCATATCGCCACCGAGAAACTTCTCTCGAAAATTAATCTTTTTTTAATCCCACCTCATAATTGCAGTTTTCCGTATATTATTTTTGTTTCCCACTACCTCCGTTTTTTTGTGTAGTTTTAAAGTTCTACCATCCAGAGATAGGAAAGAGCATATAACTCTCTGACAATTTGGTTTAAATTGCATGTATTCAATATATATATATATATATATGCAACAATATTTGTATTATTTTCTTCCCTAGTAAGGAAGTTGGTCTATGATAACAAAGGTTAAAGAAGAACCCTATTCCAGTTGTTGTAAGAAAGTAAGGAACTTACCCCACTGTCCAGATCCAATCATGAATAAGCACATGCAGAAAAAAAAGGGATATAGGTTATACATTGTAAAAATTAGCAAGAATCAATTACAAATTCCAGAAAATAGCTCCTACCTCATGTGCCCAAAACAATCCCTTTCCACCGAAGCAAAGAGATGAAGAACTGCAGTATAAGGATGGCCAATACTTCTCAAGAGTTGGTAACAACGAGGTAATCTGTGTTATGGGAACAAAAAGATAAACTATGATACATATAGCTAAATCCAAATAGAGGAAGAGAAATACTGGCTCTAAAATACAGAATACCAACAAACAGTGAATCTAAGCACCTTTTTTATATCAAAATCAGAGTGGCTGCAACATGCCGGCCAGCTCCCATCATTGTAGTCAGTCCACAGTCCATCTGTCATAGGGTTTAAAATAACAAACATAGTCCAAATTACATGAAATGCAAAATTACTTCATAATAATAATACAATATAACAATTCCTTGTGTTGCTTCATAAGTCAAAGCAAAAGTTGTGTTTCTGTATCTTTTTGTGCATATGAAATATGTGGAAGAATATGATAAGAACCATATTTCACAATTGAAATGATAACTGCAAGGTTGGGTCTCATTTAAGGCATGACAATCATTACAATATTAAAAATCATTTAAAAACTGATAATTGTGATGTTAAATAAAGAAATGATCAGTTTTTGGTTACAAATATCAAATTTATTTGACCACATAATTGCAATAGGGCATTGCAATATTAGTGCATAGGACAAAGAGATTATGAAAGAAGACTAGTATAATTGTTGTAACGACCATATACTGATACACACTATGAACATATTTGGGCAGTCTATGCTGAAGAGAATAGGTTATCATGATTGACTGGTCAGAAATATTTAAATAAAAATTTTGCCTGATCAACTCTAATTATTATCTCCATCCTACTGATCACAAGCCATGCATTTTCCTTCTCCCTCCTTTTCTTCTCAATTAAACTAAACTACCATTTAGTAGTAGATATACAATGCCAGCCTCATGAACAAATAGGAAATCTTTATAATTTGCATCTCAATTTTAATAATAAAACAACCTTTAATTTAGTAATCAGCACCAGCCCTCCCATGGAATATATATTCACAATGCTTCTACCATCAATAATGGTAACTTATAAATAATTCAGCTAAAGCCATTGAGATTCCATCCAAAACTCGGACCTAACTTCTTTCCTAAGGATATCTCATTTTAGCAATAAGCTCCAAAAATTTGAAGCAAAACAACATAAATTCATAATAACAGAAACTTTGTCCTAAGAAACCCCATCAGCAATCTACAATGGTTTGGCTAACATCTTCCACAAAGAAAACGGAGGCTTAGTGCATGAGGTTCCATCCAACTAGGGTGTAGGAAAGGTCAATATACGCAACAGAATATATTTTCAGTCACACTAAACTGCAAGTTGTGTATGATAAAAAATTCAAGTGGTTTCTGATGTCCAAAAGATAGTTGTTACCAAAGGTTCACCATGAACCAGATAGATGTCAGTGGGGCAACATAAATCACCAGGCTCTATCAGCTTGACTCGTATGCTCATTAACCTTAACAATGGCACTTGGAAAAAGTGTGCAACAACCTCTGTCCAACAAAGATAGCAGAGGCTAGGTGAAGTACAGGAGATTGGCATGGTCAAACATCCTGATGTATCAAGGAATCCAGAATACATTGCGAGCAGGAAAACCAAGGATGATAACTTGATTTTTTGACTATTAGAACTTTAGAAACAATCTTTTTATTCCCAGGTTTAAGATAAACTATATTAATCCTTTCATGCCATCTGGTTCTAATAACATTAGAAGCAACAAAATCTTCCACCCCCAATAATTCAAAGTCCATTATGTCATTATATCTGATCATGTGTACTTTGATTTTCCTCCACAGATCCAGTAAACTCTAACTTCAATGGATACATGTAAAAGTCCTTTTCTATAAACCAGGTATACTTTAAATTCATCAAAGGAGATGACCAAAATAACCCTCGGTCTCCAAGATGGGTCTATTTGTTTTGAAGAGAGTCAAGCTGACATGCAGGAGCAATGAACATTTGTTGGGTATTCTGGCTAAGTTCATTACTACATGGGATGGACAGATCCTACATCCTAAATTGAGGAACAATCATGCATCCCTAAAGAGAGACTCATGGTTATAAGGAACTTCACATATTACATCATCTACTGAGCGTCTAATCTTGAATGACTGCACAAGTAAGACAGTAGTATTTTCACCATATTCACCTCATTAAGCCCCCTTCAGAACAAAGATCTACTTCAAATTGTCCTACAAACAGACAAGAGGGGAAAAAAGGTATAAAGATAGTGGAAATTTAAACACTCATTGGCCTCTTACAGCTGCATTAGAAGTCATCGAGCAGATTTCATTTCATTCTTGCAACATTTCTCAATTAATGACCGAAAGCAATTCGTGACAGCTTCCTACATGATAGTATTAGCTCATCCTCGTCATGCACCAGACACCATCATAAATAATTTGGAGGTTGATGAGTGAACAAAGGCTAAATCCTTCGTTCGATTACCAAAAGAAGAAAACATTCAAGAAATCAAGAAGGAAGAATAATGAAAGAAAGTCACCAAGAGAAGCAAATACTTACGGATCGTAAACTCGGGCAAAGGGTTTGATCTGAAAAATCAAGATAAAGATGCAATCAGCGCAATATTCTTCCCGTCTTTCAAACATGAAACAGAATAAAGAATTCGACATAAAGAAATAATCTAATCTGGACGGCAACAAGATCAAGAAACCCCAACAGATCAAGGTGGCGACGAAAACACAAACAATCAAGGATCATAGCATGATCGGCCGAAGTCTCAAACCAAGAATGGAAAAGAAAGGCCAAATCGGCCAATCAATTCTCAAAGAGGGACAAGCGAACGGATCACCTGCAGCAGGCGTTGGAGGAGCAGCAATGGTGGGTGGCCTGGCAGATGGTGCCCGGCCACAGCAGCGCCAGCACGAAGTAATCGAACTCCCGTTGCCCCGTTGCCACGACACTGTGGAAAGAAGGGAGGGGAAGCGAAAGCGAGCAGACGAGGACGAAGAGGAGACCGAGAAGCCTCAACACACACGCCATCGCCTCTCTCTCTCTCTCTCTCTCTCTCTCTCTCTCTCCTCTTTCTCCCAATGGTTCGACGGCTGATTGGGATCCCCTAATACGGGAATTAGTTATAATAGATCAGAATAGAAGAAAGCTCCAAGAGACTTGCGGTATAGTTGTCTGTTACCTAACATACCTGCTTCGTGATTGGAAGAAGGCGCGGGGCCCAAACAAAAGCCCGTACGAAGAGAGGTAGATGACGACTATCTACTGTACCAAACAAACGAATAGAAAGTGCCCCGAGAAAAAAGACGCATTTTAGTTTCTCCGAAATATCCCTGCTTTATGATTGGACGAAGTCTGATGGGCCCGGTTATGACGCGGCTTCTTTCCGTTGCAACGCGTTGTTACCTCGTAGACATACTTTCCTAACGTTTGTTGCCGATATACCTGCTTTGTGATTGGATGAAGCCGACGAGCCAGATGGGCCCCAGTTATCACTCAGTGGCTTCTTCCCAGTACGAGTAGACTTTGACCGTCCGCCCTGCACCATAACGATGGAAAGCTAAGTTGTGATCAGATACCCGCTCCGTACCTGCTTTATATCGGAAGAAACAGCAGGGTCCTGGTGGGCTCCACTCATGACGCAGCTTGTTCCCAAGGTAGGTAAGTTGTCGGAAATAATATATTTTCCCCCAATTATTATCTAATATATGTAACTAAATATCTAATAAAGATTTTGATTAGATGATCAATAACCTCATCTGAACTGATGATATGCTTTGATACCATTATCAATATATTTTTATTGGATGAACGATAAACCATAAAACTTAAATCACCTGAAAATTATCTAATATATTTATAAGCTTTAATAAGGGAAATCAACTTGTAGTTTTGAAGTTTGGGGCCATCATAGAACAACAAGACTGGCAAGAATCCTTTGGAGATGAAATGAATCAAACAGGTGTAAGATGACAAGAACAAGTTCCTGCATGCAGCAGAGCATATAACCTTATCCTACCTGATGAAGAACAGGGTGTGCTTGCATCAGAAAAATGTAATCTTTTTTTCTAGCAGGCTGTTCTAAATCTTCATCTCCACCACCAGCAGCAGCAACTCCAAAACAAATGGATCCACACATAATTAGATTAAGGTTGGACTGCAAAACTAATGATGAGGGACTTTGTTGTTGTGCTCCTGCAAGAAAGAAAGAGGAGGAAAAAGGAAGAGCAGTTCCTTTGTACTTCTGTCATAATCCACATGTCACAGTGCAATTACTGTACACTGCCCACAGAAAAAATTTGCCATTTATTCATAGTTTGTAAGCATCAATGCATCTGAAGAGATTTGTTTCCTTGCAGATGCTTCATGCTCAGTGGCCCAGAAATCTAATTCTTGTGATCCTGCAAAAAAGGAAGTGATAAAAGACCAAAGGTAGCAGGTCACAGAAAAAGTGATCTACTTTAGCCTTTGTGTCGGCCATAAGAATCCTTCTACTCTTTGGAGAACAAGCAAAGTTCTGTGAGCAGCACTTAGAACTTAAATACATTGTTAAGGTTGATGATGAGTACCAAATCTTTTAAGCTGCTCATATCAGTTCTTAGGAGTCTGCACTTATATCTCAAACTCTTTGCTCTTTGCTCCTGTGCAAATCCTCATTTCATGTCATGACAATGAAGTGCTCAGTGGTTGGAAGACTGCATCTGCATGCTCAGTTGTTGTTTGTATGGAACCATTAATAAGAAAACCTGAACAAACTGTCCATGTGGAATGTTCTCAACACTGTGTGTGTTTCTGCAATAGTTTATACTCTCTGAAGCATGAATGCATTGCTCCTCTTCCTCCTCCTTGCCTCCATAGTTATGACTGTGTCAGCTTAAGTTGTCTGTCAGTTCCTTTTTCTATCATTCAGAGTGACTCATTCTTGACATTTGTTATGTATACACCCCATGTGTGTGTGTTCTCAAGGATCCTCAATGATTTAGGTCCACCAAGCTGAAGTATCTGTCAGGGAACAAGTAAGGTTGTGAGTAGTATAAAGTGGAATGGATTTATCTTAATCATGTTGGCAACTGCATGGGCATCATTCTGACGAGTACATACAGCTTAATGACAGATCAAATAACAAGATGATATTGCATTGGAAATTGCTTGAAGTGCAAAAGGACTAAATAGAAGATGAACAGTTCAAAGTCCAATCTGAAATTTGCTTTGTATTGCAGCAGATTGACAAAAATCTTACTAATGTTATGTGCCATAAAATCTAGGAAACAATTTAGATGGGAAAAAAATGCATGGGGTTCACGAGTAGGGGGTACAAATTTGACCTGATAGCATCTGTGTTCTGGAAGGATGCATCATATATAACCAAGTATGTTAATAGATTAAACAAAGGACAGCCATTTGCAAATGCATTTTGCAGGAGAACAGCTATGAGTGGTGATGATAATGTTTTCAGGGTGTCGGCAATGGTCTACACTCAGGTCAAACTTTGCTACTTTTTAGTATTCTCATGCATGATGGATGATGGCACATGAAATCTGTAATCAGAGTAAGTCTTTTGTTCCAAGTGATATCATCTTCTTAAAAGAACTTAAGAGTCTATGCATGGCATGAAGAACTTTCTCAATCTTCTTAAAATTCTACTGTGTTGTGGAGCAGATGGGATCCTCTTTATATATGAAACTGCAATTATTTGTGGGCAATTATACATTTCCTTGAATCCTCCATGATTGTGTTCTTTGTGACAGGCATTTGCTACCAACCTGAAACCTACAAAGAAACCCCAACTGAACCTCTATAGAGGTGTCAGTGTCATTTGAGGTCTACTTGATTGGCTCATCTCACCAATCAGGTGATGTGATACAACAGATTCTTGAGACTAAATTGTGGATTGTTCCCATACCTTAAACCACAAAGAAGTCATGCAAAGTAAAGACTAATTACCATGAGAATATGTATATGTAACAGGTTGGTGACATGCATTGCATCAACCTATCAAGAAGAAAGTTCTATGAAAGCTCTTTGTGGAAGATTTAAGTGGATATCAAGTGTTCCTATATTGTGTTGATCAAGTGGAGTTGTTACAAGGTTGGCTGCAATGGTATGCATAAAGAGGACATAAAAGAGGATGTGATGGATGATGAGGCTCTATTTGGCTTGTTATAAATGACAGCATTTGAACATGGTTTAAGAGAGAGTTGCATTAGAAAAGATGGAGGAGATGACCATGGCAGACAGGATATCATAGTTCCCCCGTAGACCACATGCATTATGCACAGAGAGAGAGAGAGAGAGAGAGTAGACCACCCCAGTCTTGCCTCTCTCTCTCTCTCTCTCTCTCTCTCTCTGGAGCTGTGACTTCTCACCTACATTTGGAAGGCATTTTACTTTTCCTATTTGAAAAGCATGGCAATATGCAAGCCAACTATGGTTTGTCTGTGTGTGTTGTTTCTGCATCATCTGAACCAGACATTCTAAAAGCCTTTTCCACTCTTCTCCCCTTCTCAGAGTCCATCCGGCCTTTCTACACTACTCTTCCATCTCCATTGCTGCAGCAGCAGCAGCAGCTAATTTTATTCCTTGTCCATTTCCTCTCTCTCTCTCTCTCTCTCTCTCTACCTATCTCTCTTGACTGAGCTTCTCATCTTCTTCTTCTCTTCTCTTTCTGTCTTCTTTCACACACACACCTGTCACTTTTTTTGCTCTCTACTGTAAACAAAGACATTGCATTTGAGGCAAAAGCCATACACAAAGCACTCCTCCTGTCTTCTTACTTCCCACAATTCTTCCTTGCTTTTGCTTCACTTCTTCTTCCTTCTCTTTCTCCCAATTCTCTCACCACAATGCCATCAGTGCCATCCACTTCATCATCACCATCGCCAGCAGCAACATCACCGCCCGTTCCCATGCACAGCAGAAGAGCACTCCACGTTCCTTTTTTCCCGCTTCCTTCCACTCCTCCGGCGGAGTCACCTTCCGGCTTCCCAAAATACCCCTCCTCGGCCACCCCCTTCTTCCCGTTCTACCCCTCCACCCCACCCCCGCCGCCGCCGCCACCCACGCCCGCCTCCGGGCAGCCCACCGTCCCCGCCAACATCTCCTCCCTCACCTTTCCAGGCTCCCGCGCCGCCCCTCCCCCCCGCCATAGCTCTGCGGTCGTCGCCGCCGTCCTCCTCCCCCTCCTCGCCCTTGGTCTCCTTGCCGCCTCCGCCGTGCTCTTCCTTCGCCGACGTCGACGGCGTCTTCTCCGCGGGCATTACTCCGACAAGGACGACGCCCGCTCCGACTCCGACCGCCTCTTCCCCGCCGACTCCGCCGCTTCCGATGGCGGCGCCCCCAAGCTGTCCCCTTCCGCAGCTGCGTCATCCGAATTCCTCTACCTCGGGACCCTCGTTGACGCCCGCCGCGGCGTCTACGTCGAAGATGGTGGCCACCTCGCCGCTGACCCGTTAAGCGGATCGCTCGACCCGAAGCTGGGGTCGCCGGAGCTCCTGCCGCTCCCCCCGCTGCCGCGTCAGTTCCGGCATGGGCATGAAAAAGGGGAGATGGGGGGCTCGTCGGAGGAGGAGTTCTATTCGCCGCGGTTGTCGTCGACGGAGAAGGGAAGCTCTGAAAGGCTGGCGGGCGAGCGGTTGTCGAGCTCCCGGCGGACGTATCCGGCGGCAGTAGAAAAATGTGGGTCTCGGAATTCGACGCTGAGCACGCCGTCGTACCCGTCGTCGATCGTGGCCTCATCCCCTCCGTCATCGCCGGTGGCTTCATCGTGTCGCGCCGGATCCAGCCCCGGCCATTCGAGCGGCGGATCTTTGAAGTCCAGATCTGAAACGAGTCTGGCGGGAAGTCTTGTATTCGCGGCTCCACCGACGCCTCCACCACCTCCCCCGCCGCCTCCCCTTCGGCCTCTAACACCGTCACCTCCTAAGCGGAAACCCCCGTCGCCTTCGCCACCTTCTCCCCCCGCGCAGAAAGAATCTGAAAGAAAGGTGGAAACTTCTGATCTGGCGGGACAAAGTCTGAGGCCGTCCACGAGAGCTGGGCACTTCTCTGGCAATCCATTTGTTGTCAGCAAGCAGCCAGGAATACCACAGAGACAGCCTCCGCCGCCACCGCCTCCTCCCCCACCACCACCAGTTGGCTACTGGGAGAGCCAGGTTCGAAAGCCACAGGGAAAACACCTACCAGTTGGAGTGAAGACTTCCTCGGTGGTGGACTCCACAGATCCGAGGGAGAATTCGGATGAAATGGAGAAGACTGAGGAAATGCCTCGGCCAAAGTTGAAGCCTTTGCACTGGGATAAGGTTCAGGCGAGCTCAAACCGAGCAATGGTGTGGGATCAGTTGAAATCCAGCTCCTTCCAGTGAGATTCTGAACAGAGTAATTCCATGTTCCATCTTTTTCCTTTTCACTGAGTTGTAGAATTGATGAATCTGCAGGGTGAACGAGGAAATGATCGAGACTCTGTTCGTTTCCAAGGCAACAAATGCAAAACCTAAGGAGACCACCAAGTGGCAGGTCCTTCCATTGCCGACTCAAGAGAACAAGGTGCTCGATCCAAAGAAGTCACAAAACATTGCTATTCTACTGAGGGCATTGAATGTGACCAAGGAGGAAGTCTGTGAAGCGCTTCTGGAAGGTGAAACTATTTAACCTTAATTTAAATTTGGTCTCTACATTTGTTGTTCTTCAGCAGCGTATGACTTCTGATGCTAATATTCTCTTCTTTTTTTTCCTGAATTGGTCCTTACTGTGCAAGTATGATTGTCAGCATAAGTAGTATTCTATCAAGTTCTTTGTTCCTCGTTAGTGTCTCCGCCAATGTTCTCAAGAACGACCCATTCAGATGTCATAGTGTTCACAACTGTACCATATTTGTTTTGAGAAAGCATCACTTGTTGATGCCTGTGCATCCCTATTTCAGGAAAAGAACATAAATTTAGTTAACTTTGATTTTGATTAGTTGCAGTAGATGTACATTAAGTACGCTGACAAAGCTGTCCACCATTTCTTAAAAGAGTGAATCAGTGCCTTCTAAAAGAAAAACTACATTTATATTTTAAGTTCTTACATTGATGTAGCATGGACGTCTATTTTTTCCTGTTGTGGTCAATCATATCGACACTTCTAGTGTGTTGGCATTATCAGGCATACTAATTTCTTCAAAGTATCGGATGAAGTAACAGCTTTAAGCAGAAAGATCCATCTTTTGATGCTAAGATGATCTCACCCAATCATATCTAAAGACTACTGAGACAAGAATCTCTTTGTAGAATCTATGACCAAAAGCTCATCCTAATCTGTGATCAAAGAAACTTTTTAGGATAACATCCTTTCATGTCAATAAAAGTGTCAGAATTAATCCGTGGAGCAAGTTTCACTATGTGCTGCAACTGATATAAATAATATCTCTGTGTTCTGAAGAGTAATAAATCATTTTCTGTATGTAGATTTGGCTTAGGCTCAACCATGGTTCATCTTACCGGTATATACTAGTGTATCGACTGGCTATTGGTGCGGTATATACCAAACCATACCAATATATTGACACATGATATGATGGAATATACTAATAAACTAGTATGTACTGCCTATACCAATCCCCTATCGGATCAATACATACTGCTTATACCGCGCGGTATGCCATGATAAAGCGAACCTTGGGCTCAACCATCCCTATGCAGATACCTTGGTTACTGAATAGGTAGATACAGAGAGAGATGACAATTAGTTCAACATAAGATAAAGATGTTAAAACCTCTTGTTACAAGTAGTCTTATGATCGAAATTATGCATGTTTTCCAGTTCTAAATCATTGTTATCTGAGACACTTGGTGCATTTTATATCTGATGCACTCTTACTTTGTGTGAACTCAATGCAAGCAACTTGAAGATTTGAACCATCCGTGTTTCAACTTTGTTTGCTTTCATTTGGTCATCTAGCAAGAATAAGTGCATTTGTATCCTGATCCAAAATGTCAGAGAATTAACTATGTCATTAGCATCTTCCTCAGGACTCTTTTTGACCCCATTAATTGCCAACAGCTCTCAATCAGAATTTCAGGGTGTTGTGTATTGCTTGTTTGTTATCCCATGTTTTAACACCTTTTTCATTTTGTTTATAATCGTAATTGCTGAAAGCAGGTAATGCTGATAGCTTAGGAACTGAACTGCTGGAGACCTTACTAAAGATGGCTCCTAGCAAAGAAGAAGAGCATAAATTGAAAGAATACAAAGATGATTCCCCATTCAAGCTTGGCCCAGCGGAGAAGTTTCTTAAAGCATTGCTGGATGTACCATTTGCATTTAAAAGAGTTGACGCAATGCTTTACATCGCCAATTTTGATTCAGAGGTCAATTTTCTTAAGAAGTCCTTTGAAACTCTGGAGGTAAGCTACTAAAATCTCATGGTTGTTTTCTTTCTTCCAGTAATGTAGCTGCTGCTTGATGTTCATATGATACAATTCGTTAACATGATTGATGAAACATGGGTTTAAATCTAAGGAAGCTATTATTCCGTATGACATATACTTCCAATAATAAAATCTTGAAACCTATATCTTGTTTGAATCTTTAATGTCTTCAAGTCCAGGGGTTGCTTGGAAAAATATAACTGAAAATTCCGTACAAATCTATGTAGTTTGCTTTGTAGAATAACTAGTAACAAAATATGGCCTGCTTGATTACTAACTAGATCAGTGTTTTGCAACTGAAATATGCATGACTTCCCAGCTTGTATCGCCATTTTGGTTTATTTTCAATGTAAACCGGCTTCCATTTACTTGGAGCTTGTTCTTCACTTCACTGTCTATTTCATCTGCCTGTAACAGAGGAAAAAACTCATTTCTGATCTTTCATTTAGTTTTGTCACACCTGGCATATTATAAATTCCATAAGCACTACATTATTATCGCTTTATAATCTAACAGCTAAAACAAATATCATATTTACTGATGCAGAATGTTAATTAACTTATTGTGTTTTCTATAATAAAGTCATCTTCCGGCCTTTTAACTAGATTTGCAATTAGCAGGCTGCCTGTGAAGAGCTGAGGAGCAGCAGGTTGTTCATCAAGCTTCTAGAGGCTGTACTGAAGACTGGGAACCGAATGAATGTTGGTACAAATCGAGGCGATGCACATGCTTTCAAGCTTGACACGTTGCTTAAGCTAGTCGATGTCAAAGGCACTGATGGCAAGACGACACTTCTGCACTTTGTTGTACAGGAGATTATTAGAGCAGAAGGTTCCCGTCTTTCTGCCACCAATAATTTGGCTGCCAAAACTCAAACCAACACTCTACAAGATGGCCTCGAGTGCAGAAAGCTTGGTCTCCGAGTCCTCGCCGGCTTAGGAGGTGAACTCAGTAATGTTAAGAAGGCAGCTGCAATGGATTCTGACATACTCAGCAGCTACATCTCTAAGCTCGCTGGAGGGATCGGGAAGATCAACGAGGTGTTGAGATTGAATAAAGCATCTGATTCTAAGGACGACAGCCAGAGATTCCATGACGCCATGGACCAGTTTCTAACGAGGGCAGAGGATGACATTATAAAAGTGCAGGCTCAAGAGAGTGTGGCATTGTCTCTGGTGAAGGAGATAACCGAGTATTTCCATGGTAACTCTGCCAAGGAAGAAGCACATCCCTTCAGGATTTTCATGGTGGTCAGAGATTTTCTGGCCGTGCTTGATCGTGTCTGCAAGGAGGTCGGAAGGATAAACGAACGCACCATCATCAGTTTGGCACAGCAGTTTCCGGTGCCAGTGAACCCAACCCTACCACCTGTGTTCCCGAGGTTTCATGCATTGAGACCAGAAGGCTCTGATGAGGATGAGAGCTCATTGTCGTCGTAGAGCAGAGCGAGCGATCGACGCCTACAATTTCCACACTTGAGGTGGGAGTCATCAGCTGGAATTCCCCAAGAAATGAGATTAGCTCCAGATCATTCGATATATATTTTTTTGTATTAGTAGAATATTAATGTAATTGCCTTTTTTTTCTAACTGTTAATTTGCTCCTATATATACATACACAAAGAAAGTCTAGATAGTGGAAACCAAGGTTAGCTTCCTCTCACTTGGTTCGGACAAATCTATGTTCACAGATCACTGAATCTATGGGATACAGGTACAGTTAAGAAATCACATTCTTTTGAGATTGGATGATCAGATCTTTTTAAGTATCAGATTTGGATGTCTGAAGGTATGGTAGATTATGTTCTTTTCTCATGTGAAAAATTCTATATAGTTTCTTGCGGAGTAACTCTATGCTTAATTTCTGAGATTCTTTGAGCCAAAAGCCATATTTTTTTGGGACAAAAATTAATATTCTTTATTCTCTAATATCCCATATTTGCGACTGACCGGAGAATTAAATCAACTGAGAATTCCATAAACGAATTGAGAACTACAGATGGGACGGAGATATTCTTATCGGGAATGATCGACTGATGATGAGATCAAATGTGAGGTTGTGGTGTCAATCCAACGTAAACCACAATCTCCATCATGTTCTATTACGGCAACATACCCTTGGATGGCTAACGCATGGTCGGTATCATGTACTACAAGTTACGGGTGCAGCGGTGAGAAGAAGATGACGGAGAGCGAAACGAATCCAAAGGACTGGTAGGTCATCCATGACGTCCTCACTGTTACTATTTAGGCCGTGCACTGCAAGTCGCTCACACTGCGTCACCTCGCGACTGATGGCTACCTCAGACCTTATCCTCCTGCTTCCATACCCAAGCCAAGGCCACATCAATCCCATGCTCCAGTTCGGCAAGCGCTGGCGCCGTGACCTACCATGACGTCCTCACTGTTACTATTTAGGCCGTGCACTGCAAGTCGCTCACACTGCGTCACCTCGCGACTGATGGCTACCTCAGACCTTATCCTCCTGCTTCCATACCCAAGCCAAGGCCACATCAATCCCATGCTCCAGTTCGGCAAGCGCTGCGCCGCTCACGGCGCCAGCGCCACCCTCGCCACCACCCGCTTCATCCTCAACACCACCCGGCCCCAGCCCGGCCCCGTCCACCTCGCTGCCATCTCCGACGGCTGCGACCGCGCCGGCTACGCCGAGGTCAGCTCCATTCCCGGCTACCTAGACCGCCTCGAGCGGGTCGGCTCGGAGACCCTAGAAAGCCTGCTCCGCTCCGAGGCCGCCGCAGGCCGGCCGGTTCGCCTCCTGGTGTTCGACGCCTTCCTCCCCTGGGCGGGCGACGTCGGGCGGCGCCTTGGCCTCGCCACCGCCGCTTTCTTCACGCAGTCGTGCGCCGTCAACGCTCTCTACTTCCACGTCTGGGAGGGGCGGCTCCATGTGCCGGTGCAGGCGGCGGAGCTGGACCTGCCGGGTCTCCCGCGGCTGCGCCCCCGCGACCTACCGTCCTTCTTGCCGGATCGGGACAGCATCTACCCCGCTTACCTGCAGCTGGTGCTGAACCAGTTCAAGAACCTGGAGAAGGCAGACGAGGTCCTCGTCAACACCTTCTACGAACTAGAACCTCAGGTACTCTCCCTCTCCCCCTCTCTCTCTCTCTCTCCTCCCTTTTCTTCTTTCGTTAGAAAAGAAATAGATAAAGAAATTAGAATAGAGATTAGAATAGACGATTTCCTTCAATAGAATAGGATTTCCCTCAATACAGAGATGATGCTCACGAGCAAGAGGCTTCGTGAGTGAGTCGGCTAACTGATCAGCCGAATGGATATAAGAAACTCGTAGGTAATTCTGACACGGTATTCAGCTTCAGTTGTAGATCGTGAGATTATCTTTTGTTTCTTAGAACTCCAACTGATTGGATTAGTACCAAGGAAGACAATTAACCCCCGATGTGGATGTTCTATTATCAAAATTACCTGCCCAATTTGAAGCGTGCGAACAAACTGCCTGGATCAACTATCATAGCTCAAGTCAGTCACAAGTAAACGGAAGAGCACTCAGTACCCTCCGAACATCACCTAAGGTTTAACTAATGCACATCTTGCTCCTATGAGTCTCATGCAACACTCCTCTTATCCTCCTAGTTATCACTTCTTGTAAAATGACAACTTCAATAACCATCCGTCTTGGTGTCCTATCCCGTCGAGTCATCAATAGAATAGAGAGATTTCCTCATATAGTTGAGGAAATCTTATCTGCTATCACTTGCTGAGTTGCACTCGATATCGTCTTCGTCGGCCAAACATTTGTGCCATCACAATCAAGAACTAAACTTAAATAAAACAGACGAGGACACCAAAAAAAAATATAGAGTCCAAATCACTATTCACCTTATGCACACATGGGTCTAAAAAATATTTCACAAAATAGTTTATCCTTCATAAAATATTTTATAAAATATGCTATACTTCTAACTATATATAAAAATATATCTTTAATGCAACAAGAAAAGCACTTACTTTTTTATCACTCATGTTCGTATTTGCATATTTGGGGTTATTAAGTAAATAGGGTTGGAAAACATCTTCTGACCTCAATCTTCTAGCATCTTGAAAGCTCGACGTTTTAGGCATCTCAAATAACTTTATACATATGGGTTCGGAGCACGTCGATTTCACTAACACATCGACAATATTTTCTCTCATCAAAAATAATAAATTACTAGTAAATTAAATAGATTACATATAAATATAGCCTTAATAATTAAATTTTGTAACTCTTATGTATAACCCTTTGCATAGATGAGTTTTATCATGAAAAATTTTTAGAAAAATGTAGACTGTTTACAAGAAATAAAAAATTTAGTTTGCCTCTTATTTCATCCCTCAAACTTTCATCTCTAACTCTCTATTTTATTTTTTGTTTTCCTTATCAAAGTAATCTCAAAGCCAAGTAAAAATGACTAATAGCATGCAACTTTAAGTGTCTCCCCTTATAAAAGATAACTATAAAATTTAGAGAAAAGTCTTGTTTGGATCATATGACATATGAGAGGTAGTAGAGAGAAGCTATGAAGAACCTCAAGATGATTATTTTTACAATGAGCTAAAAGTTTCCTCGAAGGATATGAGGAAAAAAGATAAAAAAACACTCTTCCTTATCTACTAAGGGTTAGACAAAGATAATTTTGAGAAAGTTGCGCTAACACCACCAAACATACTTGAAAGATTCTTTAAAACACTCTTTAATGGATTTAAGAATGTGAGAAAAATTCAACTTCAATCACTTAGAGTTGAATTTGAAATATTACAAATGAATAAGTCTAAGACAGTTTAAATTATTTTACAAGAGTTTTTACATTATCAATTAACTAAAAAGAAATTGTGAGAGTTCATGTGGTAAAAAAAGCACTTCGGTCACTATATAAAAAGCTTAATTTTATTGTGATCTCTATCTAAAAATCAAATAATTTAGACCAAATGACTATTGATGAACTAATGGATTCGCAAGCACATGAATATTTAGTCAACAAGAAGAAATTGATGGAACAAGTTCTTCAAACAAAATTAATTTTGAAATAAAGAACTGAAGACTAAGGTGATTATGGTCATGGAAAAGGCTGAGGGTATAGAAGTGGTCATGGCTGTGATAGATGACATGATCAAGGTGAAAAAGGAATAAATAATAAAAAAAATCAAAGTCCAAAACAAGAATAAGAAAACGGAGATACAAGAAGCCAAATGTATAATTATTCCAAAGTTCAATGTTATTATTATGAAAAATATGATCATTATGCTTCTGAATGCTATTATAATAAAATCGTTCAAGTTGAAGAAAATACTATATTAAAAAGAAGAAAGAAGATTCTCTTTTGTTGCTAGCACGTAAAAAAGAAGATATCAACTTACAAGATAAGTGATACTTAAATACAAAAGCTAGCATTCATATGTATGGTTACAAAGATCCATTCATAAAGTTGATGAAATAGTGAGTGGACAAATCTACTTTGGAGACTCCACAAAAATACCATGAGAGACAAATGTACAATCTTGATCTACTTTAAACATGAACTACGATGTCATAAAAGATAAAAGGTGGAAAGATACTATTGAAAAAGTAATCGACTGTGTAATGAGAAATAAAACTTGGGAGCTAACATCGTTATCTAAGGACAAATCCTATTAGTGTGTGAAGTGAGTTTCTAAAAAAAAAAAATTGTACAATGCTAAGCTGAAAAGTACAAAGCTAGATTGATGGCAAAGGATTATAGGTAAAAAAAAATCCAACATTGACTATAATAAGGGATTTGTTCCTATTATCCGAATAGAAACTATTAAATTGATTATATCCATTGTCATACAAAATAATTGATCAATTATCAAATAAATATTAAACCAATATTTTTGAATGATTTTCTTGAAGAAAAAATATACATACAACAATCATTAAGTTATATTAAGAAAAGGATATGAAAAAAAAGTTCTTAAAGAAAACTTTGTATGGATTAAAGTAAACACCTAGAGCTTGGAATAATGATGCGTACTTCAAACAAAACGATTATGAACAATGTTCTAATGAAAATATATTTTATAAAAAGATAAATAAAAAATAGAGATATCTTACTTGTTTATTTGTATGTAGATAGTATTATCTTTATAAGAAGAAGCAACTTATTTATGTTTGAATAATTCAAATAAACAATGATCCAAGAATTTAAAATGATTGACGACTTATATTTATTTTTTTCTATCAAATTGAAGTAAATAAAAAAAATATCTTCATTTCATAAAAAAAATATATATATAAGAAAAATTCTCAAAAAATTCAGGATGAAAGATTGTAAACTGTTGGGAAATCTTGAGGGCAACATCACATGCGTAGTGGAAGAACAAGAAAAAATAAAATCCTCAAGTTCCCAAAAGGTATTCGTCGACGTGCGAAGATTAATGCATAAAAATCCGTAAAACAAACTGCGTATAGAATAGATTATGTTACCTAGGAAGATCGTATATCCTTGTTTCCTTGAAGATCTCTAGGAGAGGGTGAAAAAGGTCAAGCGTCCTCCTCTCTAGCGGTGATCTGCACAGCAAGGCTGCGACAATGCTCCTTAAAACTCCAGGCCTGCTCTGAGATGGAGAGGGGGAGGAGAATAGAAAATGCAAACAAAGGCTCTAGCCTATGAGGCTCTGAATCCCTCCTATTTATAGAAGCTCCCTATTAAACCCTAATGGATCCTCCCCTAGTGGGTATTGGATTTGCATCCAATTACCCAAGCGTTTTAGATTAGTAGATCTCTATCCAATAATCTCTCATGAGCTCTTATTGGATTTCATCCATGGGATCCAATAATTCAGGGGCTTATTGGATATCCAATAAGATATGGGCTCCGACGGATATCTCATATCCGAACCTCTATTTATCGCAATGCCTACCATATGTGTGTGACCCTTTAGGCCCAACATCGAGCTGACCGTGAGTCATAACTATTAGAACTCCTTCTGGCTCAGTGAATTATTATCTCTGTAATAATTTACTCGACTCATCGACTATGGACGTCCTATGTCACTACTCCGTAGTCCCCAAAAGATACAAGGGAATTCAATTCGTTGGACCTGTCTGTCGTCAGTTACCATGTACCTATAATCTCTCATCCATCTAATATCCCAAAGACCATATATCGGGCATGGTGCTGTCAGACCCATACGGTTTCTACTCGAGTCTCGCTCTAATCGGATTCTCCCGAAGAACTCTTTCTCTCTCAACCCGAATGACCCTAGCTAGGGATTTGTCTGAGCAAGAACATATGGGATATTCCTCTCATGACCCCGAGAGTGGATAATCCTCTATCGACACTTACTAGCTCTTGTAAGGTCGACTGCCACTCTCAATGACCAACTGTACTAGATCTGGGACATTTAAACCTATAAATCTGGTATCAAAGATTGGAGCACTCATACAAGACATCCTTGGTGTCTCAAGTCTAAGGACCATATACACCACTAGGACTACGGAATCGTTGTCTGACAATAAGGCATTATCAACCATCCAGTATTCCGTAAGCGGATTAATCAGTGAACTCATTCTCCAATGAGCACGTGTATTGTATCCCTAATGTCCCCACACGAGCAGCTATGAGACCAACTGCATCCATAGTATGGACGTGTATACAACACACTAGTCTATCCGGTTATCACGATGTCCCTCTCGAGCAACCTATGATCGGGATTATTTAATATAGTGTTTAAAGTGAATCGTCTCATTATCGTGTTCTCATCACGATCCGATTCCCATTGTACGGATCCAAGGACATCACTATATATGTTACATGTATATTATACTATGTAGATAGTATTTTTATTTATTTTACATATATACATATATACATATATACATATATACATATATACATATATACATATATACATATATACATATATACATATATACATATATACATATATACATATATACATATATACATATATACATATATACATATATACATATATACATATATACATATATACATATATACATATATACATATATACATATATACATATATACATATATACATATATACATATATACATATATACATATATACATATATACATATATACATATATACATATATACATATATACATATATACATATATACATATATACATATATACATATATACATATATACATATATACATATATACATATATACATATATACATATATACATATATACATATATACATATATACATATATACATATATACATATATACATATATACATATATACATATATACATATATACATATATACATATATACATATATACATATATACATATATACATATATACATATATACATATATATATATATATATATATATATATATATATATATATATATATATATATATATATATATATATATATATATATATATATATATATATATATATATATATATATATATATATATATATATATATGTATATATGTATATATGTATATATGTATATATATATATATATATATATATATATATGTATATATGTATATATGTATATATGTATATATGTATATATGTATATATGTATATATGTATATATGTATATATGTATATATGTATATATGTATATATGTATATATGTATATATGTATATATGTATATATGTATATATGTATATATGTATATATGTATATATGTATATATGTATATATGTATATATGTATATATGTATATATGTATATATGTATATATGTATATATGTATATATGTATATATGTATATATGTATATATGTATATATGTATATATGTATATATGTATATATGTATATATGTATATATGTATATATTTTCTAATGATTTTTGACTGGTTATTTCGATAATGATTCGAGAAGAGTTCAAAAAAGTATAATCATTTTTTTTTATATATGAGCGACACTGTTTTTATTGGTATTTGAAGAAATAATCGATTATGACGTTATCTATAATGGAATCATCATGTGTATATCATCTTATATGACTAAGAAAACTCTTGAATAAAATTAATTATTCATAAAATCAAATCAAGAAGAAGAAAGTTTTATTGGACTATATCAAATCCGATGATAAGTTACAGATATTTTCATTTGAAATGTATAATAAAAATAAATTAAGTTTAAGGAGAGTGTTAAGAGAATTAAACTTAATTAAAAAAGAAATTAAATCTCTTTCATGATCACATGGGAAAAACTATTATAATCTTTAGAATATATTAAGAATGAAAAAATTATACCATGCTAAAAATTAGATATGTTACATATATTAAAAATATATGTATATAATCTTAACATTTAAGTTTTGCAACTCTGATATATGACCATATAAATATATGAGTTTTATCAAGAGAAAAATAAAAAAAATAAAACAAAAATTTAAATATCTCTCTTGTTTCTCCCCTTAATTTTTTTTCCCCTCTTTTTAACTCTCTATCTCATTTTTCTTTTTCCCCATCATCACCACCACCAATATGGTAATATGGTGAGGAAGAAAGCACTCCATGGATCTTTGAAGATCTAAAATGTACTGCAGGAGATCTCACACTTTGTTGTTTGTCATTGGATGCTGCACATAGGAATCGGAATACTTGAAGGTGGAAAGTGGGGCCAAGACTATCGGCCCCACCGTCCCCTCCAGGCACTTGGACGGCCGCTTACCCTCCGACTCCCACTACGGCTTCCACTTGTTCGAACCCAGCGTGGCCCGCTGCATGAGCTGGCTCGACTCCAAGCCGCCCGCCTCCGTCGTCTACGTCTCCTTCGGCAGCATGGCCGCGCTCTGCCAGGAGCAGATGGAGGAACTCGCCCAAGGCCTCTCCGCCACCGGCAAGCACTTTCTGTGGGTGGTGAGATCGTCGGAGACCGACAAGTTTCCCCCAGGCTTCGTGGAGGGGTGCCGCGACAGAGGGCTGGTGGTACCCTGGAGCCCGCAGCTGGAGGTCCTGGCGCACCCGGCCACCGGATGCTTCCTGACGCACTGCGGGTGGAACTCGACGGTGGAGGGGCTCAGCCTGGGGGTCCCGATGGTGGCGATGCCGCAGTGGACGGACCAGCCGACGAACGCCATGTACGTGGAGGAGGTGTGGGGGGTGGGCGTGAGGGTGAGAGAGGACGGGGAGGGACTGGTGAGGCGGGTGGAGGTGGAGAGGTGCGTGAGGGAGGTGATGGAAGGCGGCAGGAGCAGCGAGATGCGGAGGAATGCCGCCAGGTGGAGGGCGCTGGCCAAGGCGGCGGTGGGCCAGAACGGGAGCTCCGACAAGAATATCGTGGAACTCATTGCCAAGTACTGCTCCAAAGCAGAGAAAGACTCTGTTCATCAGCAGCTGGTGGCTACATGAAGGTTCCTTGCCCTGTTCTTCTCATTGTGTTCATCAGCAGCTGATAAGATGCTGCTTCACATGTATCTCTTCATCGTCAACTCTTTATCCTTTTACCAATAAAGAACACGATTTGCATTTGGATGACAGTGCGAAGACCGCTCAAAGAGAAACTAAAACATATCAAGACATGCAGGCATTTCGACAAGCATCTATAGCCAATCGCAATATGCATTGAAGAAGCACTGGAGAGCCACCAAAACAATCAAATCCCGCAAGGACATCGACAACAAAGAGTTGCTGCTGAGTCGTGAGATGCTGATTCGTGGAAGGGCGGAGGGGAAGGGTTTCGCGAGATGGACACGACGAAGACGATGCGGTAGGGTCCGCTCGCCGCCCGTTGGATGTGACCGCGTATTTGGAAGATCCGAAATAAAAATGGTGTTGGATAGCATCCCGTATCACGATCCCAACGTTCATACCTACAGTGATCTGGGATCCCCTCCAAGAAATTACTAGATTCATCAAATTAAAACAAATATTCTTTTGGGATTTAATATTTTCATTAGATATTGTATTATCCTTATGAATGCTGCTAACATAAAAATACGGCATTGACAATTTAATACGATGATTTATTATATAAATTATCTATGTGACTATTTCAAAAGCCCAAATCTTTGGCAAATTGTATAGAAGCCTACTCGAATTTATGGGCCTTCGATGGAATATTATGTGTGTGTGTGTCTTTTTGTCAAAATAGATATCATAATCTAATTTAAGCACGCCAAAAAAATATTTTTTGGGAGCAGACTCAAGAATTAATTTTTCGCTTGAAATACATAATTTTTAATTTTTAATTAAATTTTATATCATAATAACTATGTATCGATATCATGATTTTATATTTCGACGACGAACGACACTCGATATTATCGGATCTTCCTTTCCATATACACCATGAGGCTACCGGATCCTATCCAATTATTTAGTTGGATTTCATCAACTTATCTAATTGGATCTTATCATCCAAATAATTGTATTGAAAAAGATATCCTATTCCACGTAAAATTGATAGGAAATATGTGTATATATATATAAGATTTATTGTGGAGAAATTGTCAACATAAAGTCAGCGTGTGTCACGTGTCCTACATGGAATACAATGGAAAGGGTTGGTCAAAGGGAGGGACAAAACACTGGTCTTTGGGTTTGACCAGTAATGAGATAGCTTCCACTTTTGACTTGGACGTACTAATCGATGTGACGCTCCTTTGACTCAAGTTAGGTTTGGACTTCCACTGCCTATACGTACTCGAGCCATATGCTTCACGTTTTGGTGGATGGACACCACATCACTCATCCATTCATTCCATAACCCTAATTCATACTTCTTATTTTTGCTATCTTTCTTATTAATCAATAAAATCAGCAATCAAAATAAAAGTTATTAATATTATTTATTATCGACAAATTGAGATAGAAAAAATATATCATTAATAGTTTATATTCTTGTGAATAAATAAGATACTTAATGATTCATTCCTCTTCTCGGAAAGCATATCATCAGCTATAATTATCAATGTCATGTCAGTATTGACCGAAGGAATGGACTAAATGATGATTTAAAGCTAGATTGTCCATTTGTATAGCCTGCCATGACTAACAGGACAAAGCCATTGGAAGGAATCACATTACAACAGTTCAACCGTGGTAGCATTCTTTCCCCTCGGATGCATTGGAATCAAATAATGGAAGACGTCTTCATCTGTCTATCTTCTTCGGGTTCATGAGAAGAAGAGCAAAGGAGGGAGGCATATGATGGAGAATTAAGCATCACATTGTGGAAAAGAAGCATTTTACGAGGCTTTGTTATTGTTCCAATTTTTGTCAACCTCTCAATTTTTGTAGGACTTTCATATTCTTGACCTTACGATGGCGAATCGATCTATAAAATTTGTTTCGAGGGTATTCTAGATAAGATTTATGTGATGCTGAAAATAGAGTATAGTTTTCTATATTTAAAGTTCAAAGATTTTTGATATATCTCATAAGCTCCTATTTATGATGAGAAGGCTTGCGATTATTCACGTAAGGAGGTTATGACATCATGAATCTATTATCGTGGTTGGTATTAGAGTTGAATGGGCATATTAGGCTCGAACGTTGATTATAATAATCATATATATTTAATTATCCACGTATCATTATCGTCAACTAGTAATATGTATTTTATTTTTAATCCATAATATCACAAACTTAGTTAGAATTGTCTAAGTCTCAAAGCACCCTTACGTCAATTGTCATGACGTCTCGCAAAAATGAAACTTTTCAAGTAATTCGTGCAAGAGAGAAAAAAAAGAAGAGAGAAAATAAGAAATTTATAAGGTTGAATGAAGAATTGTAAATCCGCAAAGAACTACTCATTAGGTATCGAACATTAAACACTCTTCATAAGTTTATATAAAAATTATTTATCGAGTCTCATTGAATATTCTTCACATATTAAGCTATGTACCAAAGTGTAGGACACATTGAGATATAATAGAATTAACTACCCAGATTGCTTGGTGGAATAGAGAAACGAAGCATGCAATGAACCTTGTGATCTCACCTACCTTTAACCTAATAAATGCATGACATGAATGATTCCTTTGTCGGTATCTTGTGCACCTTTAAAATATTGTCCCCATTACGTCCACTAACATAAAGCATGCATGTATGTGTCGGTCACATGCATTGTGGTGGAACATAGTGACCCACATAAAATATGGATGTCATCACCCAAAAACATATAGCTCAGTGTTTTCCAAGCTTTTTATGCTTATTTGCTTTTTCTTTCCATCATAGTTGGCAACTTGTTAACAGTAGTTTCAATTCATCTATATCTAAAAGCTGAATCCAATAGCTACAATATGATTTAATCATTTCTATTATCTTTAATGATTTCTCCTACTTCCAACATATAGAGTTTCAAGTATGGAAAATGCTGTACATCATCTAAGAGTTTCAATCTTTCAGTTAGATAAAGAAGAGAGTATAATAATGTGGGTAATAATAATGCTTTGCCACATCCTTAAACCTAAAAGATTAGGTAAACTTTTAGCCATCAAAGCTAAGTGGCATTGGGGACTTTATGATTTATACATTTTCATTTGTTATATAAAATTATCATTTTTTTTCTAGGAAAAGAAATTGTGAAAGAAACAGTCAAGCTTTGGAATAGACAAACTAATGGCAGCATTGAAAGAGATGTGAAATCTATATGCTTAAATATTAAGCAAATATGAGGAACATTTTTGACACCACAACTGGTCAAATTTGATTCCTCAGCCTCCTTTTCTTGTTGTAGGTTTCTGCAAGTTAGAACAAGAAAACAAGATGCTCATGGCATCATCAGTTCTATTGGGTCAAAATATTGCGTTTCATGCACGCTGTTGTGGATGATGATTGACTGCAGATTGTGATGGTTGCAAGCTCTTTAACTGTGAGACAAGAGCTGAAGGCTTTGGCTCCCAAATGCCTCCTCAAGTAGAATAGGGGTGATGGGATTGATGACTCCAAACCATGAGTAGTGATAGATAATGTCATGATCATTGAAATTTATAGTTGAGTTGTTGATGGAGATTAGAAGTTTCAACATGATAATGCAATAAAAAAGAATTAATACCTTTTCTTTATGGTAAATGTGTCCGATATAAGATAAAACTTTACAGGTGAGTCAGATATATTATCACTACAACAATGTTTTAAATTAATTTTTATTTTTATTTTTAACTTTGAAGTTTTTGATAGGCAAAAATAATAAAGAACAAGTTTCACTTATTTGTTCTAAACCATGTCCTCACTGGTATAATAGTCAAACCCTACTCCTTCTAGTGAATTGAATACACAATGGTTGGAGTATAGGTAAGAACACTTTTTTGTTTCATTTTGCTTTGAATATCATACAATTTCTTTTAAGGAAAACCTATAGCAAACATATATATATATATATATATATATATATATATATATATATATATATATATAATTTAATGCTTGGATGAAAACATAATATACTTTGATAACAAAGTTGTAGGTGAGTCATATAACAACCATGAGCTCAAATTATATTTTTAGGCTGATTAAACAATCATGTATCAAGAAGGAAAGAGGACATTTAGCACCCAATTTGCTTCTATATATATAATATATATGTCTAATCAAGGAGCTAAACATCTTTCAGTGGCACTAATGGATTTGGCCTGGCTGCCTCTCCCTCACGTGCCAAGCACATGCCTAAAATTCACCATTTTAAGAAATGTGTTGTTATTAGAGAATAGATCCTCTAATTAACATAAAAAGGTTAAGATTAAATATTTATATTACAATAATAGTAACAAGGAACATGTTTGACCGGTCAAGATGAGTGCTTGAAAGCATCTTTATGCTCATAAATGGTAGGGAAAATACGATAATTAGGGGATGATTAAGAAGAGGAAATTGGTCATATCAAGAAGGTAAGAATGTTGACCGGGTGCCAAAGTGGGTGGGGTTAAAATAGATTTCGCAATGTGCCAACACTGTCAAACCCACCCGCAAATCGTACTGACCAACCGTGTGCCTTCGTCTTTCCCGCTGCTTGCTTTGGAGTGTTGCGTCCGCAGCGTTCCCACCCACACCCAATCCATCTTCCCACTCCGTGATGTTGACGGCCACGGCCGCCATCGTCTGAACACTTGTCTATCCACGCACAGGCTCAAATTCCACTTTTACCCGAGTGGTGGCACGAACCTCGCGGCCGTCGTGCGTAATTATTAGGCACAAAGCAATCGTTTTGCTCGTTGAACGCAAGGAGCCAAGGATGGATCGGCAGGCATCTCAGTGGTCCTGGAGCTTCTGGAATAAAGAAATGAGAGGTTTTGGATGCCCCACCGCGAGTCTTCCTCGCACCTCCTGCTTCAGCTTTCTGGCTGCTGAGAGGAGGCCAGCGTGCTTTTTCTGCTAGAAATCCGGAAAAAGATTGGATTTTTGGCTCCGATTGGGTTGGTTCTACGAATTGCATACATAAAGGTCTCTCCTTGCCCGAAGATGCTCAGCTTAGCTTGTTGAGTGTGTCGGGTCTTTTTGTGGTCGGGGGTGGCTGCTCTCCTGGGATTGGAACTCGCTAGATAAGCGGTGAAGAGATGCCTTCTTCTGGGGCTTCTCTTGGAAATCCTGCGTTCGGAAGAAAGGATGAGTTTTCTTATCTGGTTTGAGCCAAAACAAGAGTCTTTCCCCTTTCTGTGATCGAGTGAGGGGTTCCCGGAATCTGTCGTTGTAAAAGACGCCGATTTCAGGTCCTGATTCGGGAAGGTGGTGGAAAATTTTCTGATATCTTTGTATGAGCCGAGTTATCCGGTGAGTTCTTTTCTTGTTCCGACATCTGGATTTCGATTCTTTTTGGAGAAGAATTCTCAATGTCAGTGATGTTGTCGGCTGAGAAATAAAAGAACGGGGAGGGAGGGTCACTTCTTTTTTCTGGAGAGCGGAATTTATAGCTTGAGCAGGAGAAATGGAGAAACAGCAAGGCTCTCGAATGGGAGCCGCCTTGGAGAAGCTGCAGAGCTTTCGGCTGGGGGTGATGGAGAAGCAGAAGAGCTTTCGACTGGGAGGCGGACAGCAAAGCTTCAAGGAAAGGAAGAACAAAGAGAGCCCTGGCAAGCGAGGAGATACAGAGCTCCATCTCGCCGCCAGGGCTGGCAACGCGGTGCACATACGCAAGATAGTCTCAGAGTGCAGCAGCGAGAGCGAGTTGAAGGATTTGGTCTGCAAGCAGAACCAGGATGGGGAGACAGCCTTGTATGTTGCTGCAGAAATGGGTCATGTGGCGGCTGTTCCAGAGATACTGAAAGTTTCCGACGTTCAATCGGCGGCCATCAAGGCCCACAACAGCTACGATGCATTCCATATTGCCGCTAAGCAGGGCCACCTCGGTGAGCAGCTTTCGATCACTGCTGAACATTTTTTTTGTTACCGGTGTTGTTGTTCTTGTGTAACCTATTGATTAGAACAGGAATTTAGATGACTACTTTGTGCATTCTTCGATAGGAAAAGTACGTTTAGATGGTGTTGATTCTTCGCATTAGCATGAATTGTACTTCCAGAGAAGAATTTTGTGCCACCTAAACTCGCGTTGTTTCAGTTAAACTAGATTTCGATGCCTTTCAGCTTCTTGAGATTAGTAGGCCATGGATTAATGCTATGTCATGAATTAATGCATAGACTTGTTCGACCAAAAGCATTATTTTTTTTCAGTAATCACGAGTTTCAAGTTCGATTATTAGGAGGAAGTAGCAATGGAAATGTAGCTTAATATCAGAAGGCTCCTTTATCTTATTTCCAGTGGTCCACTTGCAGCTGAACAATTAGGTGTGGTTTTGTAGTGGTGAAACAGTCAGTATTAGGAGAGATCGAGGGAGACATGAAAAGAGTTTATTAGAAATTATAAATAAGGATTCAATGAGTCTTGATTTAACTAAAGACACGGTTTTTCTATGGAGGTCAGTGGTGGCAAAAAGATCTATATAGTCAATCGCAAACTTAGTAAGAAGCTAAATTCTTTACTGGGATGTGATCATTCATAAGACTCAGTTAGTCATGGCGTTCATAAGAAATATCGATGAGGAATTCCTTGAAAGAATGGAACAAAAACAGAGAAGGGTTTACTTGTTAATGCATGTCCTGTAAGCAGAACAAAAACTTTTTTCTCCATCTGATTGATTCGTTCATTTGTGTTCGATCTTGTGTTAGATTGCTGGTCAGATCTTGTTCTTCTCTAATGAAATGTCTGGTTCAGTTAGCAGAGAACTAATTTGCCTTTGCTTTTTATCTCGGGATATGCAGAAGTGCTGAAGGACCTCTTGCATTCTTTCCCTGCACTGGCTATGACTACAAACTCATTAAATTCTACAGCCTTGGATACTGCTGCAACTCAAGGTCATATCGAAATAGTCAATCTACTGCTAGAAACGGATGCAAGCCTTGCTAAAATTGCAAGGAATAATGGTAAAACTGTTCTACATTCGGCAGCAAGAATGGGCCATGTCGAAGTGGTGAAATCCCTATTAGATCAGGATCCCAGCATTGGTTTAAGGACCGATAAGAAGGGGCAAACAGCATTTCACATGGCTGTGAAGGGCCAAAATGTGGAGATGGTGCTGGAATTGCTGAAGCCTGATGTATCAATCATCAATCTAGAAGATAGTAAGGGGAACAGACCATTGCATATTGCTACTAGGAAGGGCAATCCAAAGGCAAGTCACAATTTCTTAAAAGATAACTTCTTTACTCTGTCGACTAAACTATAATCTTCTGGTTCAGCAACTTCTATAATTCAAATGCTAGATCTCATTATTTGCCAAATATGAGTTGAATTGTTTCAAATATCCTTTTTGCTCTATCGGAAGTCGCTCTTATATGTTATGCCTCGAGTCACCTCTCCGACATGAACTTTGGTGTGTGCTGCGCTGTAAAGTTTATCAGTGACTTCCTGTTTGCCATCATTGTATTTGTCATCTGTTGTTTGCAGAATCATACTAAGAAGCCATATAGGTTGTAGTTTTATCTTCGATTATTCTTTAGCATGAAGTACCTCCTGGCTGAAGCACATCATGGTTTGGCATAGTCTTTCTTGATCATAGGAATGCATGCATCATCTGTATCGTTCCTGTTGATTGATGTCTTTTCCAATTTTTGGCATTGCAGATTTTGCAGGCTTTGTTGTCGGTGGGAGGAATCGATATCAATGCAGTGAATAAAGCAGGAGAAACTGCCCTCAGCATTGCGGAGAAATTTGCGAATGAAGAGATCGCTTCCATTCTAAGAGAATTTGGTGCGGTTGTCGCGAAAGAACCTGCAAATTCGATGACTGCTGCGAAGCAACTGAAGAAAACAGTCAGTGACATAAAACATGATGTTCAATCCCAACTCAAACAAACCCGACAAACAGAAATGAAGGTCCTGAAGATCAAGAAGCGACTTCAGAAGCTCCACATCGGAGGTCTCAACAATGCCATCAATTCCAACACCGTGGTGGCCGTGCTCATAGCCACCGTCGCCTTTGCAGCCATATTCCAGTTGCCCGGGCAGTACGTTGAGCTCCCTCAGGATGGATATAGCCCTGGACAAGCCTACATCGCGAGGAACGCAGCATTCATCATCTTTTTGGTCTTCGACTCTCTGGCTTTGTTCATCTCGCTGGCGGTGGTGGTCGTCCAGACTTCCTTGATCGTGGTCGAGCAGAAAGCCAAGAGGAGGATGGTTTTTGTGATGAACAAGCTGATGTGGCTGGCCTGCCTCTTCATCTCCGTGTCCTTCATCTCCCTAACATATGTTGTTGTGGGCCGGCACGAGTGGTGGCTTGCCTGGGCTACGATGGCCATCGGGGCCACCATCATGCTGACCACTTTAGGATCGATGTGTTACTGTGTGATTGTTCACCGGATTGAAGCCAATAACATGAGGAACATCAGGAGGAACTCCGGGAGCAGGTCACGGTCATGGTCTTTGTCGGTGGTCTCCGACTCCGAGTTACTAAACAGTGAGTACAAGAAGATGTATGCTCTTTAGGAGCCATATGCTGTGCACAACTTACAGTTGCTGCACTTGAAAGGGCTACATCTCAACAGTGAAGTGGCTCATCTCTAAGCTCAAGACACGAATCATGGTTGGTGACTTGATCTTATGCATGCTCGTCTTGTGTATTTTTTGGCCATGTTGCTTTAGAGATGAAGATACACCATTGTTATACTTGATTCTTATGCATGAATTTTGTCTCCCCTACGCTGCCATTGTTGTGAGATGGTGATGTTACATATCATTAGCAGAGTGAGAAATGCTCTTCACTGCACACACGGCTCCGATTTCTTCCTGGTCGTTGTTGGATCGATTGGCTTCGTAAATCTGCATCACTAGCACTAATCCTACATCAAGTCCACAGCATTAGCCAGCCATACATGCATTGTCGACATTATTGATGGGGCGCACGGAGACACAGAGATGAGGTCGAAGACGGACTAATCCATTCATATGGAGGGGTGGAGGAAGAGAGGAGGAGACGTGAGCAGACGAACGCATTTAAGGACGGGGCCATCGCCGCTGAGGAACGCCATCATTGCCATTGGCATGTTGCGTTTTTTACTGAGTCTTGAGCCTGCAGAGAACCAGAAAGGGGGAGATGCATTGCTCTCTTCCTTTGTGCTTTGAAGGCAGGCTGAGATTAATGATGGTTTCAATGCTGAATACAAACACACACACACACTCTCTCTCTCTAGCATTTTGAGTTATGTATGATGGTCCCTTTCATTAATGGCTCACTGAGAAGGCGATTGTCTCTGATGAGCATTCTGCAGTCCTCTGCAACATGCCTTTTGCCTCAACCAAATCCAAACTCCTGTGCCTGCGTGAGTGAGAGAGAGAGAGAGAGAGAGAGAGAGTTTTGACCATAAATACCAAATGTTTGCACCAATTTCTTGTACAGAATACTGCACTAAGATGGTCAGCTACAAAAGTAGGATCCACGGGTTGCAGTATACAATCAATATCAGAGGCTTTCTACATAAATGTTTTGCAGCTTTGCCAGGCTATATATCTTAACCTTCTGTGGTTCCAACAGCAAATGTCCAGACTCACAAGCCAATGGATTTTAGTAGATAAAGGCTGCAGTTTTACATGATGAAATGCAACTAAACACACCTATATCAACATGTAAAGCGGTCCATTTAATTCCTGAAAGAAAAAACATGATAAAGACTAAGATTGATGCCACCAAAGGCTGACAAAAGAGTAGTCTGGCTTCTCTTCTCTCTTTCTTTGCGGAAAGGATGACCATAGAACAAGAACAACTCAAAGTTCAATAGCAAGGCTTGTGAGTTGCTGTAAAGAGTCTACAGGAATGACAGAAACCGGAAGGACTGCTGCATATCAAGCTCCAGGGATTCAAGTACATGATCCCATCCATCGATCCATCGATCGACTTCAGCAAAAGAACAGTGCCAACACAGAAACAGAAAGCCAGGAACTGGGATTGCATTGATCACAAGTCTCTTCTTTGTAGCTTGTTTTCTTCTTCTGCGGTCAGCTACTCTCCAAATCTTAACCTGCAGTCCCATGAAAGAGGAGAGCATTCAGCAACGAAGGCACCACGTACCTGGATGCAGTAACAAGATCTCTCTCTCTCTCTCTCTCTCTCTCTCTCTCTCTATATATATATATATGGAAAGATCACTGCAAGAATAGGTAAAGGCTAGCGAACGTGTTTCTAGTTTTGATGATTTTGTAGTAAATATTGGTGTAGTAATCGAAGCAAGAATGGTGTATACCGAGAAGGAGTCTTACAGAGGCGCAATGGCCGGCCTCTCATCGACGCCGGCCGTGCTTGGCTTCGTGGACTGCCCATTAAGCGGCATGAAACTCGAGGCGGACGCAGTCCAAGCCGCTGCACGCCCTGCGACGTATCCGCCACTTGCGCCCAGCTTCGCTACCGAAGTATCTGCGTCGCAGTTCCTCACCATCGTATGTCGATGGTGGTTTGCGTCCCGAGTAGTAACCGGGAGGAAGTGTTCGAGTCCGAACCCTATCCCCGCCGCCCCGATCGGGAGGTTGACATCCGTGAATCTATGCCCGACGGCGGCGGCTGCGGCGGACTGGCACTTGGAGAGCTCGGACATGGCGAAGGCGAGGTCCAACTGGAGCTGGCGGAGCTGGTGCTGGAGGACGGAGATGACGCCGGCGCAGCCGTAGACGGGGTCGCGGAGACGCATGTCGGCCTCGTAGGCTAGGGAGTTGACGGCGTCCTCGCGCTGGTAGGGGTTCACCTCGTTGAGCAGCTTCGTGACGTTGCTGGCGCCGAACACGCGGTGCACCTGCACGAACTTCTGCGGCTGGTCCGGCGGGAAGTAGGGCGCGAACACGCAGTCCGGCTGACACTTGCGCCGCAGGAACTTGCAGGCCGCGCATGGCGAGCTTGCAGTCGACGGTGAAGACGACGCCGCTACTGAAACCATCTCCGATCGATCTCTTCTACCAAGCTCTAACAAAAGGAAATGAAACGATCGGATCTTTTCAGTACTTTTAGATGCACCCGCCGCCCCGATCGGGAGGTTGACATCCGTGATCTATGCCCGACGGCGGCGGCTGCGGCGGACTGGCACTTGGAGAGCTCGGACATGGCGAAGGCGAGGTCCAACTGGAGCTGGCGGAGCTGGTGCTGGAGGACGGAGATGACGCCGGCGCAGCCGTAGACGGGGTCGCGGAGACGCATGTCGGCCTCGTAGGCTAGGGAGTTGACGGCGTCCTCGCGCTGGTAGGGGTTCACCTCGTTGAGCAGCTTCGTGACGTTGCTGGCGCCGAACACGCGGTGCACCTGCACGAACTTCTGCGGCTGGTCCGGCGGGAAGTAGGGCGCGAACACGCAGTCCGGCTGACACTTGCGCCGCAGGAACTTGCAGGCCGCGCATGGCGAGCTTGCAGTCGACGGTGAAGACGACGCCGCTACTGAACCATCTCCGATCGATCTCTTCTACCAAGCTCTAACAAAAGGAAATGAAACGATCGGATCTTTTCAGTACTTTTAGATGCAGCAGAAGACACACATAGAAGCGCAATCAGGGAAGGACAAGACTGCTGGAACGAGCTGCACGACAACACCAAAAGAACTTTTGTGCTCTTTGGTTTCTTCTTCTTCTTCTTCTTCTTTTTCTTCTTCTCGTTGTCGACAGATCTAGGATGACTCATGTAATAGTATGGAAGGAGGAGATCATGCATGCGTTGTAACGAAGCATACCTTCCTTTCTCAGATTTGTCTCACGCTGCGGATGCAGAAGGCAGGAGGAGCATGTGGTAACAAAGTGGCTGCAAGATATACACTCACAAATCGATGGTGAGGACAGCGAGAGAGAAGAGAGAGAGAGAGAGGTTTAATTACGTGGGATATGAGACAGAGAAGGATTGGAATAAGAGGCACGCGAATGTCTAGATTCAGACCATTCTACTATCATCAAGAGATGTACTTATGTCATTATATATTAATACGATAAGAAAGAACAATACAATCTCTAGGGAAGGTTGTGCATTTAATGCCATGGTGGTCACTGCGACTCTTACGTCCCCCCCACAACTGCTACAACCTAATGATGACTCACATTTAATAACCCAAATCTTTCAACCTAATATTTATCCCAATTGGAAATTACACGTATTTTACTGTATATGGCCTGATTTTTTTGTTTCGATATTTACCGACTCACTCCCGTGGCCCCCACCGGTGGGTTTAACCGACATCAAATGGGTATTCCAGTCGTTCATCGCGTCAACGAGGGTGGGAACGGGGTGGTGGCGGAGGGCTCGGATTCGTCGTCGAATGGGATCTTGGGAAGGCACTACGAGCAACTTTGCCTTCTTTCACCACTACAGGAAAGTGGACCGACGACGACGTCGAGGAGTTCGACGCCTTCGATCCGTTCTGAGGCCCCCAGGTTTTACTCGGTCTCTGTTCGTCCGATTCTTATTCCCTTTTTTGGTCCGGGATTGTTGGTCTCGTTCTTGTCTTAATCGTTCTCTTGGAATGCTTCCGTAATATGGGTTCGGAAACAAGTAAAGATCCGATCTTTTCTTCCTCGACGATTGCGATTGATGATTTCTCCTCTATTTTATCTGATTATATCGTGTCGCGGGGGATTTGTTCGGATGCTGATAATCAATGCCCCATTTGTGCCACATCTCTACTATGCTTAATTACTGCATAGGTTTTCGTTTCTTTCGACGCTGGATTGTTCGGTGGTAATCAATAGATTGGTTTTGTCAATGTGGCATCTGCAGAAGGAATGTGTTAAGGATGTCGTAGTGCAGTAAATGGTGCGTTTTGTCTGCATGTTAGAGGAAATCACTCTCTTCCCGAGTCGTAGGTGTGTAAAACAGGACAAAATTGAAGGGAGAGTGTGGATGTAGAAAAGGGAAGATTTTTAGGAGGCTTAAGGGTTCAAGAAAAGAAAGAAGAGTATACATAGGTGAAGAGAGGAACGGGGAAATGATGCAATGAAAAGAGGAAGCTTTTGTCGGCTTATTTTGTTTTAGATAAAGTACTTGAAAAGGCAAATAATATTCTTTCGCATATGTTACTTCGTAATATATTTGTTTACTTTTTGTCTGACATCATTTTCACTGAAAACCAAAAAAAAAAAAACAAATTTATATATCATTTCATTAGTCAATAATAAAGGTGCTCAAATAGTATAGATTAATATATCTGGGATTTGGTTTCAGATTAGTTTCCATATACCAAGTATAAACATCATGGAATTTCGTTTGTTTTCTCTACTTTTTGTTTGAACTTTCTTTCAAGTATTTACTTGTCAATATTATATCTTTAAATGTGTGTTCTTTTTCAGTTGTTCATTATTTCTTGAATATAGCTGCAAAGAACAAACAAGACCTTAATTAGCCATTTGTATTTTTTATCAGTATTAAGATTTAGGCAAGTGGAACTGAGATTTATAAATCTGGCTTGCATTTTTTAATCAGTATTTTGAACTGACTTGCATTTGGTCTGACTCAAGGTTGACTAGATTTATAAATCTGGTCCAATTTGCCTGAATCAGTACCAGTATTGGGTCAAAGTCAGAAGATTAGAGAACTGTTTTTGTTTTTTATCATTTTCTCACCATTATGTTCTACATCTTCTACGAAATGCTAAAAAGTTCAATGCAATATGCTACCCGGGTTTTGGATAATTTATAATTTCTAGATGCATTATGGTTTGTTTGTTGTTGCTGTTATTATGGTTGATAGGTGACATGACTTTACAGATATGTTTAAAATGCCAAAAGAGTGAGTGAACTCCATTATGACTTTATCAGATGCATGGTGCAAACAGACTCTAATATCAGGATTTTGAAATATGGGTGTCTTAGAAGGCGTGGATCAACTATAATGGGTTGGTTACATTTGTGTCCTTGATGCATGCGAGATATTTTATGAATACATGAAAGTTCTTGGCAGATGTGATGGATGCAATGTGACCTGCAGTTATATCGAAAAGTTGATATCAAGGACGCATCATATGTTTGTCATGCATGATCATCTTTTATGCAACCATAAGAGAACTTTTTAAGGTTTCCTTAGGTTTGGATATAGAACATGGGGTAATACATAGAGCAGTGTATAAGCATCTACCTGGAACCAGATGCGCAAAAAATTGGCTTTCTGTTTCTTTCCTGCATTTTCTATGCTTTGTTAGTTTATCTTATGCTTTTACTGACTAATAGGTGTGCTGGGTCTGAAGATATTTGCTTGCATTTTTTCCTACCTGTCTATGTTTTCCCTTATTTTGTGATGTTTATGCTCATCTACGAGAAATCAAAGGAAATTAATTGAACTGATATTCTGTCAGGCTGCTTTGTCTGGTGCATGTTGAACCCACTTAACAGAGTGAAACTTGCCTGGAAAGTAGTTATTTGGAGAAGTTCATTTCCTTTGTTACATATCTTTTATAATAAAATTGTAGCTATAATTCCTATGTCCAGTTTCAGGGAACAAACTTTGTTGGTGCATCTTTTAGTTAATCCCAGTATTTGAGCACTTCGAGCGATTCATAACTTTGATTAATATATGGACATTTGATTAGCCTATCACTCATTTGCAGTCTACTGGTTTAGATCCATGGACCTGCTCAAAGCTTTGGCAAATCATCAAAACCATGGTGAAAAACTGAGATTAACCTAAAGTGTTTACTTGGTATACTGTCTTTGATGCACGAATGGAGTACATGATGCACATGTAACACAGTCATCTCACAATAGGTTGATTTCGGAATTCTCTTCTGCTGCATGTTGTTCATGTCTATGAGACATGGATGCCATATTTTTGACAGCACATCATATGATTTTTTGTGTGTTCATGTAGGAGAACTGTTGGATTCTACATGCAAGTTCCTTTTGTAGGTAGCATGAAAGACACTCTTATAATGCTCCATTCTAATTCTGCTGATAGAAGTTTTTGACTATATCATGTGCTGGGACAAGTGGATGAGTTCTAAGAGATGGAGAAAAGAAGCTGAAAAAGGGGCATATCGATTGTTCCAGGACTGAGAACCCACTGCCCTGCCACTGTGGGAGATTCCATCCATGGCTATGGACCATTCAACAAAAGATAGTATCACTGTGCATCAAAAGAGTTCCAACTTCTTTTTGCAAATTGAGGGTGGAGGGAGCAAGTTGTCAACATCTATAGGGTGTTCCAAAAGCCTTCCAACCAAAACCAGGAAATTGCTTGAACCCCAAGGCAAAACACTTAAGAGGTACAAGATCTAAAGAAATGGAGGAAACCGGTTCAAAGTGCTGAAATTTAGAAGGAAATCTTATGATAGGGTCTCCTGCATTTGTGCTGTTATGATTGCTCAGGAGTAAAAGGAAACGTTGATCTCCATGATCTTCTTCACTCTTTAGGTTATCTCCATTTAGGTTTGGAGTTTATAAGAATATTTCATATCAGTCACCTAATATGGTGCCTCTCTCCTTGTGAACTTCTGATAATGCACAGAGTCTTTCTCTGACCTTCATATGGAAGATCATATGAATCTGGAGTCTGATAAGTACTTTTTTTTTCTATTGAACTATGATATCACTCAGCTCAATAAAAAGGCAAGTGGCCTTCTGCATTATAAAGGCACTGCCTTAGATGTGTTCACCAAATCCTTATTCTACAATCAAGGAACAGTGGATTTATGCAAACTTTACGTTAATTAATTTTAGTATTAAGCTATCTCTTTAGTAATGCAAAAAAAAGATAAGAAGGAATTTAAGAAACTAATGATTATACAGTTTATGCTTAGAGGAACTCTAACATCTACTTTTAACTCCATATCAGATACGGAATGATAATTTGGTGGTTTATGAGGTTGGATGAATCTTTTATATTAACTGGGGATTAAGTATTTTGGGACAGTGTTCTTTAAGCATAACATAAATTATTGCTCCTTAAAAAATTTCCTAATTTTAGTAAATAATTAAAGTGGCTCCATGGTACATGGTTAATTTTAGTTCAACATTGTATCATTTCACAAAAATGCACCTTAAATAACTCTATGCTGCATGGTTTTAGCTTGGATGATGTAGGGAACGACTATACCTCTCTGCTTGCTATGCATGTCCATGACTTTGTGACTAAAGAACCTTGAACTCCATGAAACTTAAAATTTATGGTTTTTCTTTCCTTGCTGTCAATCTCGAAATATGTGATCCAGTTCTTCAAACACCTGAGGCCCGGTTGATTCTGTTGGATAAGGTCAGCTGGTGAGATCACCATCACCATTCTTCAGGTCAGTAATCCATTAAATTTTGCAGATTTATATGCGGAGAACATATAACAATTCTTCTGGTTTTGTCATGTGTTCTTAGATCCCTCATCAATGTACAGTCAGACTGCACTTGTCAAGCTGCTTGTATTGGAGGGCAGTACTCTGAAAAATTTCCATGGTCACCTCACATGGAATCTAACACACTGTCTTCATTCTCCAGCTTGGGAGGCTCTGTCCATGTCCCAGTGGCACTACTACCCTTTCAATTAATATCCTTTTTATGATCACAACTGCCTTTTTGCCATTCTTTGGGTTGTGTGGTCTCCATGGCCCCATGCCTGATGCATTTGCTGCACTGGTAAACCTGGAAACTTGAGGTCGACTTGCAACAACAAGCTTTTCACTGCCTGCAGGTGGTGGATGGCTTCAGCTGTTACCAATATCTATTCCATTGATTGTGCTACATATGAACCCCTGCTATGCTGGATGGAGTCGGGAGATCTGAGTTGGATGTTAAACCTGTTGGTGTTGCACTTCTTCTATCTGATCTTTCTTTCTCAGGGATGGCACCAGACCATATATTTTCAGGTACCTGCTCCTACCCGACCTGCTTAAGCATGATCAGAATATTCGTTAAATAGGTTTGCGACGAGTTGAGACGGAAAAATAGGTATCCAAGTTGGAGCTGAGATATAAACTTCACCAACCTGTTTCCAAATTCAAATCCAACTTGGATACCTATTTTTCAATTCACACTCATCTAAAACCTGAATGGTAGGTACTCTAATCCGGTTTAATCAGGTTGGATATGTGCAGGTGCCGTAGAAACCTAAGCCAGTGTCATCGCTAGATGATTCTAATTAAAGGTGCGATAAGAGAGGATTGTGCCATTTTGAAGTAGACACATGATGGATACTGAAGCAATGTACTTGATCCATCCATGTCATGATGTAAATGAGAGGTAGATGGCAGCACCTAACATGCTACTATTGAAGCATTTCACTTGTACTTGTGTAACCAACGATGGTCGGCAGACTAAGAAAACGGAAGAACCGGAAAACCCTGCTAACTTATTATTGTATCAAATGTTGTATTGAGAATTTCTCATTCACAAGATCCTTACTGTTCCTGTACCTTGATTTTTTTTTATGGATTACTGTTAAGAAAGCATAATTCCTTTCCTGTATTTTTTGACTTGATCTTGTGCCTTGTACCTGCAAGAGGTTCCCATGTTTTTGACTTGTGACATCTTCATATTTACCTGATGTTCATTAGCTTGATTGAATACATGACAAAACAGAACATATGTGGAACATATGTGAAATTTGCCATGTACCAGAATGAAGGTTTGTTTCAAATAAATCATACCAAATGTACCACATTTTGGTCAAGATGCTTAAATTGTTTTCAAATGCAGAAGCTTGATGCAGTTGATTTCTTAAACAATGGCAATGTTAGCATGAAATCTGAATTAAATGAGACAAAATTATGCAACATAAACCAAGTGCAGACTTATTTGAATTGAAGGGAGAGAAAAAAAAAACCAATACAAAATTATTTTTAAAGGACAGAGTTGTTGGAGAAAAAAAAAACAAAGAAGAAGAAAAATCTATAATAATATCACTTGCCTCTCAAATGTCAATTGGAAAATGGAAAGGTATATTTCTAATATGGTAACCAAGTAAAGAATATTTCACACAGTTGGATCTTTACCATAACCAAACAACATTTCACATGGTTCAATCCTTTTGATCTCTTGTACAAAAGAGACTTGCATCACCCAAAGGTTAACTTCCACATATAGTCTGTGGGCTTCTCCCCCACACAAACCTAAATAGAAAGAGATGGTATCATGGAACATGTAAGGAGTAATTTGGTTGATCTACACATGACTTGGGGGGTAAAAAATTACCTATAAATATATATGTCCTCAAATACTTGTATTATACTTGTTTATACTTGGAAAAAATATTTGATTGTATTATTTTTATGAGTCATTTTTCATATATCTTATTTAAACCCATGGTGCTTATTTAATATGAGGATGATAAAATTATATCTTTTTATTTGACAGAAAAGATAAATATCATGTGAAACTTTGTAATTATGTTTTGAAACCTTAATCAAGGTTTATACCGATAATTTGGCATGGATTCTTGATTTTGTAGCATAAGATTTTAATTCATGTAAGCATAAGAGTTTAGAAATGTAGATTGCATGAATCTCCATTAAATGCTAATGGAGGGGGAATCATATATATTAATCAACAACTAACTTAGTTAGTAAAGAATTTAAAGTATTAAGTCAAGACCAATTATGTTTTATGTATTATGACTTTGATCAACATTAAGATATATTTTATTTTTTTTAATGTATAATGACATCTAGACTGCAGAGTCAATGAATGATATCATAATCCCTAAATCCATGTTTACAAGTTTTGGGTTGGTGTAAAAAAGCTTCATTGCATGAGAGATCAAATCTTTTGGTCCCCCAAATTGTTCATAGATAGATCATCAACCAAAAATAGAAAATACTACTATGTTTGGGATGGTTGTAACATGTGGATTTATTCCCATACCCCAACATATCAGTTCACCTACTCATCATCCAATGCAATGGGTGTGTGGTCCATCAAAATGGGTGAATGGGTGGTGTGGTCCTGTTCTTGATAGGGATGGAAGAACCACTGCACATAATTGTTGTCATGTAGTTGAGCAATGACTTGATGCTTGTTCATGGTTGATGTTATTGGATTCTTCTTCACATACTTCTTCTTTGTATCATCCATCCTTCTCCCCTCCCCCCCCCCCCCCCCCCCCCTTTTATATGAATATTTACATGAACTTTGGAAGTATATGCATAATATTTCTAGGGTTTTTATGACAGTCAATGAATTTTAGAGATGACATTTCATACTTCACAAGATTATATGTGAAATTATGTATGACCAAAGAGATTGTATAAAAATATTTGAATAGTATTTGGTAATTGAAGAATATTCAGATTTGCAGCAAATAAAAATGTAATTGGAGGATTTTGTTGGTAGTGATTGTTTGCTTCTCTTTGCTCACATATTGTGTCAATTTATGCATATATAATGAGCATGGTTAGAATATGATGCAAGAATACTCCAATATACCTCAGTGTCTCAACACAGCTCATGCTGTACTCAGAACTCAATTATAAACTCACTGTACACTATTATATTGTATTTTACAATATGTGTCATCCAGTAATGTAAACAAATAATAATAATAATGTAAAGATATTGTTATACTTTTCTTTAAACAAAATCAGATGCATGTACAAAATAGTTTTAGTCACACAAATATGCTGTAATTTGTGGATCTTAAAGTAAAAGTAAAGTGTCATGAGCTCTTTGTTCTAATACAAATATCCTTTTATATATTTAACAAGCATTATAAGTATTTTTTTCCCAATTGATTGGTGGTTTGTGAACCCATTTTTGTAAAAAAATTAAGAGGATAGATAATTAATTTCATTAAATTTAAATATATATATATATATATTAAGATTACTGATAATAGCTTATTATAACATGCTATTATATAATGGTCTTGGAATTAGATTTGAGCTCATGAACTAGGTCACGTGCAAAAGGTATGAGGAGGCGGGGTCCATCTGACAAGCATCCACTCCGTCGCCCTCGTCCGGGCGTAACGTGTTCCCGCCATGGGTCTGATGTTTTCGACATCCACGGTACGGCGGAGACCCACCGCGCAGTTGGTGGTAAAAGCGATCCGCGGGGATAAGTTAACGGAGAGCCCGCTTCTTACCGAAAGTCACGTGCGAAAGGTCACAGGAGGCGGGGATGATGTCACAAGCATCCGCTCCATCGCCCTCTTCCGCGGCTAACGTGCTCCCTCGACGTCTCCGTTTTTGGCTTCTACGCCCAGGGCGGGGGCGGAGACCCCCGTCCGGTCGGTGATAAAGGAGATCCGCAGGGATAAGGTAACAGAGAGCCCGCTTCTTTAAGAGGAAAGCCACAAGATCCGATGCCAACCGCATGCAGTGCCCATTTCCTTCTTCCATTGTTCTCACCAGCTCAAGCTCTCCCCTTCCTTCCCCCTTCGTTGCCTCGGAACTCGCGAGTCTTTTCCCGTCGTTGCCGGTGATCTCAGCCTGTGGTAATGCTACAATCCGATTTCTTGCCTTCTTTTTCCTATTATTTCTTGCAGGTCTGTCTTCTTGGTCTTCCTTCCTCCTTTGTCTGAAGTAGATCCGCGAGATATCTGAAGTCGCATGCGCTCTTCGGTTCTTGGATTTGCAAAACAGCTTCTTGTGCTACGAATCTCTCGTTGTTTTGAGGCAAAGAAGGGAACTTTCTGATGGTTCCTTGCCATTTCTTCTGCCCTACTTCTGTTTCCTTCTGGCTTTTCCTTGGTGGAGTTGCCCTTGCTTGGTTATTCGACGGAAGAAGCTGGACTCTCAGTAAGAGAAGGCCAAGCTCAGACCGCAGTTGTTGTTACAACACGGATTAGGTAGCCGTGTGTTTCTTGGACCTCAGAACATCTACGCACTCTTCTCGGAAACAAATCCTTCCCTTGTTCTTCTCGTTGTGCTGTCTTCTAACCCTAACATTGTGGGGTTTAATCTGAGCTTAAGAGAAAGATTGAGTAACCCTAGCTGATGCATCCCTGTTGGTTCTTGTTGATGCAAGGAGAGGAAGGGAAACATGGGGAGAGGAAAGATCGAGATCAAGCGGATCGAGAACAACACGAGCCGCCAGGTCACCTTCTGCAAGCGCCGGAACGGGTTGCTCAAGAAAGCCTATGAATTGTCCGTCCTCTGCGACGCCGAGATCGCGCTCATCGTCTTCTCCAGTCGTGGCCGCCTCTACGAGTACTCCAACAACAGGTCTCTTTCCGGTTAACCCACCCACCCCTCTTTCTCCACCATTACGCAAGCACGCATCTTTCTCGTCTTCCTTCCACCTCGTTCATGGATGGCAGTACATGCACACAACTTCATTCACAACATCATTTGACAGGGATCATTCAAGGGGACAAACTAAGCATACACACTCTCTTTCTCCCTTCCTTTTTCACGATGATATAGAATTTCTAGTATGAACTCTCAACTCTTTCATTATTCTCCTGATAGAAAAGTCATCCTTGTTGACCTATATGCCCGTTCCATTTTCAACCTGCCAGTTGACGTTGTCCTGCCTCCATCCGCATTCTGCATGCAGCAGCATATCCGTCTTCAACAAAATCCAGTGGTGACCTGCTGATGAGCCCATGGTATGATCTTTTGCCCAACAAAAAAGGGCATTTCTTAGGGTGTGGCGGATTTAGGGTTTTCTTCTTCCCTTTCCTGCCTCTTTGCCTCCTCTTTCTTGTGTTAGTTTCTGCCAGGAGGAACTTATCTTTACATCACCGGTTCATATATATATACATAGAGAGAGAGAGAGAGAGAGAGAGAGAGAGAGACCAAGAACTCCCTTTAAACATCATCTGACAGTAGTATGGGAACTACGGCCTTTCCCTGCCTGATTCCTATTTGATGTTAAATTGCTGCCAGCCTGATGTTCTCCTTCCTGTTTGAAGTTAGCTTGCTCCCAGTGGGACATGTGTGCATGATGATGATTATTATTATTATTACTTTTAAGATGTTTGCTTCATTATGAACACTAGTTCAATCCATTCACCTCAGTTCCAAGATCTCCTTTTATTTTATTTTCTATCACCTGACATCAGGTTTGCCTGAAACTTCCTCCGAGGCTTTCTCTCATCCTTGTCTCCAACATGATGAGCTAAAAAGCTTTCTTCTCACTGAGCTGGAAATTTCATCATCTAATTTATTTTTTAGCATGAATCTGGGCAGGTCCAGAGGGACACCATAATTTTCTGTACTTCCACAACAAGAAGCCACCTCTAGCTTCAGTGTCCAGCATGTCTTGTCTTCTTCCCATGTATGCTTTGTCAGCAACTCAAAGATTCTGCTCTTTGATGCGACTTAACTGCCGGCAATCTATCTCCCTCCCTGCAAACCAGCATTTATACATGACACTGTTGTTTAGGAAGCCATCCATCATGTGGAATACCTTTGAGTGGGATCAAACTTTACACACATGTGGAATCATTTTAAGACTTGGAATTTGGTTGATTCACAAAGTGAAGAAAATAATACCAACTTATGTTGCAAATAAATTTGGTCTTATGTCAAGAAGAGCATGTAAAATATTGTGAAAAATGGTCTTTAAACTATGTCGATTTGGTAGGGAAACTAAAGACTCTACAAAGAATTTGTTAATGTTACTAATAATTAAAAATAGATAATTTTTTTCTCTTGTAATAAAAATCCTATCTATGGATCTTATAAAGTTTTCGCTTGATCTAATAAAGTTATGTATACCTAAAATTTGATGCTTAAGCAACGACACGACGCGAATTTCGGGTCTACTAATTTGCATGAACCGCATGATTTTGTATAAACGCGTATCTATTCATTTTTATGAAGACAACTCATGTTGCAAACTAATTACAGTAATAAGTTACATCTAATCTAGGTATGTTAGATGCAATGAAAATGCTTAGCAACCTGAAAGTGTTTCGTAATTGCAATCGACCAAGAACGGGAGATCGCTTGTTTAGAAGTTTATGAAGTATTCGGATGCGATGTTAGACGTGTTACTAATAATACATTTATTTAATCATTTCGAACCATTTTGACCTATGATCAAGTCTCATACGGGACGGTAAAGCATATCAATTTTCACAGTTCTTATAGAATAATTTGTTTTTTTTATCGTTAATGCTGTATAAAAAAATAGTTTTTCCCTTTTTCATTCTTTTTTGATGTTCTATTATGTTCACTTGATTTTACATTTTATCCTTTACGTGTGCACTATCTTCATATCACACTATCTAAACATTCATTTATTTCATGACCTCAATATCATGTTCACTCTTGTTTTCTTATTTGATCTCTAATAATGCCTCATGATTCTTTTCGGATGATCGTCCGAGCCAATTCGTTCTAGCAGATCCAATCCAATCCCATATATTTATATTTTTAAAGGCTAATTTTAATTCTGATCTTGACTTGCTCAATCTGTACTATGTTCTAAAAGGTAAATGGAATCCAAGAACACAAAATATAAAGTTTTTACCTTATGGAGGACATTTGATTTGTTATTACACATGACTAGACTGTTTCATTTTACACAGATTGTGATTTCTCAATATCATAGCCATCATACATTTGCATTAGCAAGTAGCATTCTGATTAAACTTGGATGTGGGGATGTACATGCACATATATGATTGGATTTATGGAATGGCAATCTGTAAAAGGAACTCATTTTTGCCATGAGAATTGATTTGATGATTAGCACCATTTTTAATTCCATTGAATAGAACACATATTTGTGGTATTTGTTTTTATTTATGGATTTTTAGAATGAAGAATCATGCTCGAAAACACAAATCTTTGGGTTATATGAATATAATAGTGGATGGCTCGATGAAATTACTTCGTATTTGAAATATCCGAGTCTATTTCTTGGAGCCTATTATTGCTTTTACACTCTTATTAGGTATGTAGAAACCTATTTGAAGGTGTCGACTAATATACCTAATAAAGATTTTATTATATATTTATTTAGCATCAGGCCATTTTGGAGGCATTCTATCATCCTTGTTTTAAAGGTGTCATGTCTTTCGTCTCAATATTTCAAAAAAAATAAAAATAAATCGAAGATCTAATTAAAGACCAACCAAATGAGTACAAGCAGCTGATTATATTAGAAAGATCAAAAGGAAAGCAAAATTCCACATGCAAGTGTAAGAAACTCTCTCTCAAAAATTCCACCATGCACTTTTATCCATTTTAGAGCTTCAGTCATGACAGATTGTAATATCTTGAAATTGCCTCACATTGAAATGTTAGAAAAAGTTTATGATTGTATGTCTTGTGATTAAAGGAGTCACTTTGCACCTCAAAAAACATGGTTTGACAACAATGCATGTTCGAGATGTAAATGCAAGTTGTTGGTTTTTAGCTCTTTCCAAGCTCTCTCTCATGTTGAACACCTACTATTTCATGGTTTCATACTATCATGCTGAAGCTTTATCATCAGATTCTAACTCTCTCCATCTTTGAACTGCTGCTGCTTAGCATTAAATCGACCATCGAGAGGTACAAGAAAGCATATGCCAACACTTCCAATTCAAGCTGCACTATAGACACCAATTCACAGGTATGTAGTTCCAACTTCACCTCAGTTATCAATCAGTTCTTTTAGGATAATATCCCATGAACTATACATGCATATATATGTATGCTTTTAGCAATATGTACTACTTGTCTGAATTGACCTATTCACATTTGATCAGACATGTGGATATTGTAAAGGTACTCTTAATAACATAATAAAAATTATAAGTGATGGAGTAAACACATTGAGAATATGTGAGAATAAAATATATTTATATATTTGAGTTTCATTCTCTTTTCTCCTTTATAATAAAGAGACTCAAATATCCTTAAAAAAATTTAAATATCTTTGGTAATAAATGAAGAGTTGAGGATATTTCAATTGTTTTCAAAGTCAAATAGACTATAACTTGTTAGTGTTTATATATCATGTTAACTGTAGTAGCTCTCATAAAACACAGCAAAAAAGATAGCTGTAGATCCTGTACATTTTTTCTCTCTTTTTTTCCTGAGAAAGAAGAAGAAGCTCATGCATTTGAATAGCTTCAGAATGGTACAGAAATCCCCAGCAGAGAAGTAAAGAGAAAAGCAAAACAAAAAGATAAAGTGAAAGGAAAAAAGAAGAAGAATACCTCATCTTTGTTAACTGCATCAGTGGAGTCACCACAAGTGAAATCATCATTGCTTTCCCTTTAATTTGACTGTGATTGCAGCAATACTACCAGCAAGAAGCAGCAAAGCTGCGCCACCAGATACAGATTCTACAAAATGCAAACAAGTGAGTCGTCTGACTCAAACCCTCATATCTGCCTTACAATCTCAAGTTTGCGGCTAAATGGACTATAAAATGTTTACCCTCAGGCACTTGATGGGTGAATCCTTGAGCTCTCTGAGCGTGAAAGAGCTCAAGCAGCTGGAGAACAGACTCGAAAGAGGCATCACAAGGATCAGATCAAAGAAGGTAAACCATCTTCTGCCTGCCAAACATTCAGTGCAGCTAGCTTCTCTGTTGTCCTAACAAGTTCAAGTTTTCTTCCCAGCATGAGCTGCTGTTTGCAGAGATCGAGTACATGCAGAAAAGGGTAAAAAGGCTCTTGCGATCTTATCGGTTATTCCAATCGTTTGATCTCTTGTTAATGCATTGGTTTTGCTTCTCCCACTGGAATGCAGGAAGTTGAGCTTCAAAATGACAACATCTACCTCAGAGCCAAGGTAACATCGGCAGAAGAACCCTAGAAACTCCCCCTCACTTCTTCCTAAGTTTCAGAGAGTATCATTCAGTCTTCTATCTTTTACTTTGGGAATTCTCAGGTAGCAGAGAATGAGCGGGCGCAGCAAGAAGTTATCGTGTCGACCGGAGCCGAATTCGATGCTCTTCCAACTTATGATTCACGGAACTATTACCATGTCAACAACATGTTGGAGGCAGCATCCCACTACTCTCACCATCAAGATCAGACAGCCCTCCATCTTGGTTACGAAATGAAGGACAGTTCTGCTGCAAAGAACATGATATGAGCATGTCTGGTTTGTGAGGACTGTAGCTAGTAACCCTGCGCGTGCTTAATCCTAAGAGGACTGTGTGAGAGCTGTTACTTGACTCTGTAATGTACGTAGACGCTTCTCTATTTGTACTGTGCCAATAAAAGGTATCGAACCAGTGGCTACTGCCCCATCGTTTCACTCTTTAATCGTTGTTCTGGTGATTTAGTATGCTAAGATGCATGAGCTGAATACTGTTTCCCTTTTCCCTGGTGGAAAAGGTCGATGCCAATTCTCCTCATCATTCACAAGCTACATCATGCTGTGGTTATACAGCATGCAACGAAGTCTGCTGGTATATGTTCTCCTCTCGTGTGATGTAATAAAGCATGTCATGCTTAGTGTGAAGACTACAGTGCAACTCTGAGTTCAGAACTTATATGTGGGCATGCCTTCCAAGTTGCTGTTTGGTCATCATTACGCATCGCCTTGGCCCCTGTGGTGCTCACAAGAGTGATTCCAATACCTTAGAGGACGATGGAAAGGTGAGAGAAAAAGAGCATTGGGAACATGGGAACCAGCTGCAGCAGTTGCCCCACTTGTGTTGACTTTTGGACCGACTCAACCCTTTGCACCCTTTCTTTATTAAAGTTCTTCATCGCAAAAGCTTCCCGTGGATCAGATGTGCTCCATTCTAGAATCCGTCATGTAGTTCTGGTGGTCTTGCTGGTACCCACTACCGCTGCTACTGGTACTGGTACTCTACTTGGATCATGTCGAGAGCAAACAAGTGGAGTGCGCACAAAGTTGGCTGCCCGATGAAGTGTGGCACCACTGTTGACCTCTGGTGGAGTATGGTTTCTTCATCCCCAATATCGGCATTGATCTCTTGGGGGAGAAGTTGCAGATATATACACGCACCCAGATCATTCGTTCACAGAAGTTGCAGTAGCTCCTTGCTTTTCTCCTCCTGCCCTCGTGGCTAGAAATCCGGATCAGAGAAGATGGTTGCTTCTTATGTGGCGAAGTTGCTCTTGCTGATTTCGTTGCTCAGGTGTGGAGCTAAGCTTGGTGCAGATGCCTTGAGCATGGATTACTACATGATGAGCTGCCCCTTCATGGATCAGATGGTGAGGAGCACAGTGTATCAAGCCCTGCGCAGAGATCCCACACTTGCTGCGGCGCTTCTGAGGCTGCACTTCCATGACTGCTTCGTCCAGGTTTCTAACAGATTGCTCTTCGATCGATAACCTAACGTAACACACTTTATTAGCCTGACTTGCTTTTCTGGCTGAACGCATGCAGGGATGCGATGCGTCGGTTCTCATCGATTCCACAGAGGACAACACCGCGGAGAAGGACTCTCCTGCAAACCTGAGCTTACGTGGTTACGAGGTCATCGATCGAGCCAAGCAGCTGATCGAGGATCAGTGTCCGGGAGTTGTTTCATGCGCCGACATCGTCGCGATGGCCGCTCGAGATGCCGTCTTCTGGGTAATATAACCATCATGTCTTCTCGTGCATCCAAGATCTCTGCCACTGACACCACCTTTGGTTCTTAGGCCGGAGGTCCATTTTATGAGATACCAAAGGGCAGAAAGGACGGCAGGAGGTCCAAAATAGAAGACACCATCAACCTTCCTGCACCCACCCTCAACGTCACAGTCCTCGTCAGGATGTTTGGTCAGCATGGGTTTGATGCACAGGAGCTGGTGGCTTTGTCAGGTATGCAGTAATAATAATAATAATAATAATAATAATAATAATAATTCTCAGTCAGTATCTGAGAATTTATGATGTGGGGGTGTTGGAGGGGCACACACGTTGGGGGCTGCAAGCTGTGCATCGTTCAAGAACAGGCTGAGCAATTTCGACTCCGCCAACGGCGTGGACCCGACGCTGGACACCGACATGGCCAGGACGCTGTGGAGGGCATGCGCCGCCGGGGACGGATCCCGAGTGCCGTTCGACCGCAGCAGCTACACCTTCGACAGCGGCTACTTCAACGCGCTGCAGCGGGGGCTGGGCCTGCTCTCCTCCGACCAGGCCCTCTTCGCCGACCCCCGCACGCGGCCCGTCGTCAACGCCTACGCCATGAACGACGCCATGTTCTTCCTCGACTTCCAGCAGGCCATCCTCAAGATGGGGTTGCTCGACGTCAAGGAGGGCGGTCGGGGAGAGATCCGCCGGGACTGCCGCAGGGTCAACTGATCGATGCAGGAAATTAGCCTTCTGCATCGATCAACTTATGTGTACGTTTATGTATCATACACGCTATCTATATCTTGTTGCAGCGATCACTCTTGCATTTCCGAAAGCTCTTGAGCTGTGGCTATGTGGATGTCGAGTTCATGAAGTCGATCTAATTAATTGTTTATGTAATCGACATGTATGTAGTAAATTAAGTGGATTTATGAACACTATGTAAGTTAAATGGCCATAATTCTTATAGCAATTCTCACAGTTCTTTAAGATACTTTAAAGAGTTACCGATTTCATTACCCGCCTTTTTGTGGCTAATGTCTCTTCTTTCTTGTCCGGTCCTACCACACTGGTTGGCAATTTGAAGGGTACGAAATTGTTTTGAGTGTGACTTGGACGTGTCGAAATAATTTTTTACTCGTCCACGCCGAGAGCTGGTCAAGCAGTCAACAGTCACGACAAATGATGCCAACGGACGGATCGGATTCGTTTGGGAGATGAGACCGTCCGCATGCACTCACCCAGCAGTGTTCTTCCTCCCCGACTCATCCTCTCTCTCTCTCTCTCTCTCTCTATCGCTCGCTCAAGCTCGGGCTTCCGCGTCTCCCCCCGGTTCTTTGAGCCAATCCGGAACCGCAGGAACCCTAGCAAGATGGCGCTTCGATTCGACATACCGCTCTGCCGCCGCTTCGCCAGCCTCCCTTCATCCCCGAAACCCAATCCACCGCCTCTGTTTCCGTCGATTTCGATGCCCCCTCGGTCTGCCCGCCGTCGTGTTGCAGGCGAGCCCTCTTTTTGTCCAAGCTTGTTCTCGTAGTGAGGGTTTGGTGAAAAGATCCTTTCTTTCGTTTCTTTCTCACGTTTTCTTCAGGCGTAGAGGCCGGGTTCAAGAAGGACCGGAATCGAAGCCGGATTAATTGCATTGCAGAGGGCGATGGAAGAAGCCAAGTCTGTTTACCAACTTGAAAAGGAGTAATTCTTGGTATCTGGTTCTTTTTCCCAGTTTAGTGTTAGAGTTTTGATTCAAGCAATTGTTTCTGGTAGAATGAAGCTGTGAAAGAGAGGAGCGTCTCAGTGGTTCTTTTGGCAGGAGGACAGGGGAAGAGGATGGGAGTAAATTTTCCTTCTTTTCACCTTTTTTTTTCTCTCAACTTTATTAACATCAAAAAGGATGCCCAGATATCAGTAGTCGGTTATAAATTTATGATTTATCTGAAAACTAGCCATCTACTTATGTATTACCATTGTATTCAACTTTCTATGAACTATATACTGCTGCTATTCTGATCTTGGTCATGAAATAGACTTGTCAATTTTGTGTACCTGATCGTGTCATTGACTGATAGAGTGGTGTAAGCCTCAACAATATTGACAAGTATATAATGCCAGTGAATTTCTTAATGCAATCAATAGAATGTTGCACATTAAGAAAATGATCTAGATGGTTCCAGCAACATATTCATGGTGAAGAAAAGAATTCCAGAAATAACAGGATCAATCAGATCATTCAATTAAATTTATTTTTATTCATGTGCCAGTGGTGATTTCACCATGATATTGCATTTCACACATTTTCTAAACTTTCCAAGTAGCCTTAATCAGGAAATCTGTCATCGGCCCTGTCAATAGGCTTCACAATTAGGTGCTGATCATAAAGTTCTAGATTCTATGTTGTTGTTGTTTTTGTACTTAAAGTGATGCTTTGAATAGAATCCAAAGTAATTTATATTCTTTGATTTGGTTGTCACATTGATATCTTTTCCCTTTTCTGTTTATTCCACAGGCAAGCATGCCAAAGCAATACCTTCCCCTCTTAGGACAACCAATTGCGCTGTACAGGTTTCACAATATGTTCATTACATTTGAAATTTCTTTGTAGTTTTTAATACAAATTCTACACTTACATACTGGTACATGAGCAAGCTGTGGCCTTTTTTCTTTCTCAGTTTCTATACTTTCTCCCAGATGACCGAAGTTAAGGAAATAGTTGTAGTGTGTGATCCATCATACAAAGATGTATTTGAAGGTTTGAAAGTCTCATGGCACCCTTCTTAAACTTTGAAACCTTTTGAGCTTCATATAATCTACTATGATGCCCATTTTGGGGAGCAATGGAAATTAATGCTATTCTTTATTTCAGATGCTAGCGAAAAATTAAACGTAGACCTTAAGTTTGCACTTCCGGGGAAGGAGAGACAAGATTCTGTTTTCAGTGGTTTTCAGGTATACACCGACTTAGTTCTGTCTTTTGGTTTTAGAAGCACAGAAAGCTATTTCTGTCTCATCTTTATACTTCCAATGAAGGCCTACTTTTAGACTGCTAAAATACAGTGTGTAGCTATGTATCTCATCTTTATACTTCCAATGAAGACCTCCTTTTAGATTTGAAATAACGGCATCTCTTTTTAGATCAGAGACTATTTTTTTCTTCTCTTTTCATCTTACTGCAGTTCTTTTTTACCAACACTATAACATTCAGATCAGAAAGTGATTCTTCATGTACTGCCATTCTCCTTCATAACTATAATTTCATTAAATTGGATAGCTGCACTTTGTTTAATTATTCTTTGTCAAATAATTACTTTAAAAGTTAAAACATAGTCAGCCACTTCCTATGATCAACAGCTTGTTTTTGTAGGTGTTATGTTTTATGTTCATTTATAAAGTGATTCTGGCAATTCACAGGAAATTGACAGAAGTTCAGAACTTGTCTGCATACATGATTCAGCTAGGCCACTTGTTTCATCTGGAGATATCAAGAAGGTTTTCATATCTTTTCTGTACAATCTGGGATGCTACTTACTACGTTAGTCATTGTATGTTTTGTTTGTATGCCTTGCTAACCAATTTAATATCCTAGTACCCTTTTCTGTTACTATTACAGTTTGAAAAGAGGTACAGAAATCCACTGTTCCGTGCTTCTTCCATTCTTGTAATCTCCCTTCCTCCCAGATAGTGATCAGGGGCAGCGGTCCATAAGAAGTCAAAGCTGTTGCTAGCAGTGTTTGAAGACATGTTTGTTGTCATGGATGAAGGACTTCTAATAGGGAATAGAGGGGTATGCCTAGAAAAAGAAACAGGACACATGAATGGTGCGAATAAAGGGTCTCTCACTTCGAATGAGTACTATAACCATATAATATTTTAGCCAGGTTTCATTGAAATTGTCTTGGATCTCATGACCACGTGGAATATTATTTCATGATGTACATTTCTTGTGATACCATTGATCTACGGTGTTGACAAACAGGATTATAGTGTGGAATAAGAGTTCTGGGTAATTGATAATGAGAGAGGCCTGCCATATTTCCTAAAATTTCATTGATTGATATGAATGATGACCTTTCTCTTTAACTCAAACGCTAATAGGAAATAAGTATATGCTTGAAATGAATCCAAAGGGTATGTAAGTATGTATTTGGAATCTTATCTGCAGAAAAATTTTCTGCTATTTAGTGAATTTGCAAACTAAAAGCCATAATTATAGCTTCTACAACTTCACAAGTCATACAGAGGACATATTTGGAGGGTAACGCTGTAACACGATTTTTCTTCAATATTTACATGGTTAAATGAGCATCTTAAATTGTTGTGATTCATTCTGCTTGGTTAAGCCATGGAGTATTCCAGTTTAAATTACCATCTGGAGTTTATGTTTTGGGTCTAATTTGCCATCATCAACGTAACTTGCTAAAACTGTGATGTCTTTGACTGAATATTCTCTTGCAGCTTTTTCTTCCACAGAAGTCTATGCCTAATGCCATAGTTAAAGATGTATTTTGCTAATTGCTAGGTTGTACAAGATGCTTGGGTGGTAGGTGCAGCTGTTCTTGGAGTTCCTGTAAAAGCTACCATAAAAGAGGTACCATAAAGCTTGTACTCAATAGATGATTATAGGAAAGATTGTTCAAGTTCCTTCTGAGTACAGAAATTTTTATATTGGTTTGAGGCTTCAATACTTTTTGATGCTTGTAAATAAGGGTATAATACATTGATAATTATGTGTTAATAATATTACAAACATATGGCAATGTAGACAAATATCGCCAAAATCGAGCGATACATTCATAAAAAGTTTAGTGGTATATGTCGCCAGATTCTCTTTGAATCAGCAGACATTTGTCAATGTAGAACTGTGAAGACTTGAAGTTTTGTGGTGCTGATGCAATAGGTAGAGATTGCAGGCCCTGCTGTCTTGTCATATATCATTATTTATGTATTTTACTTTTCTCTCAACGTGTGACTGTATCAGAAACTATGATCACATGATATGCTGCTGAAAAAATGTTTTCTTTTTCATTTTAAGGTTGGTGAGTGCATGGCATGAAACTAGTCTTATTTCAGAATAAGTTTTTTTGCGGTCCTTATTTTCATAAGTGTGATTTTCAGGCAAACAAGGATTCCTTTGTTGTGAAAACACTTGATAGAAAAACCCTCTGGGAAATGCAAACTCCACAGGTAGCTTGGTTAATGTTAAAAATATTAACATACGAGTTGGATTGTTCCTGAAGATCTTTGTTGCTTTTGTAGGTTATCAAGCCTGAATTGCTCAGAAGCGGCTTTGAGGTTGTGAACAGGTACCATTATATGGATTTATATCAACTGGTTGATCAAATGAAAAAATGAGGAATAGACAAGTGTTTTCATGCCTGCTCTTGTAACTAGAATTTGATTTTCTTGTGTTTAGTGCACTAAAGTAACAACAATTTTTTCACATATCTTTAAGTCTTCCGAACACGTGTTTTCTTATAAGATACTTAAATATCCATGTTGGCTCAGAAGTTCTTCACTTGATCTGTGTCATATTACCTAGTTTTGTATATTTGAAATAACCTAGTTCAGAATAGTCATGGAACCAGAGTTACGAGATCAATATTGCATTTGGCATGCACAATGTCTTTCAATATTTCCTGTTCCCCAAGAATAAACGAGTATCTATAAATCAGATACTGATAGACCTTTGTTTGCAATTTGTAACCGCAAAACAGGGATGGTCTTGAAGTCACTGATGATGTCTCCATCGTGGAACACCTTAAGCATCCGGTCTTTATAACAGAAGGTTCATATACAAACATCAAGGTAGCTTACTTGTTCTCTTTGCTTGTTTGTGATACAAAATAGTCTGCTACTACACTGGTCCAGTGCAGACTTGCAACTCTCACGATAAGGTGTCTTAAATCTGAACCGGCAATGAGGGCAGTTCTCTGACATTGTGTTTTTTAAGCAAATTGTGGCTTGTGACAGTCTCTGATTCCACTTCAGATGTGCATATGGACTTATAAGGCTGTGCTTTTTCGTGTATTTGATGCAATTGTGGCTTGTGACACCGTCTGATTCCACTTCAGATGTGCATATGGACTTATAAGGCTGTGCTTTTTCGTGTATTTGATGCAGGTTACAACCCCGGATGATCTTTTGCTGGCAGAGAGAATACTGAATATGGAAGTAGCAGTAGCTTCTTAAGTCCCTGTTATTCTCTCTCTCTCTCTCTCTCTCTCTCTCTCTCTCTCTCAACAACATCACAAAGTTGATTTTTTTGGAATTTTGTTATAGATCAATTGTCTGTTGTTCAGTATAGATCGATTCAGTTGGTCACATATTTTAATTTAACATTCAAAGAAATCAATTGTCAAGCCATTGTATGTGTCCAGTGGTTTCATCACATAAGTTACAGTCATGGTTGTCATATTATTCAAGTTCACAGAACTTACAGGAATATTATGTCCTTTGGAAGACAGATTTAGACAAGATTATTTTAGCAAGATCTTGTTTGTTTCATCGTTCGTAGATTTATTCTGGTGCATAAATCTTTTGGAATCATATGATCTAACTGGATGTCATTTTTGTCACCAAGATTTAAGAGGAATGGAGATAGGAATGCGGATGAGGGGGGCCAAAAGGAAGAGGAAATGTATGTATGAAGAGAAGAGCAATGCAAGAACAAGATGAAGGATGTCAGTCGAAAGCAACACATGGTAGCACTGTGGCATCAGCTCGTCGACTCTGGTCTATGTCGTGGGCTTCTCCAGCAGAGCAGAGAGGTACCACTCGTTCTTATCGAGACCGCGGTCCAGCTTGCGGCCGGCGCTCCATCGGAGCTTCTTGAAGCCGATGCGCTCGAACATGGGCACGTAGGTGGCGTTGAGCTGCGTGCCGAGGCAGAAGAAGTGGTCGAGCCAGAAGAGGCCGCCGGGGCGCAGCACGCGGTAGATGTCGAAGAGCGCGAACTCCAGCATGGCGTCCGGGATCCAGTTGCTGAGGACGTGCATGGAGTGGACGATGTCGAGGGTGTTGTCGAAGAAGGGAAGGCGATGGGCGACGCTGATGTGCAGCGGCAGCAGCCCCCGCGAGGCGATGAAGTTGTTGAAGGGCCCGTCGAAGTTCATGGTGCTCGTCACGATGGTCACGTTTCGCTCCCTCATTCTGGCCGCGAACGACCCCGTGCCGCCGCCGATGTCGAGCCCGATGCGGACGCGGCCGTGCTTCGCCTCCAGGACCTCGTCGATCCCGTAGTCCAGCTCCCCGTTGTCGTAACGCCACCGGTCCTTCTCCCGCCCGCTCAGGTCGAAGCAGTCCTTGCAGTCGTAGGTCCCCTTCTCCATCTTGCGGTGGACCAAGCACGCGTAGTTCTTGCAGGTGTACGCGTCCCAGGTGATGCTGGCGTCGGGCGGGATGGACCAGAGGCTCTCCGGGAACGGAGTGGGCTCGACGTAGCCCACCGGGGACTTGGGGTGGCACCGGCGTCGGGGGAGCGGCTCGCACCCCTTCAGCATCAGCCGCTGCGCGAATGCCTCGTCGGACGGGCACTCCCCGCCCACCTCGTAGCTCATGTACTGGGTCAGCTCCTCCTGGTAGCGTCGGCAAGCCGTGCCGAGCGTGGGGTAGAGCTCGTCGGAGCCGAGGTTGGGGGTATAGCCGAGGGGTAGCTTGTGCGGCCCCACCGCCAGCTTGAGCTCCCCGGTGAGCTGGTGCGCCCACGCCTCCAGGTCCTGCTCCGCCGCCTCGTCGCGCGGGGCCTTGCCGATGTCGGTGAGGAGGGTCTCGAGCAGGGTGTTGGTGGTGGACAGCCGCCTGCTGAGCAGCATTACCTCGGCCTGGCTAGCCGAGAGCAGACCCTGGGTCTCGTTCAGCTCGCGGAGCAGCGCGCCGGAGTCCCAGAGGTGGGCAGCCGGCGGCAGCCAATTGATGCGGCCGGAGGAGCCGGAGAACAAGTAGATGGAGAGGAGGTTGGTCAACACCAGCACCAGCATGATCTTGAGCTTGGACCGCATCGGACTCTGGCTCTGGCTCGGCTTCCTCGGGTAGTCATCCATGCTACCCATCTCCTCCTCTCGGTGCCCAAGATCGAAGAAGATGCAAACAAAGTCCGCTACAAGACCGATATCTTATCTCTACCTACACATCGTCCCAAAGAACAAGAACAGATGAACAGCTCAAGAAATTCTCGATCAGGAGAGGGAGAGAACACGCATTGGTTGGTTCTAAGGAAGGAAGACGGGGAGGCTGAGATCTTATAGGGACGGTGGCGTCGAGCACATGGTTACTGACTCGAGCTCGATAGATGTAGGAGAAGGATGAGCGTGAAGCTTCCCATGCCGCGGCTTTCCTGTACTTCGCCTTTTTCCCAGGGCCAGCTGTTTGAGACGGAAGCATTGGGGCGGCAGAGGCGGGTCTAAGACGCCCGCAGCCCCATTTTCTATTCCTTCTTCCTCCCTCGCACACCGCACCGCGGCGGTTGCCCCGTTCGAGGCGGGTCGGCCAGCGACGACTAACGGCCACAGCTCACTCCCCTCTCCCCAACCCGCCCCTTCCCCGTCCTCGCGGGTGTGTACTGTACGGCTCATCTGTGTCGGCCGAGCCATCGATCAGCGAAGGGAGCCTCCCATTGGACGAGCCAGCCTTCCTGGCCAATGGAAACGCGCTCTTTCCTGGTTGGTGTCTCGGCGGAGACGCCATATCCGACTCGGAGGTGGGCGAAGGGCACTACTGGGGAAGGAAAAGGCTCTGACCTACGTACTATTTGTTAATGTACATTATGGAGTCGTCATCGAACTTGTTTGGTAGATGGCGTATTATATATATGTACATGGTTTTAGATTCATGACACCATATAAAACAGGATCTTGAATTTGTTGGCACTACAAATATAAAATAATATCGCATGTAATATAATCTATTAGGATAAACTATTCAAATGTCCCAATTAATTATATTGTGGGATCTGGTCTTGGTCATGTTATTTAACATCTGGCCAAGAAATCAGATCTCTGACTCATCTGATCATTAGACTCAGCCAGTAATTTAGAATCTAAAAGCATATTTAATATGCCAAACAATTTTGCATTGGCTTCCTCCATGATCATGTATCTTTTTTGAGAATCAAAATATGCATATTTGGAAGTCTATAGAATAATCCTTCAAGAGATAATATAGTAGTCTAATCATGCTAACTTCTTAATCAAGAAGTCAACAAACTAAGAGAAAGTATATCATGAATTTAGGATTATTTTTTCTTGAATAATTAAATTTTAGATTATGGTAACAATAATAATAATAATAATTAGAAAAAACATGAACATATGTTTTTTGGGCAAATTCTTAGTTCTTTTTGGAATATTTTTTTTACTTAATATTAATAATTTCATATCATTGAATAATTACTGGTTAACTTAGTTGGTGAAAATTTTGATAGATTATCATTAGGTTCTGAAGTTGAATCATGCATTTACTGTTTACACTTTGTAAAAAATAATCTTATATCATTGATTTTTTTTTTTGTTGATTTGTTATTACTTCTCATTAAGATCAGTGGTGAAGGTATGATTGATCGTAATATTTTACTGTTCTAAACTAATTAAGATATCCTTCTTATAAATAGATTATCACAATGAAAAATCTAAGATTTCATTAGAATTTTGTAGAATTAGAAGCAAACATCACTCCACTAAGTTATATGATGCATGCACACACGTTATTGAGTCGTTCATATTGAGCCGGACCGGACAGGGCCGGGCCTTCTTATTTATGGGTTGGACGGTCTTAATAGGAAGAGTTGACCAACAACTCATTTCTGCGAGTCAAAGACGGTCAACGGTGTCAAGGTTTTGTTTGGGTGGTGCTGTAGTCAACGTCCATCTCGCTCGACCAGACCACCGCCTCTCTCTCTCTCTCTCTCTCTCTCTCTGAACCATTACGATGGGCGGCAGCCGCACCAACCCGACCGCCGGCTATAACTGCCGCCGCTGCTGCTGCTGCTGCTGTTGCTACTGCCACGGTCACCTGGGTGGTAATGCAGACAGCGCGAAGCGAACCATCCCACCGCAGGCATTGAAGGCCTCCAAGTAGTCCTACTACTTGCTTTCAATGCCCCCCCCCCCCCCCCCTCTCTCTCTCTCTCTCTCTCTTCTCATGAGGTCGGATTATTGATTACAGACCTCGCGGTGTTGTACTACCATTTCAGACAATGCATTGATAAGCTCACAACCAAGCGTCCGTCAACACATACGTGCATCTGCATGTAAATGTGAGATTACATGTAGAAAAGACTTTTAGGGTTACATTCTGTAGGCTGCAAAGTGAAGAACTGCACACTGGAGATATTTAATGAGTTTTGCTCCTTGTTCTTATCAGGGACTGCATGCATATGTACATGAACTGACAAGAAGGAAAACAAATTAATGTGATTGCCAACACAGTCAACCATAATCTTTCACCAACACCGATCGACAACCATCTTGACAAAAGTATACAACGGTCCTAATGGCGTGCCGTCCACGAAGTCCGAACGCGTTCTTGGAACACATTATATGAACATGTCATGTCGAAAACAACCTAATAGCGAGCGAAAGAATCCAATTAATCGATGATAGCTATCGGTGTACGACCGAAGTTTTGAGCCATGCACTGCATTATTCAACACCATTTACTCGAAAGAGAATTTTTGTGCAATTATAGTGACACCACTTGATGTAAGTCTGTCATGATTCTGAAGGAAGAAAAAAAGAGAAGGTGTGCATCGATCACCAGCTAAGTGTATAACATGCATGGTAAATAATGTTATCTTGTGGATGCTGGGCCAGTGCAAGCACACAGGCATGAACTGAGAGAGGGAGGGAAGAGAGAAGAGGGTTGGATGTTTGTGTGAAGTCCAAGCACACGAAAACAAATAAATGATCCATATGTATGTGAAGAAGACAGTGAGGAAACATGTATATGGCTCCTGGAGGCACAAGACTCCAGCGGAGTATGTGTCATTGACCTGTCAGTCTATTGATTGCTTGGCTTGGCTTCTCACTCAACACAATACGCGTGGGGTTTTGGTCCATTATTTCCAGTGGCTGCGCACTCACAGGACTATGCCATCTTAAATATCTTAGAGAAGATGATAATCTCTCAGCTAGGGTTTGTCATATCACTCTCAGGTTCAGTGCACTCTACACCTTCACATGAGTATTCTTCAAATAGATGATCTTTTGTTTCTTATTGCAACGCTTCATCAGCAGACTGTTGAACAGATACAGCAAGTGAAAGAAAGAAAAGCCATGTCTGAAGGAAGTAACTTAATAGTGTTAAATCTTTAGCTACAGAACTTAGGATGGGTTGGTTGTTCATCCTCTGAACCCTGGCTTTTGGGAGTCGCTTTCCTAATCTTATTTGACATCTACATCCATCACTTGTTTTATCTGAATGACAAGTTAAAATGAAATGACATAGCTATAGTAGCTATTGTTTTCTTTGGAGCAAGTGGCCATGAGATGTATGCTTTTTTCTTTTCTTCTTTCTGAGTAGACAGTTCAACAGATTTCAACTACAATGACTGCAATGGACAAAATGATGGGATAGAAATGAGAACTTATGCTGTAGAAGGCACTACTGATGCAATGTATTCATCTTCTGCACTTACCCTCCAAAGACTGCTTGCTTATAGTTTGTGAAAAAGAGAGAGAGAGAGAGAGAAGCAAGAGACAAATATAACATGGTAAGATAACTTTGTGTTGCTCTCTCTGATTGAGGATCCTTAACTATTTACACATGGTGTTTCTTGTACTGTTCATGAATTGCTTGTGCACAAATGCCTTCCTAAGGCCACCATGTCAATATCCAACTAGTTAAAATCTGATCAATAGCATGTGCATAGAAATTTCCACCAATAGTGATGGTGACACCAGTTGAAAAGTTAAAGAAATCAGGACTTTGGGTGGAGAGATCTAACTTGTCCTTCACCTAGGACAGATTCTTAGATAAGCCTTTAGTAGTTCATAGTAATTGCATCATGAGTCCAAGTAAAGACTATACATACATACATACATATATATCCACAGAGGTTACATATAAGTAATTATACAGTGGATTGATTCATTGTTCTTTTCTGCAGCAGCTATCATTTGACCAAAAAATGATTACATTTTAATCATGAGAGGATCTGAAAAGCTTGCCTTATGTGCATGTAGTTGTTCTATATACATAACCTGTTGAGCTGCCTTTTGCTGAAATCTTCCCCTTCTGTTTATTAAGCTAAAAATGCACCAAATATGTAGGAGCAGTTCAATCAATTCTGATGTAGATATTACAGTACATGAATAGGAAAAGATCATTCCTATCGAAAATGGCCACATTGCAATCAATGGAACGATGCTAATCCATGGATAGTTGAAGAACGGCATTGAATCCATCTTGCATTTCTCTTCATTTATGTTTCTGTCCACTGCATGAATCTGAAAAATGAATGACACCAAACCAACCGAAGAATTAAAGGAAGTGTGTAATCATAAGTCTACTGTTGCTTGTCATTGCCTTCCTCTCCACAAATTATTCTCTCCCTCTAGAAAGGAAGAGAAGAGGCGAGGCGAGGCTTTTGCGGTGGTCACCCCTGCACAAAAGAGAGATGCATGGACCTTGAGAGGACCACTGCTTCTCGAGAGCATTCAAAGGTGGTGACCTCTCAATCCTTCATCTTTTGTCTCCCTCTTCCTCTTTACCCACTTAATGACACTGATATGGTGCACGCGCCGAAGCCACCGAAGTCACTAAATTAGCTTCTTCAACGTCTGTCATTCACCACCACTTCCATCTGTTCATTGCTCTGCCATAAATCATGCTGCAAACTTGATGAATGCAAAGCTCGTACACAAGTGGCAAAGGAAAAGTGATCTTGTATTGCATGGAATCCAATGTCATTTGAAAGAAGCCGTATCTGTGTCACATACAAGCCATAGATTAGTTTTGTGATCAATTGCCTCTTCCAATAGGTGCTGACTTCTCCTATGTCCTATATGCTTACTTTGATCTAGGTCAAATTGACTGGTGTCCATATGAATCTTTGGTACCCAAAGAAAAAGTCTTTCAGTCATTTTCGGTCGATGATGTTGGACCAAAAACAATCCCTACAAGATCTTGTTCCTCTTTTGGAGTCAAATTGACTGATACCAACTACAAGCAATGAAGCTTTATGATCCATCCTTAGTGAAGTATGTTCAAACTTCACAAAAGTTGTAGGGCCATATTGATTTGTGGTCTGTCTGTCAAGCTAGCTTTGCATCCATTATGGCTCGAACCGCCTAATACGAAAGCTCCAAGCTACCAAACATTTCAGGCCACAATCTCACTATCATTTGTCTTCATCTCAATTCTCCAAAAGTTGTATATCTTTTGCGAGAAACTTCTAACAGTAGCACCACTATCACTCTAAATTGTATTGCTTGTGATAGATAGTATGAAGCACCATTTATGACTGTTTGTGTTACAATTCAATGAGATTGTATTATCTTAATCCAGTGTGCATATCCCTTGATTAATCTCTACAATATGATGAAAGAAACCCACCCATCTGTTGTGCTTTGGCCATTTTTTTCCTAATAAAAGAGCTTGCCTTCACTTGGTTTCTTTTCTTATTATTTTTGTGTCTTGAATAGGAAAGAAGAGAGAAGTTGGACAATCAAAATGAACACACAGAGAGAGAGAGAGAGAGAGAGTGAGAGAGAGAGAGAGAAAGGATACAAGACAAGTATGCTTGTTGACAAAAGTGAGGTTTGACTTGGCATTATGTAATTATTACAGCATCTGCATTTTTCCAACAATATAAGGTTGAGGATACTAAAAGAAAAGAAGATGAATTTGCATTATTATTATTATTATCATCATCATCATCATCATCATCATGGTCCCATGACATGGGTTCTTGAAATCATGCTGCACAAGAATGGTATCTTTGTTTGCATGCTTTGATTATTTTCGGTCATGTGGCCGACATGAATGTCAATTAATGTCGAAGAGCTGAGCCATTGGGAAAATGATAAGAGCCGAATCACTGCCTAATGTTTTTACTGCTTATTATCTTCATCTCTTACTACTAAATCATAGTTATATTCAAGGTTATTTTGTAGTCTAAATCTGTCACCTTATGCTTTCAGTGAACTTTAAGCTTTAAAGCAAGTCTTTGGATTTGATAGAGAGCAAACACTCAGAGGAAGTGATGAAAACTCATTTTTATTCTACATGATGGATATTGCATGATAATGAGACCAAATTACTTTAATTCCTTATGTGCAGTCACAAGACTCGAGTCTTTGGAGCATTGCCAGATAAAAGATTTATGATCACAAGGAACTTTGACTTACGGATTGCCAAAGTCTTGGAATGCAAATGACTCCTTTCAATATCTTCTTCTCCCAAATGCACACAAAGTCCTTTTCATTGGAAAATCTTGTGAATTATGATAGCTATCCATTCCAAGATTGTGGAGAAGATTTGTGGAATTCTCGTTGCTTCTTCCCGTTTCCTTCATTGAAAGGCCCAAGCCAGCATGTTGTGACCTAGAGAAGACATCATCTCCTATATCATCACTAGAGTTCCTACTCCAAGGATAGAGTTCACATGAGAACATATGATATGAGTTGGGATACCCCCCATGGCTTGTTGTAGACCACATTTGCAGCTGCAGCTCCTCTAAAAATTCCAAGATGCTTAGCCATCAAGTGATGGATGCATGTGTGGTGGCAGTAGAAGAAGGTAAGAAGAACATTCAAGGGAAAGCAATGCCTTGTGGTCATCTTCTATCAACTTGTTGGACCCATTTAATGCGAAAAGGGTTATTTGAGACCTCAGTGAATTTTTTTCTTAGTCTTTTTTCTTGTATTATTTCATCATTCATGCTCACACCCACGTCATATATACCATGAGATCAAATAAAGGGAGAAAAATTAGGACTTATTTTTTTTCTGAATTTAAAGAAAATTTTGGTTTGATAAGAACCAATAATGAGAGGTTTGGACAGATTGTTAAGAGGAAAAAGATAGTAGCAAAAGAATTGAGCGAATTCTTAAAAGAAAAATCTCTTTTTAAATTTTTTTTTTATTTTCAGAAATTTCTAACTGCATCTTTTTTTTCATAATATTCGAAATATCCTCGACCACTTTTTCTTTTCTTTTTCTTTGGTTATAGAAGAGTCCATAGGATGAATTGATCCAATTACAATATTTTCACACTGTATTTAGTATTTTTAGCAACACCATAAAAATATTATAATGTAGTTATAGTGTTTTTATTAAGTATCACTGAAAATATTATAATATTATTTTTATAAAATTTGTATAAAAATATTACCAATGGTTTCATCATTGGATAATTAAATAATATAATCTTTGTCTTTATACCTTATCCTTGTACTAGAATTGCTATTGCTGTTATTACACTTTAATCCTTGATTCTCACCAGTATTATACCCAACAAAGTTCAAGAATTTATCGACCTCAATGAATAATGGGAGTACTATGACAGAAGTGAAGATACATAGGCAGCAAGCTTCTTTAACGACGATGAGATCGTCGTCGACCAAGGTGGGGATGATGGGGCGGTGGGCAAGCGGTGTAGGTGTGGGGGTTGAGCAGTATAGCAGCGATAGCGATCAAGCATGTCTAGTGTGACTATGGCTAGTAATGCAAGAAGGGCAACGATCGAGCGGTGCAAAAGCGATGGCGGTCAAGCGATGTAGGAGCAGCGATGATCAAGTGGGTCTGGTGCGACAGGATAAAGCGGTGCAAGAGAGGCGGCAATTGAGCAGTGTAGGAGCAACGAATGGCAAGTGATTCAAGTACAATGACAGCAAACATTGCAGGTGTGGTGGCGATAGAGCGATGCAAGAGCGACGACAGTCGAGTGGGTTTGGTGGGTGAGTGATAGGCAAGTAGGTTGGAAAGAAGAGAGGAAGAGAAATTGGTCAGGACAAGAAATGGATATAGATTTAATAATTTAAAAAATAATAAAATTATATTTTTATCCTTTCCATTTGCGTTTTGTTTTTACATGACATCACATGCAATTTTTTTCATCGACAAAATTAATAACATGAGAAGAATTAGGGTTAAATGTTCACTTTCGTAAGTGTTTGGACCCTAATGTTACTTTTTAAAATATAAAGATCAGGATGCTAATTATAATTAACTATAGTTAATAATCTGTAATTATTTTGAATTCTGAAAACAAACGATGCTTTATGAGAGAAACCTAAAAGGAGAAGCTTTTCTCGATAATTCGTCCTAAAAAAAATTCACAGTGGTAAAGAGAATGAATTGTAAAAGTCCTGTGAAGAAACCCCATAAGATGAAGGCTGGCAAATGGTGCGTACATGCAGCTGCGAAAGGATTACTTCTCTCACGAGTCCTGTGAAGAGAGACAGAGACAAGACCGGTGATCTCGAAGACCAGGAAGGCATAACAGTGGGCGTGACATTAACCAGGCAGCAGTTTTCCCACTCCACAAACAGTAACACTGTTATACAATGCATTTGTGTTGTGAGAGTTCTGCCTGTTGTTATCGCCTTCCTCCCACTTGCACCACGGCGAGGGTACGATTCACTTGTAACCACGTATTTATAGGATAGAGTATAGAGACGACGGGCGAGATCAAGGCATGTATCACAACAGGGCCACCGGTGCATGGTAATCGTTGCATCGGCCATGGGCGCAGGCGACGGCCACGAGCACGACCTTCTCATGCCTGGATTCCGCTTCCACCCGACCGAGGAGGAGCTGATCGAGTTCTATCTCCGCCGGAAGGTGGAAGGCAAACGCTTCAATGTGGAGCTCATAACGTTCCTCGATCTCTACCGCTACGATCCCTGGGAGCTTCCAGGTTTGAGACCTCCGACCTGATCTGCATGGCTGTGTCTCGAACTGCAGCTCGCTGATGGATTCTGGACACAGCGTACGCGGCGATCGGGGAGAAGGAGTGGTTCTTCTATGTTCCTAGAGATCGGAAGTACAGGAACGGTGATCGGCCCAACCGCGTGACCGCATCGGGATACTGGAAGGCCACGGGAGCCGATCGTGTGATCCGGAACGAGAACAACCGGTCGATCGGGCTGAAGAAGACCCTCGTCTTCTACTCCGGCAAAGCTCCCAAAGGCCTCCGAACCAGTTGGATCATGAACGAGTACCGGTTGCCGCAGACCGAGACGGATCAGTACCGCAAGGTAATTAGAGGAAGAACAGAGGTCACTGCTCTCGGGAACATTCACGCATGGCTTTGCTTCATGTTCTCTGCAACACAACTAAATTAGGGTTTCCTTCGTGCCACTGCTTCCATCAATTGTCAACTACCACTCTCTCTCTCTCTCTCTCTCTCTCTCTCTCTCTCTCTCGCGTTCTTCATGCTTCCCCCTTATGCTACCACTTCTTGTTGATCAAAGAAACCAAATTGAATGTGGACTATGCAGTAATTCTTGTCCTGTTAAGTTCTCCTGCATAAGAAAGAAGGAGAACAACAATCTCCTGCACTCATATCAAACCTAGTAATTCCTCCTCATGTGGACTAGCCTTCTGTTTCCTTCATTCTTCTCACCAACATCACAAGTATGCAATAAGGTTGTATGCTAACATCTTTTCCTTCTACGATTTGTCGTGAATTGTCTTGTGTTGTCCAACCATTGCTCTTTCACAGAAGAAAGGAACTGAAGGATAAAAGATCAGATTTTTTTGCAGGTCGAGATCTCAATCTGCCGCGTCTACAAAAGGCCCGGAGTTGAAGACCGTCCCCGACTCCCCGGCACGCTTGGTTCGAGGCCGTCATCGTCTCGAGGGACTGGAATGAACAGGAAGCACAACACTTCTCATCATCAGATTGGAGAAGACTCGCAAGAAGTACGAGATGGAAGCAGCACTAGTCTGCCGTCATCCTCCTTACAACCTAAACCTACCGTCCATGGTTCCACGACAGCTTCGGTGGCTTCACTGAGCTCAACCACGTCCACCGAAGAAGATGGAACTTCGTTCCTCCAATCCAACAACATGAGTGGTGTAACCCCGACATGCTCACTCCTTCCTCACACCAGTCCGTCCATGGCCACTCAGATGATCGATGAACTCAACAGGTTAGTAGGTTTCAACCAGAATCGCATGAACAACCCCAGCCAGTTCCTCCGTCCGCCGTCCCAAACCCAACTCCAGATTCCCTTCAATGCTTTGCCTATGTCACTGGCAACTGCCTCAGACAAGCTTTGGGACTGGAGTGCCCTTCAAGAGACTGGTAGGGGATACACCGACTTCGAGTGATCATTCGTGACAGGTCAAAATTATTCGCATTATAGATCGATTTCTATACCAATATACGTGAAACTGTAGCATGTACTATTGTGGGTGAGACCTTATTGTAGGAGGTTAGACATGTAACTGAACCAAACCTTTGTAAGCTCATAAAGCTATGTGGTGTGTTTTAAGTTTCTTCTTCTTTTGGATCTGCCATAATGTCTGTCTGCCACAGCTTCCGGAGGAAGAAGAGTAAGATGGGAGTCGATGAATGAGCTCAAATCTAGATCACCAATGTTTGTGTTTTGCCCATGAAATAATGATGCCATGGTTGGTACAAGACCTGCAGAGAGTTGTCCTCAGAGCGGGACATGCAACTGCAGGCATGTGATTGCAGCATTGTCTTCTTGGTTTCAGAAAATGGATGCGATCTACTGACATGTTAAGTGGTGGTAGCCAAAGTTGTGGGGATGAGACAATGCATGCAGCTTAATTCAGGAAGCTGCTGGTGTCTCAACCCTAACGCAATGCTAGTTCAGACATACTACTCTATATTATTCTCAGTTTGGAACCTCTTTCTTTCAGGGATTGAGTATAGGATTTTGTGATGGTTTGGTTTGTTCATACCGATCATTTGTCCTTAAAACTTTCCTTAAGCTGTCTTAGAAATACATCTGCATATTTAGAGCTTATCATTATCTTCTGCTGGAAAGCATTTCACATTGAAGTGTCAATCACGAGACATTTTGGAGACCAGATGGGATGGTCCATTCTTTTATATAGAGCTACACATATATCCACGAGAAAGAACAATAATGAAACAAAACTAGAGTGGATGAAGTAGGAAACTATTTTGCTGAGACTTTGCTTGCCTGACATTAGAAGCAGGAGAAAGAAATGTCGAAGGATAGAACTCATTGTGCTTTGGTGTTTTTATAGATTTTGGAAACATGAATTATATCATATGCTGTATACTTGTTGTTGGAATTTATCTGGATTTGAAGAACAGAAGACATATCTGAAGAACTTGTTTCTGGGAACTTATAGTCTGAGACTCTATCATTCCTGATCACAAAAAAAGGATAGGAAGTAATGATGCTAGGAGACGAAAGATGAGGAATGCCAGGGCTGAGGGTCATGGATTCTTGAAACATCCAACTCACAAGTATATTATGTACACTGATCTCTGACAGGTCTTTCACTGACTGCAGTTTGGAACTTCTGCAATGTCAAGGGGTTTGGGGGGCTGCATGGGTTGTGTCAACACAAGGCAACAAGGCCAGGTGGTTGGACCAACTCAGGTTCCCACCCACCTGGCACTTCCTGCCAGGTCAGACTCAATCTGAGAATGTCAGATCCCCTGTCTGAAACTTCAATTCCCAGATCAGATCTTCCTGCATGGTCCAAATGTCCTTTAGCAAACTCAAATCTTCTGGATCTCCATATACTTGCTTGCTCTTCATGCTTGTCAAAATGTGTGAGGAAGACACTGAAATAGTTGTATTGCAATCACTAGTACACAACAAAATAAAATATTTTGAGGTATTTCTCTATCTCTTTCATTTCACAGCTTCTAATTACACTCGCATGCCTCCTTAACTTATCTTCAGTTCATCATAGATGATTTTTTCTCATCTTATTATTTTCTATATCGAGACATTTGAATTGAAACATATCAAATCTCCAAAGATTGGCCCGAGATGGGATAAGAACAGGCCTAAGCCCAAGAGGACATGTTGATGCATTGATGACGCGGGCTTGGCATGTCTGCCTACTTGAGGTTCAACATTAGGTTCGATTCAATTGGCAACATTATGATGCCAATTGTGGTGGTGAAACTTAAAATATTGTTTCATCTCTGTGATCGACTTAGACAATTTGGCTAGTCAATCAAAAGAAAAGATGGTTGGATGAGTTGCATTTGGATTACCGTATCTCATTAAATTTGGTCGGGTTTCAATTATGTTGGTGTATGGCACATCAGCGATCGCGGAGGTCGCCAATGCTTTGAGATCCACGAATGACGTTGATGATCACTAAAACCATATCTGACCACTAAAATTTCGCCCTTTTGTCTCAAGATGCGGGTGACGTCACTGTGCGTGGCGTAGCGTATACTCGTTATAACGATCGAGGACGACATATACGACACGTTACGTTGCGTCCAGTAGCGTGTACTCATTGTAACGGGTATCGTTTCAGGTACGAGAAACCCCCGCGGGACCCACTCGGACGTCATGGTCGGCGTGCAGGTGTCATCGCCCCCGTACGCTCACCGAACGAACCCGCGTCGCGTCTCCTCACGTCTTGTCTTCATACGCTTACTCAAATCAAACAGCGACGGTCACGGGATCCACACTTTCCATCAAAACAGTATTAGTCGTGTCCTTCACATGTTACCCCCCGCCATACGCGGCCGACGATTACGTTCCCGGTGGGGGGACCCACATCACGCGTCATGCGTACGCTTTAGGTTCGTGGGCCCAGGATATGGACAGCTGGGTGCGCCGAACCAACGTTCTGGAGAAGTGGGTTTGTCTCTCAAACGAATTATTGCACAATTAAATCGATATTTTTATTAGTTAAATTACCTGATATGTAAATATATTTTAAATAAAAATCATATTTTAGATATCTATAAAAAAATCAGTCACCTTCCATTTTATTTTTATTTTTTGACTTAGTGCTTTTAATTTAATAAATATTTAAATTATTCCTAAAATTGTTTTAATAATCTAAACAAACTTTTAACCTCAACTAAACTAATTATATGTATAAAAATATAACATTATAATGATAAGTAATAACAATAAAATAGGTATGATGTATCAATATGTTTTCAATAAATCAACAAAATATTACAAATATTATTAAAAATATCATAAATGAGTTAAATAAAAATACTATAACATTTAAAAATGATAAAAGAAAGGGTAAAAAAATTTGATTGGAAAATTTTTCAGTGATATTTTGAATATTTTTTGAATTAAGGATATTATTTGAAAAAAAGGTATCTTTTGAAAAATATGCAGAATATAAATATTTTCTTAAAAAAAACCCAATATGTAAGGAAGGAGAATATATATATATATATATATATATATATATATATATATATATATATATATATATATATAGCGTTTTTAAGTAAATTAATTTGCGATAATTTTCGCTGCTTTTCGGCGAGAAAATAAAAGGCGAGTTCTTTTCCCAACCAAATAATACACCCCCAACGTCTCTTCTCGGTCCGTCGCTGATTCGGTAGCGTTTGGCTTCCTAAATTTTGGTCTCTTGTGAAGATCATCTCTGGAAACAGCTTTGGATCCTCTCCTCCACCTTGGTTCGATCGAGTGAGGAGGCTCAGGAAGCGTGGGAATGGCGGAGGAAGGTGCAGCAGCAGCTGCGGGGGTCGAGATGAAGCTGGAGTTCACTCCCACGTGGATTGTGGCCTCCGTTTGCTCTCTCATCGTCGTCATCTCCCTCGTTGTTGAGCGCCTCCTCCATCGCCTCGGAAAGGTCCTTCCTTTCTCTCCACTCTGACCGCTTCTTGAACTCCCTGCATTGCTTAATTTGCTGATCTCTCAGGTTCTCAAGAGGAAAAACCAGAAGCCGCTCTTCGACGCTCTCCAGAAGGTGAAAGAAGGTACCTCTCGCCTCCATCTCCCTTCGTTTCTCCCTCTTTTGTCGATTTATGGGTTGTCGTTTATGAAAGCTGGGATCTTGGGGGTTACATGAGCAGAATTAATGCTTTTGGGGTTCATTTCGCTGCTGCTTACGGTGTTCCAAGGAGTCATTCAAGGGATCTGCATCCCCGAAGGATGGAGCCTTCACATGCTCCCCTGCAAGAAAGAAGAAAGGATCACCAAGGCCCACTTCCAGACCGCCTTTTCTGCTGGCCATTTTGGAGGCGGCGGTCGGCGGCTGCTCTCAGGAGGTGGTTCTGGCGCCGCCGCTCATTGCTTGAGCAAGGTTTGTTTGAAGCAATCCACGTTTATTCCTGTACATACTGTTTCGCTGCTCTGCATAATTATATTTCAGATATGCGTTAAAGAAAATTTAATGAGTTCTTGAACAAATTCACAAAAGCCCTGCTCTGGGGGCTTTGTTATTTCTCGGAAGATTGATCAAGGTTCTTGGTATTGAACTTAAGCTAGTTTCAGTGTCTCCTAATGTTGTTTTTGTGCAAAATCATAGTTTGTGGAGTCAATTGTGAAAGTCGGTTCTTTTTGCATCAGTAATGGTAATTTCATAATACGATGTGCATATAGTGACATGAAAAGAAGAGACGAAGATATGGTTTAAGGAGATGGTTAATAAATTTCGTTGTGAGAAAATGACGTTATGGTGTCTTTAGATCTCTGATAAGGATGAAAGAATGTTGGAGACGGCGCATAGTATGATGTTTGGCAGGCAATTTTTATGTACTGCAAGATGCTTGGTTATGCTTGTGTTGGAGAAACCATATTGAACGGGAACCTAATGTTGATATAAAGTTAGGGTAATCTGTGCATGCATTTGTCATAATTTAAGATAGCAGATGTTATATTTAAATGAGTAACTCAACTTGTAGTGCTTTGGTGGTATTCAGAAAAGATATGTTTGTAGAGCAAATCATTTTAGACTAGAAGTCTCATGACATGTAAAAGAAAATTAAAACAAAATGTTTTGGTTAGGAAAAGCAAGAAAGGCTATAGAACTTATAATGTGGTAATATTTGCCTCAATGGACCAGCCTCATATTGTTGGGATTTACAGCTTAAATGCTGCCACCGTCGAAGCTTAAGACTTTGTGGAACACATGATCCTGTCATTTGATGTGCTTTCTCTAAAAAATGTATATGATGTACAATAAAGCTTTTTGTGTTTTTTTCATGAAACCTATACTATGAAATTTTGAGTATGTGAATGGCAAAAGAAATTGTAATTCTTAGCCCTTGGTTCATGAGTAGAGGGTCTCGAGAAAAGAAACTAAGAAAGAACACTCACCTTCATATTCAGGAGAAGATTATATGCACCCATTTTATCTGTAACAGTTATGAAACATTCTTATTGATGAAAAAGAACTCCATTAGTGTTGTATGGTAGTGAATTGGATGCATGTATAACTCGATTGAAGTATACGCACCACTCTCTCTTTTAAAGATAGTAATTGTACTATGCCAAAAAGAATAAACAAAATCTTTTTAGGTTCTCCACTGGTACTTGTAACCAGATACTGAACATACTTTGGTGGTGGCTGACATAGCCTACTGTTCAGATTATTCTATAATCACAAATTGCATGACATATCTTACTTCATATTATCATTCTCCGCCTTCAAAATGACTCTTCAATTATGAACTATTTTGCAGTAGCACGTTTTTCCTGATCTCTTCTTTCCTTTTCAGGGAAAAGTCCCACTCTTGTCTCTTGAGGCAATTCATCAATTGCACATCTTTATTTTCATCCTTGCGATCACTCATGTTGCTTTTAGTGCCCTAACTATGCTTTTAGGAGGAGCAAAGGTATATTCTTTTATCGGTTATTTTATGGATAAGCTATGAAGATTTAAATTGAAGTATGCTAAGTATTAAGCCTTCTATTTGTTTATCAGATACATCAGTGGAAACAGTGGGAGGATTCAATCCAGAAAGAAATCACGGGAGATGGTATGTATGGTTGGACTTTTTAGCTCAATGTTGACTTATTGAAGTATTTTACCTAGTGATCTTGGAGTGGTATCTGAGACCAAACTTTAGTTGCTGACATTAGCAAGTTACTAGGCGCAGCTCCCAAACAGGTCACCCATGTAAATCAGTTTCAATTTATCAGAGACCGCTTCAATGGCATTGGTGCAGATTCAGTGTTCACAAGTTGGTTGGTAAGTAATACATGATATGTACAAGTGTTGACTCATCATAACTGTCTTGATACTAGTTCATCATGCTTAAAATATTTTCCTAAATTTGGACTAACTTTATTATTTCTCCTTGGTCAAATAAGAAAAACTTAACGAATTTGGAACGGGAATGTTGCATATTAACAAATGTGAAACACTCGTCTATGATTTTAAGTACTCAGCTTGAATGCCTGTTTGAGGTATCAAATTATATATGCCATAAATAAAATGTATCATTGACCCAACTAACTTCACCACCTCCGGCTTTGTACATTCTATTATATTCCCTGTTCACAGGAGCAATACATGTATGGTAGAAATTTATGAGACTGACAAAAAGTTTATCCATCTTTGAGTTACACACATACACTCACCAAACAAGAACAGGCAAGCCATCAAATTGTCTTTAAGACAATTGTTTTCAAGTCTTTGACACTTTTGTCAGAGTTCTACATGTATACTAGCAGTTCAATTTTCGTATCATCTTTGAACAGTACATCCATGTTAACCTTCCTCACTCCATCATCCTTATAAATCTCCTTGCACATTGAAGCTGTCTTTCATTCCTTTATGAGGCTTTGAAATTTTAGAAGTATCTTCTAGAACAAGTGAGTGTCATACTCTCAGAATAAACTACAACAACTTGAAGCTGGTGTTCACCAAAGTTTTCAATGTATTTATCTTTTCATGAATCATCACTAAATTTAGAAATACCAAGATCTCTTTCTGTATAGAGATTTAGTTTTTTGGTACATTTTTACATGTAGTTATCATCAATTTTCAGGAAAATTTACAAAAGTTACAATTCAGAATGATGCTATTTAGTCAGGTCCAATGCCCCAAATTTCAGCAGCAATTTTTTGTTTTCTGATATTAAATTCTATTTATGCATATAAGCTAATTTATTCTTGTCAAAGATCCAGCTTACAACTACAATATTGCTTGGATGAAGTTGTTCTTGATGTATTCGTTAACCATAAGATTTGTTCCAATTAACTTGACAAGAGACTCGAGAATAACTTTACTAATATATTTTGTTTTGCTTTCAGCATTCTTTTGTCAAACAGTTCTATGGATCTGTGACTAAATCAGATTACACCACAATGAGACTTGGCTTCATCATGGTAAGAAATTGTCTTGAACGCCAAAATATATCATCTATCCTTTCTTTTTTTTATGGTCCTTAAAATCACATTAAGATGAATTGCTAACTGAAACCTTTCAAGTACATGCAAAGCTAATTTTGAAGTCTTGTATATCTTTTACTTAAACTTGAAATCCTTCTGCTCTTAGACTCATTGCCAAGGAAATCCAAAATTTAACTTCCACAAGTACATGATCCGGACACTTGAAGCTGATTTCAAGAAAGTTGTTGGTATAAGGTAATTATAATTATAGAATACTTGTTCTTGCTTAAACCTGTAATGCTGATTAGATTGAATTAAATCATTAGCATTTTAAATGACAATCTGATGCTGTTCAAGAATTTTTACCATCCTGGTTCTTATGTTTTTCCTTTCATTTCAGTTGGTATCTGTGGGTGTTTGTCTTCATTTTCTTGTTGCTGAATGTCAATGGTAAGTTACCATCTCATACCTTTCTTTCTGCTGGTCATTGCTGTACATAGTTCCTTCTTGTTTCCGGCTTTATTAAACTTGTAAATTGAATTCAAGATCATACAAATTCATATAATTTTTGTTTCTTACAATTATAAACTTCAGGTCCTCTCTAATTAATCAATGTTATTTGGTATAGATAAAAGAAAGAGGTTGGCTTTCTTTGTGCCAAAATGATATCGTCTTGTTTACATATTCTGTTTCTTTTCCAACTTGAACATTTTTGTGCTGTTAAATAAGCATGTGATGATATATAGGACTAACGGAATCGCTGTTTGAACCAGCTTAACCATAAGAAATAGATAACATGTTTTTTCAATTTCCAGATAAAAGAAATGGGTTTTCTTAGTGCATTTTGATCTGTCTAATTCCGTATGTAATTGTTTTGACTTTCTACTTTTCAGAAGTCTTGTGCAAGAGATATCAAGCTTTTGTTGCATTTTTTTAGCATAAATTTGTCTTTGTCTTATTGTAGCTAAAGAGAGAAATGATTTGATGCTCGTTATGATTGAATGGATCAACTTCATTGGAAGTACAATTTCATCTACTCTTTGACCTTCCAAAGAGTATCAAATGATTAGTTGTCTGCGTTTGCTGATCAAGTCAAGTCTATTATAAGATAGATTCCATGTAGGAAGCCTAATAGTAGGTATTTTGTTGTTTTGCAAACCGAGGACACCCTGTTGCCTTTATTGCTCTAGGCTAGGAAGTCAAAGATATTTATGTAGTGCTGCTCGAAAGGGATTTCAATTCAACTGGCGATTTGTCTTTTGCCTATTATGTTCATGAAAACGATTTGCCTTCTGATTAATGCACATAAATGGCATCTAATGCATCTGTTTTGCCCGTGCAGGTTGGCACACATATTTTTGGATATCATTTATTCCTTTGATTGTAAGTATTCTTTTCCAATAGCTTATAGATGTGGTATGCTCCATGTGATTAGTTTTACTCTGAATATGTGGAGTTTGGATATTCTTCAGAACAAGGTTTTAGATGCCACTAGGAGAACCATGTTGGTTGGTGCTGTATGGTATGATATTTAAAAGCATGTTTTAATAGTATGAGTTGCCTTGATAGAACTTGAGACATTGAAATCATTAATTAAGGAACCTTCAGGATCATGTGCCTGTAGAGCACCAAACACAATGCCCTTTTCGACGAACATCTCATGCGTCGATTGGTACTGGATTTAATAGTAACCACTGAAAGCACAGAGTCGTCTACTATTTCTAGGCAGCATGTATAAACTATATTTTTTAGCACAACTTCAGGTTTGATCTGATTTTCATTTCTTATTTGTTCTGAGGAAATCGTATGAATAATCTGATCCGACAATTGGCTTTGAGAGCCATTATGAGGCTTTCTTGATAATGCTTTATAATCGAGAGCCGCCCACCATGATTAGAGGTTGCTTGTTGGTGTTCTCACCAAATATTGCTAAGCAACTTATTAATCTTGCCTTGTTTGTTTGACTTTTGCAGCTTCTGCTTGCTGTTGGGACTAAATTGGAGCATATCATCACTCGATTGGCTCATGAGGTTGCTGAAAAACATTCTGCAATTCAAGGCGATTTGGTGGTTAAGCCCTCAGATGATCACTTCTGGTTCCGCCGGCCCCGAGTTGTCCTTAACTTGATTCACTTTATCCTGTTTCAGAATGCCTTTGAGATTGCATTTTTCTTCTGGATATTAGTAAGCAGCTTAGAAACGATTCACTTTTCTTTAAGCAAATCAGTATCATACTTCTCATCATAGATGATCAAATCCTCTATGAATTTGCACTGTGGTGTAGCATTTGGCTTCTGTACTTCTCTCTACAATAATTAGAAAGAAAGAAACTAATGGATTCCTCCTTCTGTGCAGACCACATTTGGCTTTGATTCCTGCATCATGGATCAAATTAGTTTTATCGTCCCCAGGCTTGTGATCGGGTAGCTTGCAGCTTTTCACCTTCTTGCTTTGGATATACTGGCTCTGTTTTTGTTCTAAACCACATCTTTCCGTCCCATGTAGGGTCATGATTCAGCTCCTTTGCAGCTACAGCACTCTGCCGCTCTATGCTATCGTCACTCAGGTAACAACACCACCAGTTGGCCGTTGCTCTAAGCGACTCGAATGATGCCGGCACTGATCTTTTTCTTTGTGACAAAGATGGGGAGTTACTTCAAGAAAGCTATATTCGATGAGCATGTTCAAGAGGGGCTTATGGACTGGGCTCAAAAGGTAAAGAGGCGAAAGGGCAACGGGCTCGTTATATCGAGCCAAGGACAGGATGAACCTTCGAGGAAGATCGAGCTGCAGAAGCTGGTTCAGCAGACAGAATCCGACTTGGAAGAGGGAAGATCTGCGACCACCAGTGCAAATGCATCCTGAACCATTCCCTCTCTAGCTAGCAACTGCCTCGAGTTACATGCGCAGATATCATACTTATACTCTTGTATATTTGTTGTGACACATACATATGAGAGAAGTCATAGATATCATGAGTTAGGTTTCCAAGTTTGAGAAAGTTATATATGGGCATCACTTTTGTGATGGAGGTGATGGGAGGATGCCGCAAGATGTTGCCCAACTCTTTTTGTCAAAGAACCAAAGAAGATGCTTATAAATGCAAGTACATGAGATAAACCTTTGTGAATAATATTCCAGTTGGGAGCTGTTCTATTTGTATCAGTACCAACATCCCTTTTTTTCTCCAAATTGCATCTTCTGCCATGCTTGTAAGTGCAGCAAAGACTGCATTGACTTTTTCTTCTCTTCTTTTTCTTCGAGTTTAACAATGTTGTTTGTGTGTGTTCTGAACAGGCGCTAGAGTTTAGCCCATTTGGGCACATCATCATGAGAATGTTTGAAATGACTTTCTTATGATCCATCACCATCCAAGAAGCTGGTCAAATACAAGACAGAACTTGATGATAATTTTATCAGCTTGTTCCTCCTCAAATTTCAGATAGGAAAAGAGAATGTTTGGCATACCATAGTAAGTAGAGACGAGAAGAATATGTTCTCAAAAGGGCATGGAATCAGAGAACCACAGGAGCATGAATCAATATGAGATGACAGCAAAGGTCCATTGTTAAATACTTCAAATGATTCAACATATCACTATTTAGAAAAGCATTTGCAAGTCCCCATGATAAAATGACACAACCAACCCAGCTTCGTTTGTTTTTTCTTTTTTTGAGTGCCACAGGTCGTCAAATTGTCTTGTGAAATAACAGTGAGAACTCGATCAAGAAAAATTATCATGCACAAGTTGCGGCCCTCATTCCTCAGCAGCACTAGCAGCATTCAGATCCACGCTGAGATCAACAGTCTGGCGAAATGAAGGGCGTAAGAAATTGTTCAAATTCAATAGAAATTGAAATCAATAGAACCTTGCAAAAGTGGTACCTTTCCAGTGATCATCGTATACATTGAATGGACGTCGGTGACAGTTGATTCAAAGTGGGTTGTTGCATCATAACTCTGCATTATTGGACTTGTTAAACGGTCACCAATTTAAATTAAAAAATGTAACAAAGAAATATCATGGGCACTTACGGCTGAGATGAAACAATGATCCAGTGAAGGTTCATTGACAGGTTCATATCGATCATAAGTCTCAAAAAATAACTCATCTACTGGTCCAAGTAGATCAATCCCGGGCTTCAGCTCCACCTCTGGCCTATCAGTCTCAGCTTCTGTGGAGACAAAGGCAATAAACTTCCCTTTGGGGGCAACATTATGAGAGTAAGAACAACAGAATAGATACCTGTCAAACCAAAAGAAATGGAATCATGAAATATAATGAACTGAAAAATTAAATAATAAAAAGGAAGATGTGTCGCAGAAAGAATTTGATTGCATATGAAAAGAGAAATGATCTGTTCTGGGAAGGCTCACATGTCAGACTTGCGTCCAATTTGCTTCTGTGGCAATATAACCTGCACTGAATGAGACTCATCTGTATTTGGGATCGGATGGCTCATAATGGCGATTGCCCTTGCAACCTTTCCCACCTTCCTAACCTATCAATTGAAGGCCGCTTAGCAATATGTTTAACAACTTCGAATCTTATATTGGCAAATTTGACATCACACTAGTCCGTTACAGCAGTCTCAGTAGCAATTATTCACCAAAGCAGGTACTTTGCAACTATACCACAATTATCCTCCTACCACCAACTATTAAACTACATTTCAATATAAACTGAAGATGATTTACCTTGTTTGTACCTTGCATCTATACCACGGCTATCCCAGTGGATCTACCACCTAGTATTAAACTAACTTCATTTAAATGTAAACTGAAGATGCTTTACCTTGTTTGGTAAGTAGGAAGGATCACATACAACTTTCTTGCATCGAGCTGTTTCCCCTTCTGACGTCACACCACAAGCTTTTCCTTCCATATCAAATTCAACCTGGATTGGTCAAAAAAATATTAGTTATGAGTTATGACAATGCAAAAACTAAATTAACCAGAGCATGGTACTGTAGCAATAAAGATGACAATCTGGTGCTTTTTGCCTCGATAATATGTGAAGCAATGATAAGCATAAAGTGACACCAACAGATACCTTGCATTCTGGCTTGTTCAACATGTATGTCCCACCATAAACAGCACTAAGGCGAGCAAAAGCCTGTAAGTCCAGTGAGAACACAAGAAAATCAGAAGAATATTTTCTCATAATGCAGATTGTGAAATTGAATGACAAACCTGTGGTAACTCTCCTAGTCCATATAAAGGATATATGTACGGTGAGCCTCCTTGAAAACGAGCTAAGGATTCTGCATAGAGCTATTACATGTAGCGATACCAACATTAGTACCAGCAACACGACAACGAGCAACAAATCAAATCAGTCTCATTAAGAATAATCAGCAGTTCTCACTTAGAAAAACAAGACGTAATATGCAGATGTGCATTAATTTGAATATAAAGCAGATAACTACAAAACAAACTAATAGACATACAGACACCAGACAAGAAGGACAAATCACTGAGTGCAAATGAAATTGACAAGGAAAAAAATCTAAATAAGCACATAGTAACAGCTACAGAGCAATTTTTTTATGCATCTCTGTGTAGTACCATAAGAAGGATTGTTTTCAAGTAAACAAAGAATCAGAACAGGATTTACATTGTTTAAGCTACTTGGAGTACTCAACTCTCTTCCCAAAATTATGTATATAGCTATTGTTAATTGTTGGTGATGCTTGTACATTTTCCAACCCACTTAGCAGTCTCATCTGTGAGTTAAGATAATAAAGAATGCCACTTTCTGTTGGCTGGTTTGTGTTTGAATCCGAATAATGAAAGGAATCAAGATTGGTAGCACAAAGATTTTGACAAATATGGTGTGGTTCTTTTGCTAATACATTCAGTATTTTTTTCTAAATGTTTGAAAAATAAATAAGTAATGAACCCACTGTTCAACAGAAATTGACAGGAACGATGATATGATAGTAATTGACTCCTAAATAACTTTGTATCATGGACATGGCAATAAGTACCTTCATCCTTTTCACAGTATCAAGTGCAGGTTCATACAGATATCGATCATCTCTATGAAGGGCCAAGGCGTGTCCAATGAAATCAATTGTGTTGTCATCCAAACCATACTTTCTGGCCAACAAAGAAATGTCACATTTAGTTGCTAGTGCGAGGAACTAGGTACATTGTTATGACAGAAATGGTTAAGCGAACTGACGATTTCTAATGAAACAGATCAACAGTATACAAGTGATAATTCTCTGTCAAAAAGCAATGAAGAAAAAATTTTCAACAATCAAAAACCATAATCGAGATAGCAAATCTCAATTTATTGCTGCAAGATAGAGAATCTCATTTTAATTTAACGTTCTGAAAAATTAAAAAATGTCCCAAACCAAGGAGATTTTTAAATCCTAGACCAAGTTGCAAGTATATAGAATTACTAAAAAAATATTATTGTTATTTATCATCCTTTCTGACAAACTGGGAAAAAATACAAAAAATTCAACATGCAAGGAAACCACTGATCAACTAAAATGTAACAGCAATTTCACAATGATAAACAAAATAGTAGTTACTGAAAGGATTAAGTGAATAGTAACAGATTTAACTACTATCACATAGACAGTACAAACTGTCCTTGCCAAGAAATTGACAACTACACAAAATTAACTTCGGGAGGAAGATTTAGTCATTAGTAGTAACCACATAAATTTTTCTTGTATTTCTTTTCGTATTAAAAGTCATCTTCATAGTCTAACATTACATAGAAAAAGATATTGCTAAGAATCTAAATAGTGGACAACCAACTTCAGAGTGTTTACCTCCCAAAGTCTCTAAAGGGACAAATCCCCTCTGATTAAACAAAACTCTTAGTATCAAATCGAGGAAAAGAAGACATTCTATTTGCTGTATAGCAAAATCCAACATCCAAGTCCTTCTTTAGTAAAAGTGATCCATCAAGTTATGAGCAAAGCTTAAGAAGCTTATGATTTTATAATGTTAATTGTTGTCTTCTTCTCCATTACTAGCAAGCTTCTTTCCTCACAAAAAACACTCCCACTTATGGTGTATGATACTGTACAATCTATCATTTATTTAGAAGAAAATTTATCCTAAAGAATTACTCTCCGTATAAGTTTAATTTGCCCTTTGCCAAATCATTTGATAGCATAATAGGTTATATGCATTACTCTTTGCTTCTTTTTTCTGGCATGTATATGCATTGCTTAAAAAAGATCTTTGTCAATATCAAAGACTTATCCGAAACAAACAGAAAACCTCTTACATTTCTACTTGTTCGCTAGAAGTGTCTTATAATTACAACTCTTCTGATAAAACAATTATACCTTATATAGAAAGGTAAAACATAAAGGATGTTGAAGAATAAAACAGCATGTGAAGCTGCAGATAAACTTTCATTTACCAGAACTGCATCAGTTAATACTATTAATCCAAAGACAAGAACTTCCTGCGATTGTACTAATAAATGCAATCAATGATTAAAGGATACCCACGAGATAAGTTCTTTTGTTGTCACTCTTGTAAGGTCCAAACCTTCATGCGTCTTAGGGTCATTTTCATCATAATCTTGGACATAGATGATGAATTTTCGAGCTCGACGCTTCTCAAAAAAGCCCATTAAAGGAGATCTCAATGCCTCCATGTCAGTGGCAGGAACCTTGTGGATCTATACCAATAGAAAATGGAGCAGCAGATATTATATGTAAGCATTTTGAGAAGCCAGCAAGTGTGACAAATAACAACTTAATGATGACAGAAAAAGAACAAAGATGAATAATACCTTTCCTTTATTGAAGACGTAGCTACCATCCACAGCTTTGAAAGATAGATATTTCGTGACATCAGTATGTATAAGTGTGCGAACCAAAATACCATTGGCCATCATAAACTAGCAACAGAATGATTAATATGTTACTTTCAAAATCACAACAGAACATGCAGACTAATTGTGAGAAAAAACTGTAGAGTTTAAAGATTGAACCAAACAGTGACATCAAGTGGCACTCCAGCACTTTGCCTAGGTGTTCAAACAGGTGAGGGACGTAAGGCAAGGCCCAAGCACCTCATATGGCCCTGAGGGAGGCACCTTTGACTAGCCCTGGTGGAGCCACCCTCAATTGAGGCTCTAGGCATCCCAGGCACCCCCTTTAAGTAGCCCAAGCAACCCAAATCACCAAACCCAATCCAAATACAATTCCCTCACCTAGCCCCCAATCCAATCAAAACCGAGACCAATTCCCACACCCTCCCCCAACCAAAACCAAATCTAACCCCCCCCCCCCCCATGCTACACCTCATTTTGATGTAATATTTTACCAAAGAGCATGTAATACAATGTTAATATATGTGATAATCATGCTTAGAGAAATGAAACAAAGGAACAAACCTTTGGAATCATATCAACATTGTAATCTCTACTAGCTCCCAGATGTGCTGGAGGCTTATCACTACCTCTGAACCTTTTCCAGAGCTGCAAAGAAAGGAACAGTATAGGAAGTTCAGGAAAATGTAAGATAATTAATAATCAATTGATTGTCACTTCAAGTGTAACTCTAGATGAAAACAATATTGTAGAGAATAATTATGTAATCCAATCTCCTTTTATTAATGATCTCAGTACAAACAACTACTGACTCATAGTAATCCCTTTTCTTCTTTAAAAGCACTGGAGAACCACCATCCTTTTTCATCTTAGGGTGAAATGGCTTCTCTTTTTATCAATTAAAAAATTTGATCTAGCATAGTTATGTAAGATCAGAGTGTTTGACAGTGACATCTAGGCAGGTCCAATCATTGCACTGGTTTATGATCTATAACATCCAATGAGATCTAGAATTCAGTTGCATGCCTGGACAAGATTGAGTGAGGTTGACTCTCCTCCATAGTAATCATTTCTATCCATGTGTAGAACCTGTAACACATGCAAGTAAATATGTTTTAGCAAATTTAAAAAAAAACTGCTAAGAAGAAGAATATGTACATTTAAGATAATTCTCGTGATTTCTCAGCAGAATATCTACATGTTTTTCCCCATACAAAAGTGACTTGCATGCCTTAATAGTATGATATAAAGCCAGTAAATAGTAGTTCAATAACAACATATATCCTCCTTTTTTATCTTAAACACTAGGAAAGCTGCTCTTCTTACTGGAAGATGAGGGCAAAAGTATATCTTACATCAGCTAAGAGCCAACAAAAGAGCAAAATATTAAGAACAAAGTTAGAACTAACAATTTCCTCATGACAAACTTTCTGTAACTATATCATACTTTGACAAGGAAAAGGATGCTATACGGCTGCGATCTTATAAAAGCAAAAGATCACCAGATTTGGAGTAAAAGATTCCACAGATGTGGCATTACCCCCACTTGGAAACCAAGAAAGCATTTACAACTATTTGCATACTGGCATCAAAAGTACATCATTCATGATATGAAATGCAACCAGCAAAAGGAATTAGTAGTTTGCAAGTATTTGATTGAATTAAAGAGTAGTTACTGGAACTTGAAATAAAAGCATACTTTCTTTGAGGCAGAACCTACAACAATGGATACTAATTTTGACTCTGCAGCATGAAGTTGGAAGTGACATATTGTGAAGTCAAGAACTGTTTTGATCATACAATGAATTAGAAATAATAATCAACAAACTTTTTCATGCCTTTACACCTCAATGAAAACAATGAATACACTATTTTAAGAGGAAGAACAAAAAAATAGATTCAGATTATATATATATGTATATATATATGTATGCATATATATGTAGGTATATATATATATATATATATATATATATATATATGTGTGTGTGTGTGTGTGTGTGTGTGTGTGTGTGTGTGTGTGTGTATATGTATATATATGTATATGTATACATATATATGTATACATATACATATATGTATAGCCAAGTTATGATGCTGGATCATGATCAAATAAATATTTATTTATCAGTATCGACAAGTTTGCAGAAAATATCAAAAAAAAAAAGTTCAACAACCTTATTCTCAATATCTTTGGAAGTTCAGCAAATTTATATTCTATAAAGTGACAAACAACAAGAACAATAAAAATGGACCCAGCAACAATTGAATATACTAAGAAAATAATAAGACAGCTTGGTTAACAATTTAAGACCAAGCAAGGGTAAGAAGTTAACTCATATTTAAGAATACAGCAAATCTGCTGCAGTAGTTTCAAAAATAAATTAAAAAATGGAAAGTAAATAGAAACTGCAAATGCCTAATTGTTGGTGAAGCCATGGAATCTTTTCAGTGGGGGTAACAATTGAGTTGACTGTAAATTCAAATGATAACAAGTTGCGATAAAATGTAAGTTTTATGAAGTCTACATAAAAATCAAACAAGCACCAAACTAAAGGAATATATTAATTGAAACAACACGACGAGCAGTTCTGTTCCAACTTCTCAAGCTTAACGATGACTACCATTGTTGAAGCTGCACCAAACAGAAGGATCGATACAATCATAATTGCATTTATAATGCATAACAATCAGCTTCGGGTTGAAATCAACTCAAGTGATCAAGCACTTGGCAGAAGCAGCCATAAAGAACAACGTACTTCTACAGCTTTTGCTATAAATTTCTCGCCAGATCGATCCAACAACGCATTTCTAAACCGTTGCATCTGAAGGACATGTTGACCCCAAGTATGGTCTAGAATCCCGGTTCAAAATGAAGTCAAAGAAGGAACATGAAGTCCAGATGAAGCAGAGAAGAGCCCCGCTTGGCAGAACACATCAAGATCCAATCATTCGAGGTAAATTCAGCGACGTAACATCAAGATGCGATCTGTGAAGGTAACTTCAGCGGCTTAACATCAAGATCCGATCTTCCAAGGTGAATTCAGCGACTCAACGAAACAACACGAGAACAAGCAAAAAGTGCCGCCAACCTATATGCGAGAAACAAACAATTCCAGAACACGAGACCTAGACCAACACCAAGAAAACAGGGAACCGAAGAACGAATCTTGGTCGTTGAAAAGGGGTCCTAGCCGGCAGACGAGCGTGACCATGGCCGAATCCAAACAACAGATTGAAACCCTAAAGAAAAGAAATCAGATCAAGAGAGGGGCGGGACCTTGAGGCCATCGACGGAGAGGAGGCCGCTGAGGATGCACTCCTTGAGCCCGGTCCCGAGGACGATCACGTCGTACTCCTCGTCCATGGCGAGAACGAGAGAGCGACACACACGGCAAGGAGATCTCTCTGCGAGAGACTAAACGGACAAGACGAAGTGGAGGCGACAGAACGAACACAAGATGCCTGCTTTGCTCCGAGAGCAGGAATGACGACTCCTCGACGAAGGAAGAGACTCTTCTTTATTACGGGACCTTTTTGGGCTAAATGACGCATATATCCCCACCATATATTTCCGTATTATCTCTTTAGTTGAAACTCTAATTGATATAACGATGATAAAAATAAAAATAAAAATAGTTTCCATTTTTATTATTTTACATTAAAATTAATTTTTTATATTAATGATTAGTAGTGACTGATGTGAGCATAGATCTTAATATTTGAAGAGAATATATGATATATCCCCATGTTCCAAGGGTAAATAGGTCATTTTGGAGACGAGTAAGGAGACAGGAAAAAGGAAGGAAGCGAAGGAAGCGGCGTTTAAAAAGATGGGAATGGGGAAACGGATTGGCCTGAAGAGAGGTGACAGGGAAACGGATTCCAAGAGCCCATTAGGCAAATGGGTTGGGCTGGGCCTTTTTAAGTCTTTTAACATATCATTTAATAATAACTTAAATTCTGATGTAGTTAATACAACCTAAAATATATTGAGGTAAATATTGAGATTTGCATAATGATCTCTGCAAAATAAAAGATTGATTTACCCTCCAAAAGTTGAACTTGACAATAATTTTGGATGGTGTGGCTTATATATTGAAAATAAATTTTCATGGTTGAATCATCCCCTACTATGTATCATTCATTATTATATTTAAATTAAATCTAATTCATAATAATTTTTATATCTAAAAAAATCAGCTTTTATCTATGTGAGAGTATACCTTTTCATATAAAAATATGTATATTGTCATTCAAAATGATTTATGCAGACTTATTCCGTTATAACCTAACGGGATAATTGACTTATTAATTTGTTATATCTAAATTATTAATTTAAAATATTTAAATCTAAATAGTATACTCATCAATTTCTTATGAACTTATTTTAGACCAGTAATATCAGGTTTTATCTCTATCGCAATAGAGTATACCTTTTCATATAAAAATATATATACTATCTTTCGAGATTATTCAAATCTATCACAATCCGAATCGATGGGATAATCAACTCATTAATTTGTTAAAAATAAATTAATTTAATTTTTTCATTTTTTATATTGGATTAAATTGGGATGTTAAACCAGGAAAGACTTGTCCCCCATCTGAGGAACAGTGGAAACACCCAACCTGATTCTTTCCTCTTGTGTTATAGTTAGGGTTTTGATAAGTTTTCTTCTTGATGCCTAATTCCTCCTCCTGGAGACATTAGGTTGCATGCAGTGGACCAATTTGAGATGGATGGTGGGTTTGGGGCATTGGATACAGATAGGAGAACTATTCCAGCTGAGAACAAGGACCTTTTTGATCTGAGAGGTGGAGTGGCACCAGTTCATAGAATTCTGACACTAATAGTCAAATGATTCTTTTCCCTTCAAAAGTATAATTATATGAGTTCAGTAAATACTTCATTCATCATATTGCAGTGAGCAAACTCATGATACAGTCCAATCTTCCTTGAATGCTATGTTCATGATGTCAACAAAGATGACTACTGGTTGATCCCCTTGGCATCTCCATGACACTCAACAAGTTTGCCTTCCCTGATGTAGGTCAAGTCAGGACTACTAATTGTTGAGGAGAGAGAGGCTGAGATTGGTGAAAGTGCATGACAGAGGCATGCTATCACAGCACTATGACTTCTTCCTTTGCAGACATCAAAATGTGCTTGAGGTGATTTCTGAGGGCATAATTATGTGGAAAGTGTCAGTGTGGTAGGATGTCTCTGTTCTTCTCACACATCTAGAATCATTGTACAGCAATCATCAGCTGGCAATACTGAGATGACAAACCATACTGTAATGGTCTTGTAAGAAATCACAAATGTCAACTTTGTCATCATCACAAATCTTGGTTAGCCTCATACATACTTTACAGAGAAACACAAATTACAATCTGAGACAAGATCTATGACTTGTCCATAATAATTAAGAATTACTAAGAAGAATAAATTCGTCAAGGTCTTCACTTGTCTAAGAAAGCCATGGCAGAAGGTTCATTGCCTACACATGCACCAGAGCCTGAAGCTTCCAACCATTGTCGACAATGGAAGGACTGATCACATGCATCTACAAAGCAATCAGGAGATCAAGGAGGAGCCACCAGAGCTTGAAATTCATCCCCTTCAAGTGCCACGCATTGGTTCAGCAGAAACAACAGCTTCAAGATCATGCGACCACCACCGATCAAGCTTGGAAGCTTCAAGGGAGATCACAAGAGCCACCAGACTCGCAGCTCATCAGAAGACATCTCCCTGGAGCTCTACTCGCCACAGGCCAAGGCCGGAAAGTATGGAAGCCCCTGTTTCGTTGCATGCATTAATGGTACTCGGTGATCTGCATTGTGCTGCTGCCTGCCATTTGTGTTATAAGTTTATCTCCTCTTTCAGCACCAAGAAAAAAGAAAGATAGGCCGCATATCAGATCTTCCACTTGTTTTCTCGTTCTTTTTTGTGCAGGAAAGAAGTTATTCATTTCTCAACTGTGAAAGAAGAAGCCTTTTTCTGTTACTAAATCCAATTGTTTCATGGTCTTTACAGTGATACACATGGCTTTCATTTTGATTTTACAACAGCATACAATATTTGTGATCATATATGCATGATTTGTCCTGATCCTTAAAAACAAGCTGTGAATTCATGAATGACTGTAACTCATGAGAAAGATCTGTGTCTATTAGTTGCTATATACTTGGTTATTAAAAATTAAAAAGCAATAAACATGTAAATGCACACTTGATTTCCATAATCTTTTGCTTAATTTTATCGTTGGAGAGACCTATTGGTCTTACAAGAAGAACTTGTGGTTTATATTTTTCTTCCGAATCACTATTCAAGGACAAAAAAATGAACAATCTATTCTCAGTTAGAATTTAAGCTTTGGGGAACAATGTCAGAGCTTTTCATATCTTGAAAATTTAGGAACTTTGCAAGATCAGGTAGAAGAAAATGGAAAACACAAAATTAGCTGATTCAGAAATTTAAACAACTGTATTATGTTAAATAATAGGAATCCAAGAAGCTGTGTGTCACTAAGATTTGTCAGAGTTTTGTCAAAGAAGAGAAGATTTATCAGAGTGGTTTAACGGTGACAGAGTGGCAACAGTTGGGAGACTTTGGAATGTGAAGGCATTTCAGATTAACACTAATGAAGGGTTGAGGGAAAAAAGACAATTGCACATGACAAGAGCAAAAAAACTGTAGCATATAACAAACTCTTAATTGGAGGATAATGGTTGAGGAAGAAAAGACAATTGTACAGTAGCCAAATAATTCTCAAATGGGCATCCATTATCTGTGGAATTTTACGAGTTCTTAATCGGAGGGTCACAGGAGCATACATTTCTGAGAGATAGAATCAATTTATCAGATTGCCATCTAAATACATAGTATTCTTTAGTGTGTCTTCGTGTTTGTGTGTATTATATATATCTTCGCAAGTATAAGAGGGCAACTTACCAAAATGTATAATATCAGTGCACAATCAGTACTTGTGAATGCCAAAAAGGATAAAAGTGTTCTGAACTTCATGGCAATATGGCAATCACAACATGATGTGATAAGATTTCGAGCTCACCTTTAACATGGAAAAATTCCAGAATTGATCTGACTATAAAAGTATCTCAGATATTTTTGGTTTTTTAGGTGCAGATGCAGATCTTTGTTCTCCAAGAATCAGTTTGATGTCGAGTACACCAGTCAGTAACATATTTAAATGGACAAGAAAAGGAAGAACAATCATCTCCTACATATTTCTCACCAACAACCATATGCAATGACTTCAATTTCACAAATCTTTTGAAGGATATATTAATTAAAGGTAACTATAGAAAGGAGTAGAGGTCTAAAAAGGGTTTATATCTAATGCAGCACTGAGACTTAAAAATAGACAGGAAGGTGTGATTGCATGAAGAGGTTGAACTGAAGGTCATAGACTAAGCAGGGAGAGATTTGAAGGGAACTAATACTAAGTAACCTCTTTGGTGTCAATGAGGATGGAGGAAGACCACCAGAGCTGGTATGTTGCCCTCTAAGTTGTGTTTCTGCCCTAAGATTCAGAGACTGGTGTGCATCCACCAATCAATTTAGTTCACAATCACTTCTCAACCAAACTCCATCCTAATTCTTCCTTCCTTATCGGATAAATTGCATGTCCAGTCCATTCTATCCAGCATGGAATGGGGTCCCGATGACTCATCCAGCATGCTTCATTGATGAAACAACAACATCCGCAGGACAAAGCAGGATCCTTTCAGGCATGTGCTACGTAAAAGGACATGTCAAACAGTTCCAGTTCTAGATTTCTTCTACTTACTTTCCACCGACCATGGAGTCTGCTTGCGTCTCGTCAACATCATCGAGTTTCTTTCTTGTTTCCTTTGTATGTTTTCCTTCTGTGCACATTCTTCCTTTGGTTCTTCAGTAAATCTTTGACTGGGTTAATTCGTCCCCACCTTTCAGTCGACGAATCTCTGATCCTTACACACCCCATCCTAGTCCGTCCTCCTTCATACATTCCCTACCCAGATCGATCGGTTGAACATCGACTCTTTTGAAGCATGCCATGGTTCTCAGGCTATATATACAGCACTCGGAAAGCCGCACCAAACCTTGCGCCAAAGGAAGCCTTCCCCTGTAGCGAAGTTGTCGAGATGATCTTGGGAGAGCGCTCAGGAATCTCGCCGATGGAGAACAATGGCTGGGGTTGGGGCTGTGCTCCGTGGCAGTAAGAAGGGAAAGTGTCCACTATAACGTTCAGCTCTGCAGAGTTAGTACGACGCATGGTGACACCGACCATTAGGACAATCCCTTGCCGTCGGATAGGACACGCGTCGAGCGCGTAGTCCATCTGGGTCGAGCTCCAGCCGGTACTGGATCACGGCTAAAGCCTTCTTCTCTTGCAGACAAGCTTGCAGAAACCCCACCTTTTCGCCAAAAGCCGCTCATTTCCCCTCTTCTTTGCATCTGAAATCCGGATATTGCTACCGAATCTCCATCGAAGGGTCTTAGGGATTGATTTGGCGAGGCTTGCAGTGGGGTTACGGTAGTTCTTTGGAGTTCGAGGAGCTCAGTTTGAGCTCCAAAGAAGCCAAAAAGGAAAAAAAAATCTCGTTTTGCCAACAGGTTTCTTTTCAATCTTCCTCAAAATCCAGAATTCGTTTTGTCGCCTTTCCAGGCCTTGTTTGCGCCGGGAATCTGTTCAAAGTCTGATTTTTCTGGGCCTATTTGCATCAAGATACCATTTTTTTTGTGGTTTGCCAATCCAAAGATCCGTTCTTTTTGTGCTATTACACTACGTGGCTGCGAAAGATCAAGTTTTCAGGGTTCTTTTTCTTCGGATGTCGCTCCCATTCCAGCAGTTGCAGCCGCCTCCCCCGCCGCTGTACGTGGAGAGCTACAGATCCCACGGCGGGTCCGTTGGGCCGGTGATCGCCGTGCTGGCGGTGATCATGGTGCTGGGGGTGATCGCGGGGATCGTGGGGCGGCTGTGCTCCGGCCGGACCATCATGGGGTACGGGCACTACGACCTGGAGGGGTGGTTCGAGCGGAGATGCGCCTCCTGCATCGACGGTAGGCTGGAGGCGCCCACGCCGCGGCCGAGGGCTCCCGGGACCGGTGGCGGTGCAGCAGCCGAAGCAGGCGGAGCGGCGGCCTGAGACCCCAGCTGAGGACCGTGGAATCGTGAACTAAGACAGTGGCAGTCTACTAAAGCTTTCCATGTTCAAAAAAGTCACCTTTTCCCCCTTTTTTTTTCTCTTTACTATTTTTTTTTCTGTGTTATTTTCTTCAGTATTTTTCTCAATAGATTCTCTCTCTCTCTCTCCTCTCTCTCTCTCTCCTCTCTCTCTCTCTCTCTCTCTCTCTTTTCTCTTTGGCTATTTGGATATGGAAATCATGGAATGAAAAAACAAAAAATTGAGTTCTTTTAATGGATGTTTAGTTGGAAACTTGAGGACAGTGATCTGTTTTCTACTCAACTCACTCATCAATCTCACTCTTATCATTTTTTTTCTTTCAATTTACTCCTTTAATTCAAATAATACATAATACTTGCATTCTTGTGTGGTTGTGAACCATATAAATTCTTGGTGTCAATGTATACAGCTAAACAATATTTCCTTGTTTGTGGTGTTTCTTTTATCAGCTCTGCTATATTTAAATGAAAGAAGCATTTACCATTACAGTACTTACCATTACAGTACTATTAATTATGTTGCATTATTAATTCTCTCTCTCTCTCTCTCCTCTCTCTCTCTCTCTCTCTCTCTCTCTCTCTCTTTTCTCTTTGGCTATTTGGATATGGAAATCATGGAATGAAAAAACAAAAAATTGAGTTCTTTTAATGGATGTTTAGTTGGAAACTTGAGGACAGTGATCTGTTTTCTACTCAACTCACTCATCAATCTCACTCTTATCATTTTTTTTCTTTCAATTTACTCCTTTAATTCAAATAATACATAATACTTGCATTCTTGTGTGGTTGTGAACCATATAAATTCTTGGTGTCAATGTATACAGCTAAACAATATTTCCTTGTTTGTGGTGTTTCTTTTATCAGCTCTGCTATATTTAAATGAAAGAAGCATTTACCATTACAGTACTTACCATTACAGTACTATTAATTATGTTGCATTATTAATTCTCTCTCTCTCTCTCTCTCTCCTCTTTTCCAATGTGTAAATTTTTTGTTCTTTGATGCCTTGTTTTGCTTCCATTCAAGTTTAATTTGAAAAATAACCTCATGAAAGACTGACATTGAAAAATCAGTGAGACTTTCTTTTTTTCTTTATTTTGACCTAATTTTGAGATCATTAGTCTGAAAAAAATTTGCACACTCATTTATGTCTTATGTGCTCATAATCTTCCAACTTATCTCTCAACACTTGTCTTTTTTATTCATGATAGGAAAGAAATAAATTCTTTGTCTTAGAAATTTGAATGGGAGATTGCCAATTTCATCCTCATTTTCTCAATCATTTCAAGGATCAACTTTCAATGTAAGACTTTATATTGTATCTCTATAGCATAATAAATAATGCATAAATAGATTTTGATCAATTTAAACTCAAAATTTAATCATAGTTGGCATATAAGAATACATTTCAAAATATTTTTATTTAGCAAACATTTTCTACATCACCTATATAATTTTTTTTAAGATATTCATCTTACTTATTTAATAAATTAATTTTTAATAAAAAATAAATGATGAAGATAAGATTTGAATTCAAAATATTATCAAAATTTTTACCAATTAAATTAATTAGTATCTTCATCTTATCCAATATGTATATTGTTTTGCCATACTAATTTAATGGAAATCACATAATTCAGTGTTTTCCAAACAAATTACAGCTTGCCTCTTTATCATTAACAAACTTATCTATTTGTTCATTGAACTCTTAACAGCAAATTGATGCAAATAATATGTATCCCCAAACTGATAACAACAAACAAACAATAAAAAGACAAAAATAGGCACATGCACGTCCTAAACTACTCGACTTAACCGCACTGATATCCGAGACATGACTGGCGGAGTCGTTCGGGACCCGCATGGGTCCCAATGAAAATTCCAATCACCACGCGTGTAAGACATATTGTTGGAAGGCAACGGGTGGGGAGGGATATTTTTGGAGCTCCTTGCGAACTCGTTGATGCCAATGTCGGCGATGTATTTATCGGGGGAAGATGGCGTTGCGGGAATACGATTTCGAACACGAGGCCTCTCACATCCGACCCGAACCGATCCGAGTCTCGCGACCTTGACGACGACGAGGAGCGATACGGAGGAGGAGAGACGGGAGAGCGATGGCGAGGCGAGGGGAATCGGAGGATGAGTTCGATTACCTGTTCAAGGTGGTGTTGATTGGCGACTCCGGCGTCGGCAAATCCAACCTCCTCTACCGCTTCACCCGCAACCACTTCTCCCTCGACTCCAAGTCCACCATCGGCGTCGAATTCGCCACTCGCACCCTCCAGGTCGGATCCCTCCCTCCCCCCCACCCCCCAATTTCGTCTACCAGCTTCTCAATGCGGTTCCTATTTGATCTCTCGCAGCATTTCTTGCTTCTCTCGTTTAATTCCTATGCACTTCTTCTAGCCTAATCGAGTTTCCGTACCACTGTCGATATAAAGATTGGTTCTTTATATGATTTTACTGATTCTTGAATCCAGAAACTCGTTTTTTGATAGGTATCTCTAGTAGATGTGATTGAATTTGAAGTTTTTTCGTTTGATTTGTTACCTGACTATCCTGTCTTCTTTATTTTTTATTGAATGGAGCTTCATGGATAATTCTACTTGATTTGTGGCATCATAATTGAGTAACCAAACATGAGCCCTAGATTCTTGTAAACCAAAAAGCCACAGGATGGTATGTCTCAAACATGAAATTTACCTTTTTTGTCAACAAACATAATACTTGGTTCAGTGTTTTGCTTCCTTCGGGATGTTGCCTTAAAAGAAAATTTGCTATGGAATTTATCTCTAGCAACTCTTCTGAGGCCTTACAAACTAAGATGTCCAAACAAGTGGCTGGGGCTGTGTCCACAATATAAATGCATTACTTTTCCTTTTTTTCGTGGCCAATTATTGTGTTACTCACACAGAGTCATTCTGTTGTTGCATGTTCTTTATGTACTGAATGTTGCCTATTAGTTTGTTCAGACCCAAGACCAAAAGAGCCTTTACCTTCCATGAGCGTTTGGCTGAAATGTATAATGTGATTCTAGAAATGTCCTGGATTTTTGTCTTGTTCCCTACTACTGAAGGAACCAACTTAAGTTCTGGAATGTGATCCTAAGTGATGATGCTTGCCATGGAACTCACTGATCGGAGTTCAGATTATCTACTTAGAAAATACAACTGTATCAAGAAATGAATTAAAAGGTGTAGTGGTCATTCAAAATTTACAGATACAAGTGACATTCTTCAATGGTATGTGTTTGGGGGATGAGATCCAGGAGAAACATCAAGAATAACAATGCTAGAGCTGAAAAGGGATCGAATCGATATTGTTCCATATATGCATACTAAACTCTGAGCCATGATGGTTTGAGTTTTATGTATCTATATCAAGCTGAATCACAATAAAAAATGAAATTTGATTGACATTATCTTTCTTATTCTGTAAACATGTTAGATGTGTGACCCATATGCATACTGGGAATACTGTTGCATGTAATGGAGGTTGCGGAACTGATTAGACAGTCTATCAAATTCTTGTTTCTTCATTTAGCTTTTTGTACTTAAATTTGGAAAATGGAACTGTTGGCATAAAGCTTGCAACTTCTTTTTCTGCAGGGCATGTATCTGTGTATAAGCATATTGCTTGCTTTTTCCCTCAGAATGTGCTATGTTCAAGACAGCAAAAATTTCTTTTTAATTTATAACATTAACCAGCAAAAATAAAATTCATGAGCATCACATATAATTAATTGTTGAAGAGAATCCACTAGGGAATATGACACAAATTCACCATCTTGTGCACTTGCTTTTATTTAAGGCCATAGTGAACATATGAGTCTCCTTTGAATCTAATATCTAAATGCTAAGAAAAGCTTTTCTAATTCTAACATTTGTTCGGTTATATTCATGGAGGTGTCTATTGTGTAGGCCTAAACGGCTCAGTTGGTTGTATGTATCTTCTTGAACTGCTAGATTGTCCATTGTAGATATAGTATTTCTCCAAATACTCCCTTCTGCTCTCTTGCCTCCTACACCTTCCAAATGCCCTCACTGGACTTTGCATGCTCAGTTTATTTCATCAAATATAAGTAAAAATTAATACTATTAGCAACTGAATTGGTCTTGAGCAAGTACCAAGCTGCTTTGTTGTGTTTGCATGTTGAAGATTTCATAATTACTATTAGCAGTTTTGCTGTATTTGCATGTGAAATTTAATACTATTAGCAACATATCTATATTCGTGTCTTTGTCAGGTAGAAGGCAGGATGGTGAAAGCACAAATATGGGACACAGCAGGCCAAGAACGATACCGAGCAATTACTAGTGCTTACTATCGTGGTGCCCTTGGGGCACTCCTCGTCTACGATGTAACCAAACCCAAGTCTTTTGAGAATGCCAATCAGTGGCTCAAGGAGCTACGTGATCATGCAGACTCCAATATCGTCATCATGCTTATCGGCAACAAAACTGATCTCAAGCACCTTCGTGCCATCGCCTCAGAGGATGCACAGAGCTTTGCTGAGAAGGAAGGCATCTCCTTCCTCGAGACCTCTGCCCTCGAGGCCATAAATGTGGAGAAGGCCTTTCAGATCATTCTTGCAGAGATATATCGAATCATCAGTAAGAAGCCCTTGTCCTCTTCTACAAATCCCAAGCCACGACCTATTGAAAGCATCAAACAGGGTAACACAATTGTGGTTTCAAGGTCTGATGTTAACAATTCACAATCTCGGTGTTGCTCCACATAGATGCGCTGCATCTTATGACTCAAAAATCAAATCCAATAGACAAATCCAAGAATGATACTAAAGAGTCTCTCTTTATCTTCTAATTTCTCATGAGTTGTAGAGAAGTCAATGTAAGCATAAAACTATAATCATGTTATAGTTATGCAAAAAAAAATTTAATGTCAAAATCTGAAATCAAATAATAAAATATTAAATTTAGAATGTATACTCTTGATGTCATTCAGAATATATTTCTTCTAACCTGTAAATGTATCATTGTGATCTAATGTTTCATTTATGGGTAATTTTATATTTATCAATAATTTTTATTACAAAATTGATATCTAATTTAATATATACTTAAACATATAATAGACTTTTAACTACATATTTATAAAATATTTTTATTTTTTTTAATTCATTATGAGGAAATTGACTTTGATTAAAAAAATTATATACTAAATTTTTCGAGACTTGATCAATATATTTATATTGAGGCATTAATCTCTAAATATCTCAATATTAGTAACTTTCAATATAATAAATTTATTTTCATTGACTATAATCATGTTAGCATAAAACTTTCAATGTAAGCATAAAACTATAATCATGTTATAGTTATGCAAAAAAAAATTTAATGTCAAAATCTGAAATCAAATAATAAAATATTAAATTTAGAATGTATACTCTTGATGTCATTCAGAATATATTTCTTCTAACCTGTAAATGTATCATTGTGATCTAATGTTTCATTTATGGGTAATTTTATATTTATCAATAATTTTTATTATAAAATTGATATCTAATTTAATATATACTTAAACATATAATAGACTTTTAACTACATATTTATAAATATTTTTATTTTTTTAATTCATTATGAGGAAATTGACTTTGATTAAAAAAATTACATACTAAATCTTTCGAGACTTGATCAATATATTTATATTGAGGCATTAATCTCTAAATATCTCAATATTAGTAACTTTCAATATAATAAATTTATTTTCATTGACTATAATCATGTTAGCATAAAACTTTCAATGTAAGAATAAAACTATAATCATGTTATAGTTATGCAAAAAAAAATTTAATGTCAAAATCTGAAATCAAATAATAAAATATTAAATTTAGAATGTATACTCTTGATGTCATTCAGAATATATTTCTTCTAACCTGTAAATGTATCATTGTGATCTAATGTTTCATTTATGGGTAATTTTATATTTATCAATAATTTTTATTACAAAATTGATATCTAATTTAATATATACTTAAACATATAATAGACTTTTAACTACATATTTATAAAATATTTTTATTTTTTTTAATTCATTATGAGGAAATTGACTTTGATTAAAAAAATTACATATTAAATCTTTCGAGACTTGATCAATATATTTATATTGAGGCATTAATCTCTAAATATCTCAATATTAGTAACTTTCAATATAATAATTTATTTTCATTGACTATAATCATGTTAGCATAAAACTTTCAATGTAAGCATAAAACTATAATCATGTTATAGTTATGCAAAAATTTAATGTCAAAATCTGAAATCAAATAATAAAATATTAAATTTAGAATGTATACTCTTGATGTCATTCAAAATATATTTCTTCTAACCTGTAAATGTATCATTGTGATCTAATGTTTCATTTATGGGTAATTTTATATTTATCAATAATTTTTATTACAAAATTGATATCTAATTTAATATATACTTAAACATATAATAGACTTTTAACTACATATTTATAAAATATTTTTATTTTTTTAATTTATTATGAGGAAATTGACTTTGATTAAAAAAATTACATATTAAATCTTTCGAGACTTGATCAATATATTTATATTGAGGCATTAATCTCTAAATATCTCAATATTAGTAACTTTCAATATAATAAATTTATTTTCATTAACTATAATCATGTTAGCATAAACTTTCAATGTAAGCATAAAACTATAATCATGTTATAGTTATGCAAAAAAAATTTAATGTCAAAATCTGAAATCAAATAATAAAATATTAAATTTAGAATGTATACTCTTGATGTCATTCAGAATATATTTCTTCTAACCTGTAAATGTATCATTGTGATATAATGTTTCATTTATGGGTAATTTTATATTTATCAATAATTTTTATTACAAAATTGATATCTAATTTAATATATACTTAAACATATAATAGACTTTAAATACATATTTATAAAATATTTTTATTTTTTTAATTCATTATGAGGAAATTGACTTTGATTAAAAAAATTACATATTAAATCTTTCGAGACTTGATCAATATATTTATATTGAGGCATTAATCTCTAAATATCTCAATATTAGTAACTTTCAATATAATAAATTTATTTTCATTGACTATAATCATGTTAGCATAAAACTTTCAATGTAAGCATAAAACTATAATCATGTTATAGTTATGCAAAAAAAAATTTAATGTCAAAATCTGAAATCAAATAATAAAATATTAAATTTAGAATGTATACTCTTGATGTCATTCAGAATATATTTCTTCTAACCTGTAAATGTATCATTGTGATATAATGTTTCATTTATGGGTAATTTTATATTTATCAATAATTTTTATTACAAAATTGATATCTAATTTAATATATACTTAAACATATAATAGACTTTTAAATACATATTTGTAAAATATTTTTATTTTTTAATTCATTATGAGGAAATTGACTTTGATTAAAAAAATTACATATTAAATCTTTCGAGACTTGATCAATATATTTATATTGAGGCATTAATCTCTAAATATCTCAATATTAGTAACTTTCAATATAATAAATTTATTTTCATTGACTATAATCATGTTAGCATAAAACTTTCAATGTAAGCATAAAACTATAATCATGTTATAGTTATGCAAAAAAAAATTTAATGTCAAAATCTAAAATCAAATAATAAAATATTAAATTTAGAATGTATACTCTTGATGTCATTCAGAATATACTTCTTCTAACCTGTAAATGTATCATTGTGATCTAATGTTTCATTTATGGGTAATTTTATATTTATCAATAATTTTTATTACAAAATTGATATCTAATTTAATATATACTTAAACATATAATAGACTTTTAACTACATATTTATAAAATATTTTTATTTTTTTAATTCATTATGAGGAAATTGACTTTGATTAACAAAATTACATATTAAATCATTCGAGACTTGATCAATATATTTATATTGAGGCATTAATCTCTAAATATCTTAATATTAGTAACTTTCAATATAATAAATTTATTTTCATTGACTATAATCATGTTAGCATAAAACCTTCAATGTAAGCATAAAACTATAATCATGTTATAGTTATGCAAAAAAAAAATTTAATGTCAAAATCTGAAATCAAATAATAAAATATTAAATTTAGAATATATACTCTTGATGTCATTCAGAATATATTTCTTCTAACCTGTAAATGTATCATTGTGATCTAATGTTTCATTTATGGGTAATTTATATTTATCAATAATTTTTATTACAAAATTGATATCTAATTTAATATATACTTAAACATATAATAGACTTTTAACTACATATTTATAAAATATTTTTATTTTTTTAATTCATTATGAGGAAATTGACTTTGATTAACAAAATTACATATTAAATCATTCGAGACTTGATCAATATATTTATATTGAAGCATTAATCTCTAAATATCTCAATATTAGTAACTTTAATATAATAAATTTATTTTCATTGACTATAATCATGTTAGCATAAAACTTTCAATGTAAGCATAAAACTATAATCATGTTATAGTTATGCAAAAAAAAATTTAATGTCAAAATCTGAAATCAAATAATAAAATATTAAATTTAGAATGTATACTCTTGATGTCATTCAGAATATATTTCTTCTAACCTGTAAATGTATCATTGTGATATAATGTTTCATTTATGGATAATTTTATATTTATCAATAATTTTTATTACAAAATTGATATCTAATTTAATATATACTTAAACATATAATAGACTTTTAACTACATATTTATAAAATATTTTTATTTTTTTTAATTCATTATGAGGAAATTGACTTTGATTAACAAAATTACATATTAAATCTTTCGAGACTTGATCAATATATTTATATTGTGACATTAATATCTAAATATCTCAATATTAGTAACTTTCAATATAATAAATTTATTTTCATTGACTATAATCATGTTAGCATAAAACTTTCAATGTAAGCATAAAACTATAATCATGTTATAGTTATGCAAAAAAAATTTAATGTCAAAATCTGAAATCAAATATAAAATATTAAATTTAGAATGTATACTCTTGATGTCATTCAGAAATATTTCTTCTAACCTGTAAATGATCATTGTGAATAATGTTTCATTTATGGGTAATTTTATATTATCAATAATTTTTATTACAAAATGATATCTAATTAATATATACTTAAACATATAATAGACTTTTAAATACATATTTATAAATATTTTTTATTTTTTTAATTCATTATGAGGAAATGACTTTGATAAAAAAATACATATTAAATCTTTCGAGGACTTGATCAATATATTTATATTGAGGCATTAATCTCTAAATCTTCAATATTAGTAACTTTCAATCTAATAAATTTATTTTCATTGACTATAATCATGTTAGCATTAAAACTAAACTTTCAATGTAAGCATAAAACTATAATCATGTTATAGTTATGCAAAAAAAAATTTAATGTCAAAATCTGAAATCAAATAATAAATATTAAATTTAGAATGTATACTCTTGATGTCATTCAGAATATATTTCTTCTAACCTGTAAATGTATCATTGTGAGATAATGTTTCATTTATGGGTAATTTTATATTTATCAATAATTTTTATTACAAAATTGATATCTAATTTAATATATACTTAAACATATAATAGACTTTTAAATACCTATTTGTAAAATATTTTTATTTTTTTAATTCATTATGAGGAAATTGACTTTGATTAAAAAATACATATTAAATCTTTCGAGACGTTGATCAATATATTTATATTGAGGCATTAATTAATCCTCTAAATATCTCAATATTAGTAACTTTCAATATAATAATTTATTTTCATTGACTATAATCATGTTAGCATAAAACTTTCAATGTAAGCATAAAACTATAATCATGTTATAGTTATGCAAAAAAAAATTTAATGTCAAAATCTAAAATCAATAATAAAATATTAAATTTAGAATGTATACTCTTGATGTCATTCAGAATATACTTCTTCTAACCTGTAAATGTATCATTGTGATCTAATGTTTCATTTATGGTAATTTTATATTTATCATAATTTTTATTACAAAATTGATATCTAATTTAATATATACTTAACATATAATAGACTTTTAACTACATATTTATAAAATATTTTTATTTTTTTAATGCATTATGAGGAAATGACTTTGATTAACAAAATTACATATTAATCATTCGAGACTTGATCAATATATTATATTGAGGCATTAATCTCTAAATATCTTAATATTAGTAACTTTTCATATAATAAATTTTTTTCATTGACTATAATCATTGTAGCATAAAACCTTCAATGTAAGCATAAAACTATAATCATGTTATAGTTATGCAAAAAAAAATTTAATGTCAAATCTGAAATCAAATAATAAAATATTAAATTTAGAATATATACTCTTGATGTCATTCAGAATAATTTCTTCTAACCTGTAAATGTATCATTGTGATCTAATGTTTCATTTATGGGTAATTTTATATTTATCAATAATTTTTATTACAAAATTGATATCTAATTTAATATATACTTAAACATATAATAGACTTTTAACTACATATTATAAAATATTTTTATTTTTTTAATTCATTATGAGGAAATTGACTTTGATTAACAAAATTACATATTAAATCATTCGAGACTTGATCAATATATTTATATTGAAGCATTAATCTCTAATATCTCAATATTAGTAACTTTTAATATAATAAATTTATTTTCATTGACTATAATCATGTTAGCATAAAACTTTCAATGTAAGCATAAACTATAATCATGTTATAGTTATGCAAAAAAAATTTAATGTCAAAATCTGAAATCAAATAATAAAATATTAAATTTAGAATGTATACTCTTGATGTCATTCAGAATATATTTCTTCTAACCTGTAAATGTATCATTGTGATATAATGTTTCATTTATGGATAATTTTATATTTATCAATAATTTTTATTACAAAATTGATATCTAATTTAATATATACTTAAACATATAATAGACTTTTAACTACATATTTATAAAATATTTTTATTTTTTTTAATTCATTATGAGGAAATTGACTTTGATTAACAAAATTACATATTAAATCTTTCGAGACTTGATCAATATATTTATATTGTGACATTAATATCTAAATATCTCAATATTAGTAACTTTCAATATAATAAATTTATTTTCATTGACTTTCAAATATAAATATGATAAATAGCAGTACCCAAATCACTGTCACCAAAGAAGCCCTTCAGTACTGCCTAAGGTGCTCCAACCAATGTCACACACAACTATCTCACCATGACATCTCTATCATGGATCACTATGTGACCCTCAGCCTTTTACCAAAATGCTAGCCTAATGTCCATGAGCAGCACCTAGACCACTCCATGAGCCTCATGGCCTTTGAGGACCCCACATTATCTGTGACATCCAAATTCGCCTCCGATTACTATCAAGTTAATGTTGATGACTATCACCAATGACGTGCCATCCGTGGTGATACTTTCCTATCATGATACCTCTTATCTCACTACAACATCCAATGGCCTACAATGACACTTCCATCATTAAATCTCATCATCGTGATGACACTATCGTTATCTAAGTTTGTATTAATACTTTATGGTGCAACCCGATGATGACCGTGAGACTCTTTATCTTAGCGCCCAATGTCATGAGTGGCTAGAGTCCTATTGTCATGACTCCCTAAGATACCACTAATAGTAGTTGTTACCCATAGCAAGGTTAACGATAAAGCAGGTCATCACCCTATGTCATACCAACGCAGATAGTAAGTCATTTGTCGATACAAGTGATTGCTTATTAATGACCACCTATCATGGAACCCTCAACATCATCACCCTTCGATGCCACCACACATAGCACTACTGTGGCTTATGCATTAGCTACATGTAGTTGTTGTCACTTATATAATTATGGTATGCGATAGGCCATGACCAAGATAGGTTGTTATATCATTGTTAATAGCAAACTCCTAGCATAGCCCATCACCAAGATCAAATAACAATCTTCTATCTACGATTCTAGTCGTGTGAACGGAAAACTTTCATCGCACATATGCAAGTGACTACGAGATAAATAAAATAAATTGGATCACTTTACTTATATAACATAAACAAATCTAATACAATCTAATGTTTTTATGATCTTGGGTATTTAATTTCGAAATAAGCTTTAATATTAATTATAAGTATAAAAATTATAATCATGAAAAAGTTTAATATCAAATTTGAAATCAAATAAAATAGATTAAGTTTAGGATGTATACCTCTCGATATTATTCATAATACTTTTCTTTTGATATGTAAATACACCATCATCTAACCAAAAAGGAAATAATCTATAATGAGAATGAGATTTATCATTATCTTTTTTTTCTATTCAGATCATTATCTATTCTTTATAGAAGCACCGTGATCGAAATATGAACTAAGAGAAGATGGAAAATAGTTTATAATTTCTATTATGCATATAATCCTATCGATTTATAACTAAGAGCAAATGATATAATATAATAATTAAAAGAGTTTCTTCTATTAAAATCATTCTAAACGTATAACATTCTTTTTATTTATCGATAATCTTTATCAAATTTTAATATATCTTATTCAATTAAATAACGACTACATAATCTAATAATAAATCATTATATATATATATTGTTAATATCTTGTTAGTTTTTTTTACTATGATTCATCGTTATAACCTCGTTGGATTCTGTCTCATCGACGACGAGAACATCATCTAAAGCAACAAGAGGTCGTAAAATCTAAATTATACATCATCTATCATGTCCATCTATTATGTCTTGGTTAGATAAAGTAGAATGATATTTAACCATTGTGAGATTAGATGTTTCTCTTTCTACTTTATTAGGGTTGGGAAATGAGTCAATTTAGCTTAGTTTCATGCCTTGTTAACTCGACTTGAAGATAAAGATTGAAATCTTCCACGGCAGTGGCTCGATGTCACGATCAAATCTGACCTCATCAGATAACATTATTGGTTTATTGTTCTTGTCGAAGGGACAATCTAAGATTCGATCGCGGGTTGGGTTTCAGAAGCGATTCGGTTGTTTTTTTTTTGGATCCAGATAGACCCGGTCTGAGACTTGATATTAAACGGTTCGGTTCGATAAGCCGAGTCACGATCAAATCTGACCTCATCAGATAACATTATTGGTTAGTGTCTTGTCGAAGAGAACAGATTTAAGATTCGATCGCGGGATTTGGTTTCAGATCGATTCGGTTTGGATCGAGCCAAAGCGCCAGATAGACCCGGTCTGAGACTTGATATTAAACGGTTCGGTTCGATAAGCCGAGTCACGATCAAATCTGACCTCATCAGATAACATTATTGGTTAGTGTCTTGTCGAAGAGAACAGATTTAAGATTCGATCGCGGGATTTGGTTTCAGATCGATTCGGTTTGGATCGAGCCAAAGCGCCAGATAGACCCGGTCTGAGACTTGATATTAAACGGTTCGGTTCGATAAGCCGAGTCACGATCAAATCTGACCTCATCAGATAACATTATTGGTTAGTGTCTTGTCGAAGAGAACAGATTTAAGATTCGATCGCGGGATTTGGTTTCAGATCGATTCGGTTTGGATCGAGCCAAAGCGCCAGATAGACCCGGTCTGAGACTTGATATTAAACGGTTCGGTTCGATAAGCCGAGTCACGATCAAATCTGACCTCATCAGATAACATTATTGGTTAGTGTCTTGTCGAAGAGAACAGATTTAAGATTCGATCGCGGGATTTGGTTTCAGATCGATTCGGTTTGGATCGAGCCAAAGCGCCAGATAGACCCGGTCTGAGACTTGATATTAAACGGTTCGGTTCGATAAGCCGAGTCACGATCAAATCTGACCTCATCAGATAACATTATTGGTTAGTGTCTTGTCGAAGAGAACAGATTTAAGATTCGATCGCGGGATTTGGTTTCAGATCGATTCGGTTTGGATCGAGCCAAAGCGCCAGATAGACCCGGTCTGAGACTTGATATTAAACGGTTCGGTTCGATAAGCCGAGTCACGATCAAATCTGACCTCATCAGATAACATTATTGGTTAGTGTCTTGTCGAAGAGAACAGATTTAAGATTCGATCGCGGGATTTGGTTTCAGATCGATTCGGTTTGGATCGAGCCAAAGCGCCAGATAGACCCGGTCTGAGACTTGATATTAAACGGTTCGGTTCGATAAGCCGAGTCACGATCAAATCTGACCTCATCAGATAACATTATTGGTTAGTGTCTTGTCGAAGAGAACAGATTTAAGATTCGATCGCGGGATTTGGTTTCAGATCGATTCGGTTTGGATCGAGCCAAAGCGCCAGATAGACCCGGTCTGAGACTTGATATTAAACGGTTCGGTTCGATAAGCCGAGTCACGATCAAATCTGACCTCATCAGATAACATTATTGGTTAGTGTCTTGTCGAAGAGAACAGATTTAAGATTCGATCGCGGGATTTGGTTTCAGATCGATTCGGTTTGGATCGAGCCAAAGCGCCAGATAGACCCGGTCTGAGACTTGATATTAAACGGTTCGGTTCGATAAGCCGAGTCACGATCCGGTCCAACTGCTCTCCGTTCGCTGGGCCGGAAACTGCTCGTCATATCCCCTTAGCAAACCCTAAGTCAAAACGCCACCCCTACTCGTCTCTCTCCTGGCGCCGTCTCACCTCCGCTGGGGAATCCTCCGGAGGCCCGTCGCTTTGCTCAGTTTTCTCGAATCGGATTCATTCTCGGTGCGAAAATTGTTCTCCTCTCTGTCTTTGGATTCTCTTCGCGTTAGTCGGTTGCCTCGCGTAGCATAAATGAGATGTTTTTTTACTTTGATTTATGCTGTGATGTTAGATCTTCCTGCTTATTTTGGTGTTCTGCTCTTCTTCTAGCTGTTGGTGAGAAGGCAAAGCAAGTACGTGCTGTTGTGCAATCGGTTGCAATATATGTGATGATATTATGTACTTTTATGACTACGGTGTTGTTTGTGTGGAGAACCTGTCTGAGTTCGTGTTGGTTTTAAGTTGTTATGTCTGTTTCCAATTGTGGGTTGGATCGACTCATACGCATAGTTGGTGAGGAAACACAGTTTCAGGATCATTCTTGGTTTGTGTTACTATTTGCTATAAATGAGATAGAATAGCACTGCGGCCTAAAAGCCAAATGAAACTAGCAATAATTGAGTGCGACGAATTTTTATTGACCATCCATTTCTTTGGGCGTTGGTTTCATCCAATTTACTTTGTGATGTTATCGGTGCCATTTCCTGTACTCTGATTTTGCAACCCAGGGATTAGAACTTTTATTCTTTAAGAATGAGAGAAAACAACCCAAACTTATCGTTTGCTTGGACTGTGTTATCCGTCTGTGCAGATATTGCAATTGAGCATTGCTTGATTAAACAAAGTTGGCCTAGAAGAAAATCTTTTCTTCACTATAGTTAGATCTTTTTTGTTTGTTGGAGATCAGAAAGTAAATGAACAAAGTTGGAATATATTTATAACAGCCTTAGTTGTCTTGATCTTTCACATTTTGTGGTTTGTTATTAGTGGCGCGTTACTTTTCAGAAAGTTGTCATATCCCCTTAGCAACCCTAAGTCAAACGCCACCCCTACTCGTCTCTCTCCTGGCGCCGTCTCACCTCCGCTGGGAATCCTCCGGAGGCCCGTCGCTTTGCTCAGTTTCTCGAATCGGATTCATTCTCGGTGCGAAAATTGTTCTCCTCTCTGTCTTTGGATTCTCTTCGCGTTAGTCGGTTGCCTCGCGTAGCATAAATGAGATGTTTTTTTACTTTGATTTATGCTGTGATGTTAGATCTTCCTGCTTATTTTGGTGTTCTGCTCTTCTTCTAGCTGTTGGTGAGAAGGCAAAGCAAGTACGTGCTGTTGTGCAATCGGTTGCAATATATGTGATGATATTATGTACTTTTATGACTACGGTGTTGTTTGTGTGGAGAACCTGTCTGAGTTCGTGTTGGTTTTAAGTTGTTATGTCTGTTTCCAATTGTGGGTTGGATCGACTCATACGCATAGTTGGTGAGGAAACACAGTTTCCGGATCATTCTTGGTTTGTGTTACTATTTGCTTATAAATGAGATAGAATAGCACTGCGGCCTAAAAGCCAAATGAAACTAGCAATAATTGAGTCGACGAATTTTTATTGACCATCCATTTCTTTGGGGTTGGTTTCATCCAATTTACTTTGTTGATGTTATCGGTGCCATTTCCTGTACTCTGATTTTGCAACCCAGTGATTAGAACTTTTATTCTTTAAGATGATGAGAAACAACCCAAACTTATCGTTTGCTTGTACTTGTTATCCGTCTGTGCAGATATTGCAATTGAGCATTGCTTGATTAAACAAAAGTTGCCTGAAGAAAAATCTTTTCTTCACTATAGTTTAGATCTTTTTTGTTTGTTGGAGATCAGAAGTATGAACAAAGTTGGAAGTTTTGGAAGGTAGAAGAGTATACTTAGCAGCTGCAACATTAAGACCTGAGACGATGTATGGGCAAACAAATGCATGGGTACTGCCAGATGGCGAGTATGGTGCCTTTGAGATCAATGAAACTGATGTTTTTATTGTAACATACCGAGCTGCTTTGAACCTTGCGTATCAGAATCTGTCACGCATTCCAGAGAAGCCAACATGTCTGCTTGAGCTGTCTGGTCATGATCTTATTGGTTTGCCCTTGAGGTCTCCTCTCGCCTTTAATGAAGTCATTTACTCACTTCCGATGCTAACAATTTTGACAGATAAGGGTACGGGCATTGTCACCAGTGTGCCCAGTGATTCACCGGATGATTACATGGCATTGAATGATTTGAAACTGAAACCTGCTCTGAGATCAAAGTTTGGAGTTAAAGATGAGTGGGTTCTTCCATTTGAGGTTATACCAATCATTAATATTCCAGAATTTGGAGACAAATCTGCTGAGAAGGTGTGTGTTGATCTTAAGATCAAGAGTCAGAACGACAAAGAGAAGCTTGCAGAGGCAAAAAAACTAACCTATTTGAAAGGATTTACTGATGGTACGATGCTGGTAGGGGATTTTAAAGGAGTGAAAGTACAGGAAGCAAAGCCATTGATAAGGAACAAACTATTAGAAACAGGAGATGGAGTGATGTACAGCGAGCCTGAAAGAAAGTTATGTCTAGGTCGGGTGATGAGTGTGTTGTGGCTCTAACGGATCAGTGGTACATTACTTATGGTGAGGCTGAGTGGAAGAAGAAGGCAGAGGATTGTTTAGCCAACATGAATCTCTACTGTAAAGAAACAAGAAACGGTTTTGAGCATACACTAAGCTGGCTGAATCAGTGGGCATGTTCACGGTCTTTTGGACTTGGTACCCGTCTTCCCTGGGACGAGCAATTCCTTGTTGAATCACTTTCTGATTCAACTCTCTACATGGCCTTCTATACCATTGCTCATCTTTTGCAAGGTCCTGATATGTATGGCTCTGATCATTCTTCTGTGAAGCCTGAGCAAATGACTGATGATGTCTGGGATTATGTCTTTTGTGGAGGTCCGCTTCCAAAAACTGACATCCCTGTATCTCTTCTTAACAAGATGATAAGATCATTTGTCGTAAGGCGATGAGAGCTAAAAGACAGGAAGATTGGAAGGTATGAGTACAATACTCATGTGGCCACCATGTGCAGATCAGACGAGTTCGGGTGAGGGTGTTCACCGCAGGATTATGTTCTGATCAAGATGGAAGTACTCCCTCCTTTCAGAACAAAGTTGAAAGTTTTGGAAGGTAGAAGAGTATACTTAGCAGCTGCAACATTAAGACCTGAGACGATGTATGGGCAAACAAATGCATGGGTACTGCCAGATGGCGAGTATGGTGCCTTTGAGATCAATGAAACTGATGTTTTTATTGTAACATACCGAGCTGCTTTGAACCTTGCGTATCAGAATCTGTCACGCATTCCAGAGAAGCCAACATGTCTGCTTGAGCTGTCTGGTCATGATCTTATTGGTTTGCCCTTGAGGTCTCCTCTCGCCTTTAATGAAGTCATTTACTCACTTCCGATGCTAACAATTTTGACAGATAAGGGTACGGGCATTGTCACCAGTGTGCCCAGTGATTCACCGGATGATTACATGGCATTGAATGATTTGAAACTGAAACCTGCTCTGAGATCAAAGTTTGGAGTTAAAGATGAGTGGGTTCTTCCATTTGAGGTTATACCAATCATTAATATTCCAGAATTTGGAGACAAATCTGCTGAGAAGGTGTGTGTTGATCTTAAGATCAAGAGTCAGAACGACAAAGAGAAGCTTGCAGAGGCAAAAAAACTAACCTATTTGAAAGGATTTACTGATGGTACGATGCTGGTAGGGGATTTTAAAGGAGTGAAAGTACAGGAAGCAAAGCCATTGATAAGGAACAAACTATTAGAAACAGGAGATGGAGTGATGTACAGCGAGCCTGAAAAGAAAGTTATGTCTAGGTCGGGTGATGAGTGTGTTGTGGCTCTAACGGATCAGTGGTACATTACTTATGGTGAGGCTGAGTGGAAGAAGAAGGCAGAGGATTGTTTAGCCAACATGAATCTCTACTGTAAAGAAACAAGAAACGGTTTTGAGCATACACTAAGCTGGCTGAATCAGTGGGCATGTTCACGGTCTTTTGGACTTGGTACCCGTCTTCCCTGGGACGAGCAATTCCTTGTTGAATCACTTTCTGATTCAACTCTCTACATGGCCTTCTATACCATTGCTCATCTTTTGCAAGGTCCTGATATGTATGGCTCTGATCATTCTTCTGTGAAGCCTGAGCAAATGACTGATGATGTCTGGGATTATGTCTTTTGTGGAGGTCCGCTTCCAAAAACTGACATCCCTGTATCTCTTCTTAACAAGATGAAGCTAGAATTTGAGTATTGGTACCCATTTGATTTACGTGTATCTGGTAAAGATCTTATACAAAACCACCTCACTTTTTGCATTTATAACCATACAGCACTTTTGCCGGAACATCATTGGCCTCGTGGTTTCCGGTGCAATGGTCACCTTATGCTGAATTCTGAGAAGATGTCAAAATCAACTGGAAATTTCAGGACCCTTCGTCAGGCCATAGAGGAATTCTCCTCTGATGCCACTAGATTTTCCCTTGCAGATGCTGGTGATGGAATGGATGATGCAAATTTTGTTTTTGAAACAGCGAATGCTGCAATTTTGAGGCTCACTAAGGAAATTGCCTGGATGGAAGAAGTGTTGGCTGCTGAGTCAACTTTGCGAGTTGAACCCCCTACTACTTACGCTGATTTTGTATTTGCCAATGAAATAAATATTGCAGTCAAGTCCACTGAACAACACTACAATGATTTCATGTTCAGGGATGCTTTGAAGTCAGGTTTTTACGACCTTCAGGCTGCCAGAGATGAATACAGGTTCTCTTGTGGAGCAGGAGGTATGAACCATGACCTGTTATGGCGGTTCATGGATGTTCAGACTAGGCTCATTACTCCAATTTGTCCACACTATGCAGAGCATGTTTGGACGAATATTCTGAAAAAGGATGGCTTTGTAGTAAATGCTGGTTGGCCCCTGTATGATGCCCCTGATCTTACCCTTAAGATTGCTAACAAGTATTTGCAGGATTCAATAGTGTTAATGAGGAAGTTGCTCCAGAAGCAAGCATCCGGTCCTAAGAAGGCTAAAAAAGGGATTGCAGTTCCTGTAGCAGAAGAAAACAAATTGACAATAGGTCTTATATATGTAAACGAGCAATTTGATGGTTGGAAAGAAGAATGCTTGAGGATACTTCAAAGCAAGTTTGACGGAGATCGACGTGCATTTGCACCTGATCAGGAAATACTGGAAGCATTAAAACAGAGTGCTGTTGGACAGGCTGCAAACTTTAAGCAGATCCAGAAACTCTGCATGCCTTTTCTAAAGTTCAAGAAGGATGAAGCATTGTCTGTTGGTCCACAGGCCCTGGAATTGAAACTGCCTTTTGGTGAAATACAGGTTCTTCAGGAGAATTCTGACTTGATAAAGAGGCAACTGGGTCTTGAACATGTTGAAATCCTGTCTGCATCAGACGAGGTTGCACGAAGTAAAGCAGGTCCACATGTCTCACTGCTGACTCAGAATCCCCCTTCACCTGGCAACCCTATTTCCATATATATGAGCAAGTTGGAATATTCCACGGCGGAACTTCACATTGTCTCCTAAAGAAGCATTTCGGGAAATTTTTGCTACGAAAGACTGCTAGAGGTTTGCATATCATTTCTGTATTTGTTTTCCAGATTGAAATCCATAGCCTTCATAGTCTGGAGCTTTCATGTTATGACTACTGATAATGTTTGTTTTCTCATATTAATAACATGTTTGCTGAATTTTTATGTGTATCTTTTGTTGTAAAAGTATGTTATAGATGCTGTCTTATGGTATGAATATCATCTACATTTCAGCAACACTTGTTATGATTACTTAACCACAAATGTGGAAGCATATGCCCAATTACACTCTGCTGTTTCTGATTTGTACAAGCTAAATATACTGCATATTTGGATTATATTTTGTAACTTATTCTTATTCCTGTTATTGTTTACTGTTACATTTATAGAAATGCTACATTGGTATCTTTTTTCGTTAAAGAACTTCATTAACCAGCTATATGTTAGTAGCAGGGTTCTCAGACGAAAGCCTGTTAGATTCAGCTGTCCAAATATTTGGATTTTTAAAGTCCTGTGAATAGAAGCTTATAAAATGTTAGTTTTTCGATTTTGGAAATAATCAAATAATCAAATAAAAGCTTATACTAAGAGCCATCTTGTTTACATTTCTATGCATATAATCAAATTGTACCACACTAACATTTTGAACAGACTTCAAAACATCAGCTATAATGAACCTTAGGCGCTAGGAAACTCTGCTGGTATCGATAATAGAGTAGTTCCTCCAGTCCTTGATTTGCTCTGCTCAATCACTGTATGATGATGCATTGTGCCAATAAAGAATGCAAAAGAAAGCTATTATGGTGATGCATCTCTACCTGCATGTAGTTCTTAAGATTGTAATTTAACTTCCCGAATTGTAGTCCTATGTTAATTTTCTGCTTATGTCTTTTTTATCAGTACATGAAAAAGAATTTTCACCAATCCAGAATTAGATGGGTTGTCGGTAATACCTGCGTGAAATTTGGTTCGGTTCCTGCATGCTGGCTTCGCCTATTTATCTCTACACCTGACCGGGCATATCCATGTTCTCTGGATCTATTAAAATGCACAGTGGATTTGTTTTGATCTTTGCATCTATGGAGCTTTGGGGTATGTTTTTGTGTTGGCAGCGTAAGTACTGGTTAAAGATTGGCTCTTGTAAATTAGAGCTTACTGCAGTGGGTGTGTATTTAGGGCTAACAATTAAGCTTTTATAAGTCCGGAGTTTTCTTTTTTAATATAATCGTGTTATGGATCCAAATAAAATCCTTTTTGTGTTATTATCCGATTTATGAGTTCTAAAGTTTCTTGCATTGAAATGCTTGTGATGCAGAACATTAAATCGGAATCAATTCGTCCTCAGTTTGGATAAGAGGTTGCAACTTATCTGTATGAAATCGGAATCGTTAATAATCATCGATCATTCATACTTCAATTTTATTTGATTTGTTTAGAGCATTGTTTGAGAAAAAAAAAATTAAAAAACCTATCTCTTAAAAAATTATTTATACTTTTGGTGCCCATTATAATATATTTTACTTGTTATATTGTTTGAATCATCATGAGAAAAATCTAATTAAAAATATTGTAAATAAATCAAATAAAATTAAAACACACTAAACAAATATTTGATACTAAGATTTAAATAGATATTTATAATAATTTAAAAATAATATTTAATGTTTGAGTCACATATATTGAATTATAATTAGTATGTCAATAAAAGTATAAATAATATGTATATATTATCCTCAATTCATGATATGATTTGTGATGTCTATGTTTTATGAATATGATAAATTACATGTTCGTGTTTTCGATTTTTAAGATTGAAGTTTTTTTTTAAAATATTATTTTTAATATTCTATAAAGTATTTGTTAAGTATGCATAAAAATATATAAATTATGATAAAAATATCTTATATGCATGCATATATGATAATGTGCAATGTGGAAGTGCGTGTGTTTTCTATGATGTACAATGTAGACACGTATATATTACGACATATGATGTGAGAGTACATATGTATTATAACATACAGTGTAAGAATACACATATTTTATGATGTAAAGTATGAGAGTACATATATATACTATGACGTGTAGTATAAGAGTGCACATATGTATTATGACATGCCATGTAATAGTACATATATATATTTTATAACGTGAAATATATGAGTGCATGTATATGTTATGACGTGTATTATGAGAATACATATATATGTGAGAATACATTTATGATGTGTATTATGAGAGTGCACATATACGTGAGAGTACATATATATGCAATGATATAAGATGTAAAAATTTATAAATTTATTATATTTCCCACATGTATATATAAGCATTTTAAACTATTTTGACATAAAATTATACACACTTATTTTACAGCAAGGAATAAAACTATAATTACTCGATATAAATCATGTTTTATAGATATAGATACTAATACCTAATTCAAGTGATTTGGTAAAAAATTGAACACATAAAAGCCCATAGATATAAACAATGACATTAACATTATATGCATATAAATTTTGGATATGTTATATTTATATTTTTCTTTGGATAAATGATATAAATATGTACATGTATCAAAAATACTACATACAAAAAAAAAAGCCTTATCATTTTATTTAATAATTAAAATATATTAATTTTAAGATTATCTATTTTTTTTATTATATTTAATAATATCAACAAAAAATATAATATCATATGTTTATGATTGAAACTAAGACTAAGACTAAGGTATTACACCATCACTAGACTTGCAGGAAACAAGAAAACTGTAAGCTATATGCTAGCAGAAAAATACATCAAATGCATATTTTACACTCGGAGGTGAGATCCAAATACAACCGATGAAGAATCATAGGTTGCGAAAAATCATTCACTCCATAGAAGCTGAATACCAGTGTATTTATTAAAAAATTAACAGCAGTAAGTTCCATTCTCAGCTCAGGAAACTACTATGGTGCTCAAGAATATGCTCAGGAAACTACTATGGTGATCAAGAATAAGCATGGAAGAGAAAAGGAACAGTAGTCAGCATAGGATCCTTTATCAAATGTATAGCAGTAATTGTCCCTGCAGACTTTCTTAACCATCAGTCATATATATATATATGAGAGAGAGAGAGAGAGAGAGAGAGAGAGAGAGAGAGAGAGAGAGAGAGAGAGAGAGAAATATACTTCTACATCCGAACTGTACAAATTGTAGTTGAAGCTCTTCATAAAAGAAAATAACTCCTACAAAATTTTATCATCTGTTAGTTCACTCTGGACCTTCAAGCTGAACCCAATGGCCTTGCAAAATATTATACCTTATAAAAGTAATGAATTAAGACTTCAATGGGAAATTCTCAAGAGTATATGGTGAGACTGAAGTGGAGCTCGAGGCTCCAAATTTAATTCCTGTTCAGATTTTTGAACAGGAAAATGCCAATGCCACCGATCGCCAGTATGAGAACGGGAGTCCCAATCTTCATATCAAGCAATCTATTTCCATTATCAGTTCTGCCTTGCAGGGATAGTACAGCCAAACGCTCATGAACTAAGTTAGAGAGGTTATCCAACTGATGCATAATTTGACGTTGTCCTCGCGTGATGAGCATTAGCTGCAAATGGCAAGAAATGACATCATCATGTCAAATATTGATAGCATATCCAATCAACAAACAAAAATTTTAACACATCATGATGGGTTTAACAAACACCGTCAAATGTCAAGACTTAGGTAATCTTGGAATTAAGTACAATACATGTAACGTAGCCTAAAAGAGGATTATTATCAAATACCAGAATGCAGCTACGGCAATTCATTTCTGAAGCAAAACTGATCAAACTTGTCCTTACCTCCTCCATGAGGGGAGAATCCTTATTCAGTTGGGTGTAAGATGATGAACTGGGCAAAAGGGTACCATTGCCCAAGTTAGACACAAACAACGATGTTGGGCCAGAGCCATTACAAGCTTCACTTTGGAGGGCCAGGTTCTGTTGGCTCATGGAATTACTTTGTGAACTAACTATTGTATTAAAATCTTCAATTTGTGAGCTCAAATCATCCATCCTTTCATTTAAAGTTGACAACTGCTCTGAGAGTTGGTTAACAGCAGCATCCTGCATAGGATTGATTGGTAAAAATACAAGAAGCACAATACATCATTAAATAATTTGCAGTATTAAGTATAAACCGTTGCAAAATAATCCAAATTTAACTTGTATCAGTAAAGTTGGAATTTTGAATCTCTCCTAGATGCCTGATCAAGGACAAGCGCACCTGGTTGATTGCAGGTGAATCTGGAGTTTGTCCATCAAACCTTCTACTGTTGACTGCAAGTCTAGTGAGTTTGGCAATATTCTTGTCCCTTTGCGTTGAATAGGAGTGGGACATTCCACTGAAAACATCACAAATGTTAAAATAATGACAAGCATTACTACTACGAGAATTTATACACAATCATAGAAACCATCATCATGACTAGTGGCACCAGATACGGAAGAAATATCTTACATAATTTTAATTTGGTCAGATCTCATCTGCAGCATCATTCTATCAAGATGTTTCTTGTACTATGTCCACAATGACCAGACCATACAATAATTTTGGCAAGACTAAATGCATGATTAATCCCAGACATTGTAAGAGATATTAATATACAGGGCCAGATGAGACTATTACCAACATGCACTTAAGTATTCAAAGTCCATGTTATTAGATCATAGGTCTAGACTATATCAAGAATTATTTGATCTGGAAGTTACATACATATAATTCTACAGAACATATGAATTCAGAATTATTTTCAAGTGTATATCTGAAGTTAGGTAGTGCTTTGATCAAGTTACTTGTATTTGAAGCTAGGTAATGCTTTAATCAAGTTAACTAAATTTGAAATGAACCTTTTAAGATGTTTAGTTCTCGTAGCAACCCTATCAGCAGATGCCCGCGAAAGTGCTTCTCTTGGACTGGAAACCAGATCATCATCTATACTGAGCTTTGTCCTCAAATCATCTGGCAATGCCTGCACATTAAGAAAAAACCAATATGTGCATAACTAGAATTAAAAAAAAAACTAAAATATCATTGAAACTTAATCCAGAATGAACTTTACTGAAAGAAATAATACCATGACTTCATTCACAAGCTTTTCTAATTGAATCTGCTCTATGTAAGTACGTGGAATGTAAGCGCCTTCCAAACCCAGTTGCTCTGCTACTTGGCTAACTAACAGACGCTCTTTTCCTTGCACCTTCTCATAAATATAACAAAGTTTTAATTGAAAGAATAACTAGTTTATGACAAACAAAATGGATGTTAAGCTAAAAAGTATTAGTCGATAGGTAATGTAATTGGGCCAAAATGCTAGTAGAAAGGCTATGTAAATTAGAAAATATAAATGATATTAATAACAACATATAAACAAAGTAAGTCTTCTTTTCTTCAGAAAGATGAACCTGAATATGAAAAATGGTCATGAAAAACATAAGACATGCTCTGCAATACTTTGGATTGGTGGATCATAAAAAATGGCTAAAATTCATATGAAGCACCAAATTCTTGCGTGAGGCATCACAGGGTATAGAATTCCTTTGCTATAATGCAACAGAAAATATAAGACATGCTCTGCAATTCTCTATAAATAATATATGTAAAATACTTTTAAAAAGCAATCAAGTTATAACAAAAGACTGAGCAACAATTTCTCCAAGAACTGGAGCTTAACCCACAACAATTATACAATAAATGTCATAAATGAAAAGAAGTTCAATTTAAACATAAACTACATATTTTTTTAAAAAAATATTGCAAGAATTATACTATTGCAAGATACTGCTTTAAATGTCACATATATTTAGAAAGGTTTCCTTCAAATGATGAAATATCTCACTACTTCCCTTCACATGATCAAAAAATTTTAGGCATCCACAGGTAATATTTCAAGCTGTCTTAATTTCTCCTCAAGCTGAATAGGATATATTTGTCCACTTCATCATCTAGAACAAAGGATCACAATAATTTATTATTTTACTTATAAAAATGATTGGATATGTTCTTAAAGACATGATGTGACACTTGGCTGATTATGGCATCTGCTAAAAGTTCCATGAAATAACAAGAGTCCATTATTTTCACCAAGTCCAATTAACAGAGATTCGTTTTCATCAAATATTGCTAAAAATTGCATTAATACTTAGATTAATATAGGCTCGTTCTATAATGATGTCATCACTTAATATTGAAACTGAAGAATACATTACAGTTTGACAAACAGAGGTTCCTACTATAAGATCACATTAAGAAATTATTGAATAGCGAATTAGTAAAAGGTACATCATGGTCGGTTAACTAAACTACGGAATGGTAGGTTTGGTAAATACCAATTACTAGAACATATTAATGCATCTTCCATTTATATCATAGCCAATGCATCTTATATGGACAAAAACAAGTTATGCATGAGCATGATTTTATGTGGCTCAAAAAAATAGCATAATTCACAATAAATGCAAGATCTAGTTACCTGTATATAAGTACGTTTAAGTTGTTCTAACCAATCAATTTTCACGATCACCCTGTCGTCAGAGAACACATGGCTGCTTCTTTTCAGAATGGCTGCAATGGTATAGCCTAGTGCCATTAACCCACCAAGAAGTCGCACACTTACTTCAAAAGTGATTCTTGGTGATATAATGAAGGGCCTGTCCGTTACCCATTCCTGAAAAAAGCCCAAGAGCCAAATTAATTAACTGATTTATCAGAATGGATACAGTGAAAAGGTCTAGTGATCAATCAAAACACATACAAATAATAGGCACATGAAATGTATAGATTTCCTAAAATGTGACACTGCTATATATAAAGTCATTCATCAAGGCCAGAATCCAGATGATATCCCATCGGGCATCAGCCCATGGGAATGCACCATACATGTTGATTGAATAAAAAAAGCAATAAGTAATTATTTCTAGATAACATGAATTTACATGATTCATGGAGGCTTCTCCTAGAAATTAGGAGCTGCTATTAATAAAATTTCAAAAAGAACCAAGCACACTGAACAAAAAGGTGTAATATGAAGTATAAGGCATGGCAAAGGGGATCAAGATAATCTTAATGTCTTGCAGTAACCTTTACGGAGTGTTACCCTTCAAAGATCAAGAGATGAGAAAAGCATGATCAACAAGAATACAAACCTGAAAGCTGCCATTTTTAAGAATATTGGCTCAAAAGGCACGTATGGCATACTAAACCTGCTAGATTGCAGGTGTTATTACAGAACCTTGGGGCAATCAGCATATTTTCTCACAATCTTAAGCCATGTGTGTTATCTAGGGTCAGCAGCAGATCTTTCTCAATGCATATCAGTAGGGCAGGCTTATCAAACTATTTTTATGCCAAAACAAACAAAATAATAAATGGATACTCAGATTATAAATAACACTGATATGGATTGTCACAACTCACAAGAGTATTTCAAACTGAATGCTTATTAGTTCAATCAAAAAATTTTGGGAACAGGGATTGGGAACATATGTGGTCTTGTGCAGTTTGTCAAACTTGAAAAAAAATAATGATCTAAACTGGACTGAAGGATGGCCTTTGGTGCAGTTACAAGCATGATAGCCAGCAACACCAACAATGTTACTCTGAAGATTTAAACAAAAATTATGGAATTTATATGATTTAAATTCAACCTAGATGAAAGAATTACAAAAATTATTCACCCAATAATTAACAGAGCTCATGTGCCCCTAGGAAATTAGAGTAAATGATAATTCTACTTCATTCTTGTGCATTAAAATTCTACCACAATCCTCAAGATACAATCTTTCCAGCTATGTCGAGGACAAAACAGGTTGACTGCGAGCAGCTCACAGAAGATGCCAATCTTACAGGATCATAAACTGATTGATAAATTTGTCATCTCATCATTGGGATACCTATTTTGGTGAAAGTTTTGATCAATTTACAATATTTTTCAAAAGAAAAAATTGTTACAGCACAAAATTACATTACATGCCTACAGTGCATCAGATAAAACTCATGCAAAAACACAAGTGAGTTTTGTTGGTTGCATATCAGATTGAACTACAGTCAATAACTAATTTTCAAGACCCCAACGGCACATACTAGTATCAGGCTTCAAATGCTGCCAAGCATTTGTGGACTCTATATTTCAAAATGAAGCATACAATCTCTTCCCACATTAGTTGCAAATGTTTATTTTCGTGCGAAGAAATGATAGAAATCCACATCTTATATCATGTAATATGCTGCAATTGCAGCCTACAACTAGAACACTCAGTCCTCTAAAACAGGAGGGAAATTGCATCCTATGAAAAGTAACTAGAGATGCACACACTCAATTCTGTTGAAATATAATTTTAATTTGTAGTATATCACAAAAGTAACCACAAGATTTCCATGATATATGTGTATCTCAAGTGCATGCATAAAGTATTATTCATATGAGATTCCCATAATTGCAGCATTACACCGTTAGTTGTTATCCGTAGGAGACCAAGAACCCAACCATGAATGCACCAAGTTTTACATGAAGCTGAGAGCCCATATATGACCTCATGGATGATCACAGAGATGTAATTTTCATGGTTACCTAATTAATTAAAATAGAAGTTAGAAAGGAAAAGTGGAAGAGTGTGATCCATTCACTTCTAGCTGAAGCTATTGCACCTATCTACAAGCTGAACTCCATTTGGTGAAGCAGGACCAAGTTTATCCAACAACTATTGCAACTACAACTTGGGACCATCTTAGGGTCGACAGTTCTAGAAGCTTACAAAGTTAAACAAAAAAGACACAAACAGCTCGAGTATCTAGGTTAGTCAGAATTAGTAAAAATGCACAAAAAATTCAAGTCCACCTAAAAAACACAGAATTTTGATATTCATGATCAAAAGCAAATTTAAATTTATAGATATTCTAAAACAATGACATTAGTTCAGGTCTCAAATTTAAACTCAGCATAGGAAATGATATATCAATTAAACAACAAACCTCAAACATAAGATTGTACTTCCCATCCCTGTTTCTCATTCTGAGATAAGATTGGCATGCTTCAGGATCTTCGCCTGGTGGCAATAGATACATGTCGTATGTTTCCTCTGTACCTTCATTGTGTTCTTTGGAAAGCACAGCCTTGATCTGGTCCACCGAAACAGTCCTTGATGACTACAATAATAGAAACCAGAAAGCACTTAGTGCTACAAGAAAAAATAATAAAATACATCAGTATAAAGCACAGTTTTTTAATTCATTTGTAACATTAGCAACCAAATTTGCAACAAAACAAAAATAAAAAATAACCTTTAAAATATAAGTTGGGTTCTGGAAGCCTGTGAAAGGATTGAACTTGTTGGAGATTTTTATATGCGCTGTTCGCAAGTCTGGCTCAATGAATGCCTTGTACATTGGATAAACCTGCATAAATTATAAAGTAATCAAGATACTACATATGGGTAACTTCAATAATTAATTAAAGATAGAACAGAAACAAAGAAGATTTAGCAATAAACTAGGAATTCCATTGAAATTAATGCTCCAAGAATAAGGGATTCAAGAACATGCAATTCTATCAGTGTCATAGCTACTTCGTTCCAGCAGAAGCATCAGCTATAATTTAAATTTTATATTAATGAAAACAAAAATGAAGATAAATAACCGTTTCTGAAATTTGATGAATTATTTCTTCAGGTTCTTGTCCAGCACGCTGTATGTCCCTCAGAACCCTTTTAACAAGATCAAAATGTACACCACCAGTCACAGAAACACGCAGATCAAGCAAAGGGCGCAACTTCTCACTCAGAGCATAGATGCCTTCGAGAATGACAATTCGAGAGTTAGGGACATCAACGGTCCTGTCAGGAAGACAATCAAAGGCCACATACATTTATCCCAAGAAGAGATATCTGACAGCCCTGATGTACTAAAAGATTCACTATGATGATTTAATAAAAAGGAGCAACTGACTGTCTAAAAAGATTACCTGAATCCAATGCGACTGCTCAACTTGAAATCATACATTGGCACCTGAACAGATTTCCCCTTTTTTAGTCCATGTATGTTTTCCAGTAAAGTGTCATAATCTGTGAGCCGCGGGTCTGCTCAAAATACATGTATTAGAATTTTTTATTACTTAAATATAAATTATTTGATAAACCTAACAGGTGCAAAATGAATAACAATTTTAAGGATATTTTAAATGTCTTCACGTACGGTTAACTTCAGGTTATTAAACAAAATAAATAATGCATAAAAGTCTCCCATGAACTGATAAAACAAGAAGAATAAAATCACTAATTAATTAACACACAAGAAATTATGTACAAAACTGAATGAGTGTTCAGTTAAAAAAAACTCAATAAACGAGCCATAAGTACCGAATTCAGCTGATAGCATGTAATACTCAAGGTCTACAGGCAACAGATGGGCGATCCGTAAGGTACAACTCCCATCTTGTATGCAATATATCAATAAGTAAATAGATTTGACATCAGAAACCAAAATAAAACCACATTTAAACAGCAGATACCATCCCCATAACCTGTGCGCAAGTTCCAATTGCCACCACCTTAGTTGTCCATCGACATCACGTCCAATTAGACAAAATTAGCATTCAAATTCATTTTCTTTACAAGTTCTTGACAATATAAACTTCAACAGACTACTTCAGAACTTCTTAAGCAACCAGATTTTGCCAAATGTTACCAGTTAAAGACTATACAGCTTTCAACCTCTTAAAGATCAAGATACATAAAAAGATGAAAATCAGCAAGCATTTTGTTGCTTAAGCATTCAGTGCAAGGAACACTTAACTGAATAGAAGTGAAAAACTTTTTTTTTAAAATCTGCTCCTACCCTCAAAAGTACATAGGTTGCACCATTTTTTGTATTGTTAAAAAAAACACCTATGCTTGTTAACCCCTTTCAAATATCCTGCCTAGCTCGAGCATCAAAGGAAACTGAGACTGCACTCTCAAGTCTATTGTGTTCCTTGCATTTAATTACAATGGTGTACTGAACTCTTTTTCTCAATGTCCAATAAACTAAGAAGGAGCTGCACAACTTCCTCCTAAATGAGCAACACTTTTTCCCCAAAGATGTTTTAACCCCTACAACTACATTACTTTTGTAATATGTGTCTGCCAAAAGAAGCATCAGAGTCAAACTGCCACCGAGTAGAACTCACTAATGTCCACATCAAGTCCCTAATAAAAACATAATAAACATGATATGACAGTTAAATTCCCTATTCAAAAGGTACAGCATATTAGAGAAGTTCTAAAGCAATCAACATGGAATATATGCTTTACTTAAAGAATAGCCACAAAAATTTAGGTCAAAGCATCAGAATAGAACATCTTATATAATCATGATTTACAATAATTTTAAAGTAAAAGACAGCAAATTATGAAACTTCTATTCTTCTAATCAAGCCTGTGCCTAGAAAATAGCTACATGAGTGTCTAGTTTGCATAATTGGATCAAAAATCAATAAGAATGCATCAGTAAGTAAGCGATAACAATCAATCAAATTTCCATGTTTAAAGAATTAAGCAATAGATATCCAAAAAAAAGGTGGTCAATATCATCAAGAGAATTCAATATGTTCCAACTGGTATATAGAAAAAAAAATGTAATATAGCAAATGCAAAATGATCCAAAGAAATGAGATTTCTTAGAGAGCACGAGTCACCATCAAAATTTCCATCAATGATACGACTTGAGTCATTGTAGTTGTCCATGGATATGATAGCAATGTTTGGCATGAAATTGAGAACCTTCTCTGTGAAAACAGTCTTTCCAGCCCCAGAAGGGCCAGCTATGCCCACAAAAATGATTCCATCATTTTTCTGGGCCAACAACTGGCACGCACGAATTACAATATAGAAACCTTTTTCGAAAGATAATGGCTCTTGAATCGGAACGATTTCATAACGACCAGAGTCCTTTCTCTTTACCAACTGAACTTGGTCCCGTAAGAGACCTTGCCTTCGGCGAGGTGAATCAATGGAAGCATCGCCATCAGCCATTTACAGAAACAAATGTGGAATATTTCTGCAATGAAAATAAACCAAGCATCAACATAAGTAAAATGTAATGAAACAGCCGTACGGAAACTAATTATGGAATATGAACAGCATTCCATAACCCACCACTACTAGATACCAATCTCAGTAAAAGCCATTAATAGATGGCAATCTGAGCGTATAAAGGCCACGGTTGGTTCCACACATGAATGAAATATTACCCAAAAAAAAACATTCTCTGTCTATGCAATTATCTATTCGAAATACAAGAACTACAAACCGTTAAAAGGGGAAAATAGACAGAGAAATATATACACACATCGCCCATCAAATCCATAAGACCGAGGAGGGGGCGCGCAGACAAATAAAAGGTTTGAGCACGCGAGAATCCACCGAATAGAACGAACACGTCTCTCGAATCAGAGACCGCCGCCAATGATTATCGCACGGAAATCATATAAGCGATAAAACCAACAAAAGACCTTCGTAACCTAATTTAACGGACGATTCGACTGCTGCGAAAATTCTCCCTCATTGTCCAAAAAATCATGAACAGATAATTGATCAAACACGAGTAATTATCTTACAGCCGCTGATATGAGGATCACCACCGGAACCCGGAGAAGTTACTCTACACCGTTCCCTAGAAGTGGCGCAAGCGACGAGGCGAAGGCGGTGGGCAGGATATCTTAGGGGCGGGCGCAGGCGGAGGCGGCGGTCGGGTGGGATCGGCACAGCAGTAGAGAGCGGGGGGATCGCGAGGCGATTCCGAACCCTCTCAATCGCTGGTGTTACGAACCCATGGTGGCCCTTTAAAGAGCCCTTCTTGGTCAAAAAGTTAGTTTTGGTACCCATTTACTTACCCGCTTAATGGGGACTGCGTAATGATTGCGTAGCAAGATGGGACCCACTTTGTAGACTCAGAAGCATTGCCGTGGGTCCGATTCTTCAAATACGAAGAATACCGTTCTTGTTGTGTTTTCCTGTGAGAGGACTCCGAACTAACGGGATAAGTGATAAAAATATACACTGGTGCATTTATTGTCCCAACGTCCATACCAAGAAGCTTCGCGCCCCACGTGGCGCTAGCATCGAGCTGGAATGTGGGACCCTTAAGTCGGATTTGTGCGAGCCGAGAAAGTTCGCGGGAGGAATCTCTGGTGGATAAGGTGGCTCGAGAATAGGAGTTGGGTCGGATCAAACCGGAGCGACGCGGTCCGGTTTGGACTCGCACAAAGGTGACTAACTCCCAAAATATCTTACGTACAAAAAAAGTAATGCCAATTACAATATGAAATTGACCTCCCTTGTTTTTGTTCCTCGGAGTCCACGCGATACACGCCATCCAAGAAGTCAAGTCAGCCTGACTATTGTCTATCATTAAAGCCGCAGCATATCGACGTTGATTTGACTGGAAATTTCAACCTTGTTAGCTGGCTTTGTCATAATTATCATATCACAAGGAAGTCGATATATCAACATCAAGCGACTAACATCTTACCATAGTTTGTACCATGGTTGACGTACTGTCATTTCTCAACTATCCATATGATATTTATATCATATTTTACGTTACCTTGGGCATAAAAAGAAACCTTTGATGTAATTTTTATATATTTCTTTTTGGGATGTATTCCAAACAACACTTGATTCAAAAGCAAACACAGTGTGATAGATTAGGAATGATACGATATTACTATATAACAACATATGATCAATCGATCATTCAAACCTCGTTTAACAAATAGTAATCAAACCAAGAGATACCGTCACTATGTGATGATACATGATTGGCCAATCGATCATTTGAATCTCGTGATCAATGCATAAGGCTTCAATAATATGTCCATAAGTTAGATTGAGCATTGGATTCCATGAACACATCGTTATGATTAAACTTGAAAATATTGCATATTTTCTTTCGACTACTAACGATTCTAAACATAATAATTTCTAAAATTACTTATAAAATAGGCCTCAGATATATCTCAAAATTGAACAATTCTTCTCATTAGTATAGTTCGATCGATATAAACTCAGAATTAAATTTAACTACTCACAATTTAGTTTTATATATTTTATATTCTATAATAATCATATCGTACACACAATATGATTCTCAACTGATTGATTTAATTTGAAGTTGAAATAAAATTTAATATTATTGAATTTGATGATATCAAAACATGATATAGACTAAACCAAATTGAATAAATATGTCTAGAGGAAGAGAATCGGAATCATTTATTGAACGGGATCTTCTTTTATTACCTTAGTCATCTCAATCGGCGATCATGGGATATTATTCTATATCGTGCCGATTAGAAGAACATCATTTGTTATGATTTGATGGTAACATGGCAAGCGAGTTGGTCAACGTTCAACAGTATATGATTGAGGTCAAACACTCCTTTATTCAACTTTGATACCAAAGTCAAATTAGATGTTTCAATTTGACCGTGGCAGGTGAGGAACGGTTCTTAGAAGATGAACCGAACCGGACAATTACATCGGTTCATAGAAGAACAGGTTCGGCTCATCAAATGCAACGATTGTCTGCACCGATTCATGTCAATGAGTCCACTGCCTAATCTTCACTCTCTCGACGTCTTCCTCGACTTCCAAAACCACATCTTTTCTCTTTCCCAGGCTCATCTCCTCCTACTCCGCTGCCAATCTTCTCACCAACGCCCGTTGCATACCCGAAAGCTGGAGCAAGAACATACCTCTAGTTCGGGACCTCCTCCAATCTGTGCCTGCCCTCCCTGGCTGGCTCTGCAAAGACGCGATTTTTTTTTTCTACAAAATAAAAGTGAGTACTCGTCTGTTGATTTGGGTTAGGATGGGTGAAATCATGCTTTTATATATGCGCGCCGAATTGCACTTCGATTTGTATGTTTGGATTTCTTGGGTGAAGTTTCACGAGGACAGTGTTTGATGGAATGCCGGCGAGAGATGAGGTTGGTGAATTTGCAGGCCCAGGAGCAGACGAAGGGCGGGGACAACGATGAGGACTTGGGGGGGTCAGGAAAGAGCCCAGTTTGGCTTGGGCTGACTTGGGCAATGGATTTTGTCCGTTCCTAGTGGGGGATATGAGTGTGTCGAACGTTCTTATTGGCACCTGAAATCTAGAAAATGTGGATTTACTTTTAGGATATGATGGTAGGAGAGAAACAAGGCTGAGATGAATTCTTGGTTCCCAGCTTCTTCAAATGGTGTCTCTGGAGAATGTGATTGAAGAATATTCAGACCATCTTTTGCTGAAAATTTTAGACGCATGCATGTCGAGCTTGATTTGGATAGTCAACATAAGCATTATACTAGGTGGAGATGTCCACATGGAGCCAAATTAATACATTTGTTAGTTTTATTCATCTGCATACTGATGATTGATGCATCGTCTCCTGTGTTCTTCAGGAGTCGTGTGTTGCAGATTCACAAGCAGTGCAAGGAAAATTACTACTGCCTCATTGTGATTGAGTAGATTGATCTTCTTTTTTTAGAGAAAGCAGCTGGGTACTGTTTAGTGGCTGATCTGAGAGTCTTTATGGTGGAGATACAACAATAGTTACTCCCTCATACACTGATTTTAGTGCTGTAAAAAAGAAATAGCAAATGGACAATGTTTGTAGGACCTATGGTGACATGCCCTATTTTAGAAAAGATGATGACAATATTCCATGAACTTAAGGAATTATGATCTGTATGTGGATCTAGATGCCCAATTGATACTGCTATGACCAATGCTTGCACCCCAGACATGGGAATTAGCAAACAAGAAGATGATAGATGAAGTCACTGCTTTGTTTATATCTGAGAATAGGACACATTCCAACCACTCCATAGTTTAAGTGGGTTATGAATCTTTTACAATATTCTAGTAGATGCTGATTTTTTATGTGGATAATAAAATTAAAAGCATCTCAGATATTAATTACTTGAGATGTTCCTCTCTCAAGTAGAGGCAAGCATTGATTTGAAGACTCTGCTGCTGTCTATAAATCTTATATGCAAGTGCTCTCACTCTGGATTATCATGTGATTACTTGTTTTATTAGTTGTACTTCTAATTGATCAAGTTGTTTAATGCAGTCTCAAATCCTCTTCTATAGGTTCCTCATTCATTTTTCAATGTAGCAAGATTCTTACATCTCAACTGAAGCATATTATTCAAGAATGTGTTATGTTCCACACTGTAACTTCAAGCACTTGAAAAATCCTCCTCTTGCTATGATTGGATTAAGCATAGATGTTAACTGTATGTTTTTGGGAATTGCATGATTGTGTGTGCATTTGGAACTTGGTCAAAATCACTCATTTAAGTATAGAATGTGCATCATCTTCCAGATCCAACTTATGAGCCACACATGAACTGATGTCATGTTTACCAAAGTTGGTGGTTAAACTGGTTTTCTGCAGTAATTAGATGTCTTACCTGAGAAATATATTTCCCTTGCAGCAACAAGTTCCAAAAGCTCAGGTAGGTTATTCTTCACTGAAGATGCTTTATATTTAGAACATGAGTTGAATATGTCATTTCATGTTTCCAGTCATTCTGCCTGGTTGCAAAACAGTATACATTCAGGTGAATCCTACCAATCATGGTGGTGGCTTAAAAGGTTGCTGTTGTGATGGGCCATGACAGGAAACGACAGTTGTTGATGAGAAGATTGCTGCATTGGCCAAACATGAAGATTTCAAGCCAAGTAAGCTTCCATGTCAATTCATCCATTTCATAACTTTAGCTCAAATCAATGTACCAGTCCTGAATCCCAACTAAGGTAAGTAACAATCAATTTCTCAATCATAGGGTGCTTTGCCTGTCTGGGACTCATAATTTTATCATTCACATAGGTGGGGAAGACTATAATTCTCTTGTCATAATTAATGAAGAAATTACTTCTGATTTTTCATGCCTTTTAAGATCAAGAACAAAGCAGTGGATAGCAGAGGATGTTGCAGAGTACATCACATTAAATAAGTCACAGGGCACATGGGTTCAACCAGGGTGAGGTCTCGGGCATCTCGGGTCAAAGAAATGTGGTCCCCGATGCGCCTGTTCACAAGCAACGCGAGAAGTACCCCCCTCGGATCCGACGACGCAGCGCTACCCACCCCTCGAGATCCGCTGCATCGGCGGTCAGATCTCTACCGTCTCTCCTTCCTCCCGCCTTTGATCTCCGTCTCCCCCATCTATATATCAATAGCTCTCTCTCAAGTCCATCGCTGAGCTCACACAGCTCTCCCCATTCCACTTGGGTCTCCCCCCTCCCTCTCCCTCTCTCTTTCTCTCTGCTCGAAGACTTCGAGGTTTTAAGTTCTTCTTTCTCCTCCCTGGGCTCGGATGCAAGTGCTCCTCGTCGGATCACATCTCTTTCTCCAAGAAGGTACGCGATCTCCGGATCTCTCATCATTCTTGTTTTTAGTTGCAGTTGGAGTTGCACATATTTCTTCCTCTGGTCTTGGATCAAACTATCTGGTTTCTTGCTCTTATCTCCAAAGAATTGAACTGGTTGGAGGACGATTTAGATAGTAATGGGAAAGACGACGGAGGGTCATCGTCGAGGGGAAATGCATCTGAATCGAGGTAGGAATAGAACTCAAGAATTCGATTTATCTGATACTTCTAAGCGGATGTTCCGATCTGGTAGACGGGCCCGATCCCGTGAGCTCGTCAGCGATGGGAAACGTGCGCGGTGGTCTCTTGCGCACGATTCCCGCTCGTTGTTCTCTGGGAAACGACGTAAGCTGCTTCGTCGTCTTCCTTGCGCGAAACGTTCTCGTGGCGGGGAAACGCGGCGTGATACGTTTTCCCGTTCGCGCCGGAAGGGCTTCAGCTGATGGACCCTGCTTGGGCGATTGATGGCTAAACCCCAACAACTAGTGCCGGGGTGGTGATTTGGCGGCTCCGTAGCCGTCCGTCGTAAATTCGACGGATAGGGACGGAGAATTGACCCCATGGCTTTCCCTCTCTCTTTTCCTCTTCTTTATCGTGTGTCTTTAGAGTGAAGGTGAAGAGGAGAGACACCGGAAGTAGAAGCCTGTGAAACTTTGGGTGTTAGCTTTTTCGCTTGGTTCGATGCACCGAGAAAGGTATGATGAAAGCGAGGTAGATTAATGATGAGTTAATGATATGTGGGGCTTTAGACATGTCGGGCGAACGAGAAAGAGGGTAAAAGCGTGTTAAGAGGGAAAATATTTGCTTCATATTTGATTGTATACAAATATTTGCATTAGACCATTTTGGTGCCCACTAAATGGGTATTTGCATTACACCCTTTTCTTTATATCGCTATGTGGTGCCCACTAAATGGGTAACACCCTTGGTAGGGTGGTGCCCACTAGTGTTTGAATTCAGCACGGCACGAACCACAACCACAAGGACGACGCCAATCGTAATAGACGTGGACTAAACACCTTTCTCCTTTTATAAATCAAGGTGATATGTAATTTTAGTTGACTGGACGAACGCACATGGAGTCGAGCTACTAATCTTAGTTGAATGGAGGTCGATCGAACAAGAAACTTCCACCCGTAGAGGCACGGACATCACGAGGTTGGAAATAAAGCAAAAGGTTTAGCGATGCTAATTTTGCATGGCAACAGATTTGTACTGCTATGCTACACCATGAATGCGAGACCTTTTTACATCGGGTAGATAATCTGTTACTGTCTATTATAGCTGTTTTCTGTTGTCGTTCTTATCCATTATTATAGCGAGCTCTCTGTTCGGCTTACACATCTTTCGGGATCCGAATCATCTAGGCGTCGTAGTAAATGAAGCACTGTGCCGCGTAGAGATAAGGTGGTGACTAGGTGGGCCTGCGGCCAGCTAAGCGATGCTTTAATCTGAGCAACAACTCCAAACAATGCCCCTGGTCATCGCTTGGCCTACCCTTCGATGCCACGCATCACCCCGTCTGCCTACATCACTCGACATAAGGACAAAAAACCACACTAGGGAATGAACAGGAACAGATCAAAAGACGGTCACGGCAAGAAAGAAAGTGAAACAAGGGAACACGGGCGGTTCCAAGGGGTCGACAGATCCGACAACCCATTTACCCGATCCAAATTGGATCAGAGAACATGGGCGTTCGATATCCGTTGATCTTTGCTCTGTGGACGGACTCTCAAGATCCATACCTATCGCAAGCATAGTATCTGATCCGACCTTATAACTAACCCGAATCCGTTTCTTATCTGGCTTTACATCTCATCCAAAAAATTATCACCATCGAAATATGTCTATGGGTTCCGGAATTAACATACCGTACAATCATCGGACTCGTACTTACTGGCTTCTTGTTGTTGGCTTTCGTTGAGAACTAAGAGCGTACAACAAGAGATTAATGCGGCCAGAGACTTGTCATAGTCACAACTGTCCCTTTGTCTCCTGTCACTTTTAGTCCCTCGTCGGATCCCTTGATCGGGAGTGAAAGTTCGAAGTTATGATTTATTTTGCGTTTTTGGATGTATATAGTGCTCCTGTTCGTGCTTTCTTCTCGATAGGGAGGAGTAACCATTCAGGGAATTGATATCCTCCACAATAATTTTTCTCTTAAAGTCTCGATATATAAATTTATCTTGGAGTTGGTGGTCTTCTTCGAACATTGTTCTTGGGAAGATCTTGTCCTATTCTTGAATCTAAAAGTTCCCTGATACATAATTTCATTTCGAAATGCCGGTGGCACACGAACAGACCTCTAAAGGGTATCTTTGATCTCAGAAATGAGCCCACAGCCCACAGCCTTCAGCCCACGGACTGGGTTCATCCAACCATGATAGTGGGTGAATTGTGCAGTTTCTGCAAGATTTAACTGAAGTTCCAGTGGGGGAGCAACACTGTGCCGTCAATGATAAGGAATGGTGGCTTCAAAACGACCATTCTCATAAGACTCTTCATGTTCTTAGTTAAATGTGTTGCTCCTAGTGGAAATGGCGTTTGGACTTCTGACTAGATGTACATACCTTCTCAGGGACGTGGGAGTGGCATTATTAGATTCCTGACACTAGAAGTAAAGGGGTCTAACGTTGTATATATATGCAATTATACAATTTCTTAAAAAGCTAACAAGAACTGCATTATTTCATTGATCTATTATTTTCGTTAATGATTTCCAACTTATTTAGTTTTATTATTATGATGCTGCAGTTTTCTTAAAAAATTTTGTTCTTATATGCTCCATGACTGATTGCGCTGACTTTCTTGACCAATATGTAGAATGACACTCAGAAAGCAGCGGTTTTGCTTCCATGATTAGTTTTGCAACTTTTTCCACTTAAAATAATTAAATGGCAACCGATGTTGATCAAGCTTATCAAGGATGGTCACAGGGGGAATTGTCTGATGGAGATACATCTCAAGTAATTTTCTCTGTTATCTAGTTTCTCTTTTATTACTTTTTCCTTTAGTTCCTGTTCTAGTGGTGGCCTTGGTCTACTCCAGCATGTCGTGTATTAGCTCTTTGTCTTTATCCATTTGGTTCTCAGTGTTATCTGATTCGTTCAAACCATAACAAAAGCCAACAATGTTTAACATAATAAATCTTCGGATGATATGATAATATTTATGATTTATGTTTCTAAAAAGGATCAACAAAAAGAATGCCGTAATCTTGTTGATGATGGTTTCTCTACTCTATTAGAAAACAATATGTGCGTCCATTCCGTAGAGAGTTACAGATAACATTATAAGATAATTGTGGTTGACTGGTCCTTTCAGGAAATCCCAGTTTCTCAAATGCTTGATCATGGTTCCATTTCTTTTGGAAGATTTCCAATTGAGTCATTGTCATGGGAGAGGCGGTCAGTTTTTACTCACAATAGATGTCAAGAGGAACTGGAGAAGTTCAATGGTCTAGTTGCCAAGAAGAAGGCATATTTTGAGGAGCGCTATAGAAGAATTCGAGCTATGAAAGCTCAACAGAATGTTCAACAGAATCAACATACGGAGCTCACATTGGATTATGGTGGTGATGGTAGTATTTCTAGCCAAAGTGGTGAAGAAGATGGAGCAGCTTCACATCATGAAAGATTCAGAGTTGGGGCATCAAACAATGTTCATTCTATCCCAGAAGAGACTAAACCTGGAGTAACCCTTGAGCAGGAAATTAACTGCAATGAACCCCCCCAAGAGAGGTGCTTTAATCCAGACTCCACATTGCCAAATCCTAATTCCTCAAGAGGAATTCTAGAGAACACTGAGCAAGATAAAAACACTTTAGACACTATTATGCTGGTACAACCAATGGAAGCAGAGTCCTCATTGCCCCTTACAGGAGATTTGAAGGAGACTAAATCAAATTCTAGCAGCAAACTTGACAATAATGAGATCTTGCTGAAACATAAGAGCCTCGAATCAAACATTGAGCCTAGAAGAGTTGCACCGGATACTAAGAAAATAAAGTCTGAACAATTGCAGTCAATTAGAAAATCTTTGCGCCATAAATCACTTTCTAAGGTACGTCAGCGGAGACTCTCCTGCATTTCTTTTCTTTGGCCTTTTATGTCTGCATTAATAAAACTGGGTTTTTCTCTTCAATAATTAGCACAAGAAACTCTAGAAAATGCCAAGAAGCTTTTAAATGAATCCTAAGTACATATTTTGCATTGTATCTTGGATTTGTTGAGTACTTTGTACTTGTTACTGGACACTAGAAATTTTGTTGGAGCATTTCTGAATCTAACGTGGATTGTGCTGGACAGATTCATCTAAGTATTAATTGTTGTTGGTGGCTTATGATGTTCTGGTTATTATTTTCTACCCTTGTTTTGATTAATGGATAGCATTTGAATATTAAAGGTAAATGTCAAATTAATAAAGAACAGACGATTTGTTCAAATAATAGTGCTTAAACTTCTCTATATTTTTTATAATCGGATTCCTTCATTTTTTTCATGTTCAGGATCCTGCCGCAGTTAGAAATGGTTTAAATATGAAACAAGAAACTAAGTCGAATGTGGTTCACTCATCAAAGGGACTAAAAACTCCATCACAAAAGACAGCCAGTCAGATTGTGAGCAAGACCATAGCTAGTAGAATCAAAGGCAATGCTAGGTCCACCTTGGTTGATCTAAATCAACCGCTTACAAAAGCACGCTCTATTAGCACCATACCAGGTCCATTTACTCTTGTAATGGAAAGAAGAGCAAGAAGTAGAGGAAATTCAACAAAGCTGGACTCTGGAAGCTCAAACATGCTAGCATCATCACAAATTCAAGCAAAGGGTGGATCAAGTGTACAGGTGAAATTTGTCAAGTGCTTAGTGCTAATGACTACTAAATGTGGTGCTTATTAAAATAGTCTTATTCAGTGCTCAACACTTATAACTACTAGGTATGGTGATCTTCCAATATGATGTTTTCCTAATTAAGTTTGGGCTTTTTTTCATGGTCAACTTGATGAATTATTTAAAGAATCTCAGGCAACATGATGCTGAACTACAGGTCTTGGAGAGAAAGAGAGAGAGCAAACTTTCATTAGCCACTATTCCATGAGCATAAATAATCATTAGCCGTTATTCCACGTATTTTCTGTCTGAGCAGTGTATTTGGACTGATTTTGTCATGTTTGTATCTGATTTTTCTTTAACCTAACTTTTTTTTTCCAATTGATTCTTGGTCTGTCTATGCTTATTCTGCAATTTTCACAGGACATGAAGAAAACAGCTTCATCTAGTGGAATGACAAGTAGAAGAGTACCTGAAACTAAAAGGTTGATTAAAAAAGGATATTGTTGACATCTTTCAAGTAAGATGGCTTCTGCTCTTTAGATGACAAGAATATTGTTCCTTATTATTTTGCTTTCATTTTAGAAGCTTAAAAGAAGTAAAGAAGAAGCCTTTAGCAGTGGACAGCCACTATGCAAACTTAAAGAAAATTGAGGCACATGTTCTTGGGCCACCCAAGTCAAGGTGATAGTTAAGAGAGTTTATATTTTTGTCTTGCTGAGTTACCTTTTTGGCATATAAGATTGCCTCTTATAAACATACAACTTCATCTGAATGTCTTTGAATTTCAATTTCACTAGTTAATTGGACTCATTTAGAATCTGAAACCTCCTTTGATCTGAATATCCAGGTCTAGTGAGCTTCCTGCTAGGAACAAGTCCATATGTAATTTTGGAACTGAGCCCCATATTGCAACTGCCAAAGGAATGAAACGAAAAGAGGTAAGGAAAATTGGATTATTTTTTAATCGTTCTTCTTGTTTTTCAGCTTGCATCACTTTCATGTATTTGGAACAAGTTAATCGCCGTATGACTGTTACATGGATATTATTTTATATTCTCCTTACAGTTTGAACAAAATTACTAATTTTATGACACATTTATTTTGTCAAATCATTTTGATGGTTTTATCATACATCAGCAGAGAGAAGGGACCTTTAACACCTCTTACATGTATTCTTTAAAAATCATAGTTGTAGACAAAATTATAAATAGCACTTTCCTCTCTGGCCATGTTACAGAAGACACCATGAAGGTTGTTGAAAATTGCATATTTATTGAAAGTATATGCTAGAAGATAGAAGAAGCACATATGGAAAGGGTTCTTTTGTTTTTTGTCCTTTTTGTAGTTCAGTCAACTTCTAGCTCAAAGTGTTTTCTTTTTGGGATTAGGCATGGTGTCTACCATAATATCAATAAAGTGGGTGCTAAATATGATTTTCTCATTACTCTATTTTAGAATTATTTCTAGCTTCCAAGAAATGAAAAGATAGAGCTTTGCCATGATCAACTTGCTTGTTTGTGAATACCATAAAAACTTCTTCACTGTTGGTTTTAGTTTGACTTCAATTCATTGGGAAACTGTATCTGTCGACTTCCACTATCTTTATTCAAGATCGTGAATTATAAGGTCAGCCTGTCACTGTCACATAGTTTTACTTGGTCTAGGTGCATCTGAACCTTCTATTAGATTTTTTGTTATTTTTCATGTGGGAATCTTGGCCTTTCTGTTCTGACTGCTGCCTTTAAGTGACTTGTTCTTGCCAAAGACTGAAAATGACTGCATGGATTACAATTGCAGGAAAAATTCACATACTCTAGTTCTTATTATGGAGATTTAATTTTTGCTGTAAATCTGGTTGACAGAGTCTCCTGATTTTTTGCATATACAAACATTTTATATAGTCAAGTGTTCAATAAATGCATCTAGAAGTAGAGAATATTTCATCATGTTTTTCCAAGAATCACAGAAGTAGAAAATAGTTGGGAATCTATGGTTGTTTCTTCTTCTTATTGTCATTGGTTATATGTGTCCATGTGTTTCTCATTATGGAACCTACAGGCTGCAATTGATATTATTGTGGTCTCCCATTGGTATAAGCAACACATTAACTATTTAAAATTATTAATTTTCAGTTAAAACGATTCATCAATTATGACTTCAAACATGAAGTTAAGAAAAGCTTTTAATGCATGAAAAGCATGCCTAGAACTAATAGAATCACATTCTTTGTAAACCTAGATTGCTGTGCTGTGCTTAGTATGCCAGCCATGGCAACACATGGTTAGGCCAATTTTATCTATGCCAACTGGCACAGCACTGTCATATGCTGTGAAAAGAAGTGTGAGCATGTTATAATAATACCAGTGTTTATTCACTGAATAAGCCTTTGGAACTTTTTGCAGAACGTGCACTTTTCTTTTACTGACTCTGAAAATTGTTCATAATGAATCTCACTGAAATGTCCAAGCAGGGAAATGCTAGAATGAGGGAGCTCCAAAGAGGTACTATAAAGACAACTGGCCCTTCTAAGTCTGGGAATATGCCGATGGATACTAAGCAGGTCATCACTTGCATAATCCAGCAATATCTATATAAATGCTCTTTCTGTCCTTGTTGTTATTGTGTTGCTAAGATTAATAGATCCATGTATAATTCGGCTCTTGGACTGATGTTATTTCATATCTTACTTGAATCAGATGAACAGATCCTTGCTTTTCACACCATGTTTGCACTACTGGCATCTCCCTGTACTCACTCTTTACTCTTGAAAAATGCAGGCACTCCCAGGCCGAGGAGCTGATGTATCTCGTGGTGGGAGCAAATCAAAGCTTGATGATCCATCACTGGATGGGAGGAAGACAAGGTGCATCATCTTCCTACCGCACCGACCCAACTCCTTAGATTTTAAATTTTCCTGCTCATGTGAATATGCTTTAACCTATGTGTAACAACAACAGGAGAGAGATACCGCACTGGCGATGAGTCCTCCCAACTTGAACGCGTATACTGGCACCTTGCTTGCTTCAGCTGCTTTCCTTCACTTCACTTGCCGCTCGCGGTACGGATATCGTCACCTCTCCAGTCTCTTGTGAGTGTGATTTGGATCCATCAGTATGTACCATATACATCGTTTGGTCATTGTAAATTCGCCTAATCCGAACCTCTCGCCCTTGTCGAATTCTGTACCTACATATTCGCAAAGCCATATGTTTCGTGAGATCACATATATGGTGAAATATACTTCTCGTGCTGGTTAAGTTTCGATACGTTGTACGGATCACAACTAGAGTGACATGACATCATAATTGCAGGTGGTCTCATAATTATGCATTTCAAGTTTAGTCGGAAAATATATATATATATATATATATATATATATATATATATATATATATATATATAATATTATGGAAGCCAAATAGATCTCAGCATCATGTGGAAAGATCAATAAACAAAGAATAATGTTAGTGTACACGCAACGATGACTATTTTTAATTCCATAGGCAATACAAAAAGCGCAATCATAGGAACAGATTGGTTGTCGCGACTGACGGTGGAACCATGCAACGTTCCCTGGTTGGTCGATGTTAGTGTCATCCTTGTCAAAGATTACATACTTAATATTTGTTTGTTTGCGCACTTTGTTCTTATAATTGGTTGCCTTTAAACTAATTAAAAAAAAATCGTTTTACAAAATAGAGGGGTTTGAAAGAATAGATTTCTATGATTAAAAACGGTTGGTCCTTCAGAATTTTTTTTTTTCATAAATGAATAAAAAATAAATTATATGTTTTTTATATATGAAATAAAATGAGCTCTGTGTCACATATTTTCTACAAATAAATTCGATCATATATTCTATGGTATTGGGGGGTGGGGGGCAGAGAGGAAATGGTCATCTGTCAAACGACGGCCCCAGCGCCCGGGCCGGTACGTTGTCCCCACAGCCACACGACAAGAGCAGCAGCACAACCGTGCCACCTCGGTTCGGCGTTCCAACCGAACCACCACTTGCGGACACCGAGCCGCCTGACAGCTGGAAACAGCCTGTCCGCTACCCGCGGCCAACAAACCCATCCCTCTCTCATCTCTTGCCACCTCAGACTCGCTGTCGCTCGAACTCTTTCTCCTCCTCTTCGTCCTCCTCCTCTTCGACCTCCCTTCTGGGCTTTGGCACTCGCCCCTCCGTAATCCCTTCTGCCGCTCGCCAGATCGGGCTTCTCCTTCCCGCAAGCTCTCTTTCGAACCCTGCGTCGTTAGATTTGGCCCGGTCTTTGCGTCCCGGAGAGCTCGAGGTTTAGGGTTCTTCCCCTTCCCCCCGTGGATCGTTTCATGCTCCTCTGATCTCGGCCAAGGTTCGTCCTTTTTCATCTTTTTTTTGTCTCTTAGTGTTCTTCCAGTACTCATTGACTTTTAGCGGTTCAATTTGGATAAATCGTTCGGGTTAACTGTTGCAGATGAACCCTTTTCTTTTTCGCTAGATTACGTTGTTTCTTTCTTCGCGAGCGACGACCTTTGTGTCTTGCCTACGTTGTGAGGGTTCTTTTTTTCGCTTCTATAGGTTTGGAAATGAGCCAAAGTCTTGGATCGTAACTAGTTCTGAAGCTGTTAATGAAGTTTCTGCTGTAGCTTTATGATCTATTGAGCTTCTTAAATGTAGGTGGTTGAGTTAGGAGGTTCCCAAGTGTTCTATTTCGTTAGTGCTCTTGAAATGAAAGCTATCTCAGTACGTTGCCCCATCTTAGAAGTTTTTGTGTGTTTGAGCGAGTTAAGCAAAACATAAATGTCAGGAGAAAAGCATACGCAGAAGTAATTGAAGGTGTTCCTTCTTTTAATCGAGGTAATGTTGTTTACTTTCCTGATGCGGAAGGAGTTTAATGCCATAGGTGATTGCAGGCTGTAGCTTCATCCTTATGATCGTCAAATGAATCAACTTTCTGATACTTGTGATGAGATTCCACCTACGTTTGGGTTAACATCTTGCTATCTTGGAACACGGAGAGCTATAACTATCTTGTTACATTGAGATTAGGCAATTAGGGTTGCGACTGTTCATTTAGCTATCATGCTAGACCTCTATGATTCTACTTTGTCGGAGAAATGGTTGCTTCGTTTTGTGCATATAGAATTATTTGACACTGGGATTCTGTTCGTTTCACTAAGCATATGCATGCTGCTTTCATGTCATGATACGTGCCCGGATTTTCGTCTGGTTGATCAATGCTTATGTGATCATGCACCTAAATCTGCATGACCTCCTGTCAGCTTTTTGAGTGTTTAGAGTTCTTGCTAGTGCGTGAGCCATTATTTGATTGTTACTGATAGGATTGGGCCTATCAGGATAAATGTTCATTTTTCTATTTATGTTTTTGTTGTGATTATATTAGATTTTTGGAGTTTCTGCTTACCCGAAAGCTTAAACTTTGCTTAGGTACCATGAATCTGAAGGTGCATGTTATGGATTGGCTGACTGGACTCCCCTGACTAGTTCATATGTTTAAGTTACAGTTGTTGGTGTGGTTTCTTGTTGTGCAATGAAAGATCTTCTCTGGCCCAAGTCATACACCATTGATGAGGTTTTTGCAAAAGCTCAGGCTTTCCTATAATAGACCTCAGATTGGTTGTTACTGTCTCGAGGAGTGCAGTGCATCAGCAGCACCGAAAGGTATCAACTTTTGTTGTACTTGTGGGCTCTTAAGCATCGATGCTAGGGGAGAGTATGCGTGGAATTTGTGTTTCGTGTGATGCCCCTGACCAGATTCAGTGCTGATGCATTTGGTGTGGTGACCATTTCTCTTGTCATTCTGTTTGATATCCTTGCTATACGATGCATATACCAAGTTGCCTTATTGCGGGTGCGGATCCAGCAACGAGATTTTCACCGGCTTGGTTACTTTAATGGGCCCTGGGTTATACGCATTTTTCTAGCCCTAGTAGCAATTTTGTGGAGCTCAAGTGAAATTGCTAGATTAAGTTTTTTAAAAGGGAGGCTTTTTTCCAGCATAACATGGCAGAGGAATATGTGCAAGCTCTACATCATCTTCAACCTTGGTTTCTCAGAACCTACAGTCTTCCTCACACTCGTGTTCCTCTTACGTGCCTCTTTGCAGAGGAGGGAGTCGGGTACTCTAAGCCAAGGATGGAACAAGAAGACCATTGGTTATGTGTTCCTTTTCTGCCTACCAATCTTCATCATGCAAGTTATCCTGGTTTTTGTCGGACCCAAGGGTTTCAACGAGGACAGGAGTGATGGGAGAGCAAAGAAGGCCAACTACTTCACAAGAGCTAGTGTCTTGATTGGAGATGAGTGTGTATGCACTTATCCTTTGTTTAGCACTATTCTTCTTGGGCTTTTTCATGCTGCTCTGATCAGCTATGCCGTATATGTTGGACTGCATATATTGTCTTCGGCAATCAACAAACGGTTACTCCGAAGGCTCTATTGGCTGGTATCCTCAATTATTTTTTCTCTTCCAGTGAGGGTGCTCCTCCTTGGTCTCTCTGTCCTACCTCATCAGGGCAACTTGGCTTATGAGGTGATTGTTTTCTTAGCCTTTCTGGTCATGTTGTTTTGCGCTGTGATTGGCATCGTTATACTGGTCTACTTCCCAGCGGAAGATTCAGTGGCCCTGAGAGACCTAGAGGAAAGAGAAATGGAAGAGGTACCCTATGATGATTATTACTATGACAGTGCTTCACTTATAGTAAGCCAGAACTGCCACGACACCAGGAGAAACTCTGATGCCTCTACAAAGCGAGGCTCCATATCTTTTCGCACGATGATCAGGGATGATCCCCCTGCTTTGGATGGCTTTGATGGGACCAGCATGTCCTTTCAAGGCGCCCTTCAAGTTGGTTCACCCTCAGGTTCTTCTCCAACACCTGCAAAGCCCATGCTGCCGCTTAGAGAAGTCCCTAGATACTAGGAAGAAACTCCCTAGTGCACCTCCCCCCTTTACATTTGTGGTTTCATTTTGAAATTAATGAAATTAGTTTTATGGTAATGAAGTAAGTTGTTTAAAATTTTGACAAGTAGTGGTGATATGTTGATGGGGACCTTCATAGGGTCTTCTTGCATAGTATCATAATGGTCAAAAACATCATGTGAGCTTTATGCAGGCTTGATTGGATTGTGAAAATAGTAGGACCTGTGGCGATAGCATATGCTGAGAATGCACCAGAAACGGAAGAGTTTTCTAACCCCTCAACTCATCTGATGACACAAGCCATGAAATGGCATTTCTTGAAGATTTATCATTCTGGAAATTGTTTATGACAGCTATATCATTCTGGAATGGTAATTTCATGTTCATGAGTTGGTCTCTTTGTTTACTTGAAGTGAAGGATTCCATTTCAGTTCGAGGTAGTAATCCTTTGTTCATGTTGGTGATATTTTTAGCTTTGGTTCTTAGTTTGTTGAGGCAATTTTACATTGTTCGTTCCACATTTATTTCTCATCTTTGCCTTTAGTTTCTGAACTGTATGGAGCCAATTTCTTATTATCATTTTTCTTTCAAGTATCTCATCTCATCAGTATCTTCTCCTCCAATCTAAGCCCAAAATTGGTGTTACGGTGTCTCAAACTCATCAGTCAGTATCTTCTTATTCTTCATCCGATCAGATGGGAAGCTAATACCAACACAACGAATGTTGCTAAATAGAGGCTCAATCTTCCTTCTTCTGTGCTGTTCATTTTCATGCATTTCTTATATTTAGCTTTTGTATTTTTGTTTTTAATTGTGTGTTTTTATTTTAGAGCCGTCAATGGGAGCAAATTGTCTGTGGATGATTGCCGACTAAGCTCTCAACACTAATGAATGCTCAATAAGCCAAAAATTACAGAATCAGACGCAAAACTATGTTCATAAACTTCATTCCGATTGACTCCAAATATGCTTTATGTCAGAATATATCGTCTAATTTTGCTCCGATGACCATTATTGTGAGCATTAAGACGTCGAGTTCGAATCCAAGATTGTCTAATTTGAATGTTTAACCCTAATTGAAATATCATCACATACTTAATTAAGGACAAAGAATTTTTGGACTGAGCCGTAATTTAAGTGAATGAAGACGGCTTTTGTGGCTCTCGACCACATGCCAAAGTTCGTGAGATACCATGCCCTTCGGCACCACGCTACCGTACACGTGGCGCGTGGTCAAAGTTCTCGAAATATTTTTTTTGACTATTATACCCTTGTGTTAGTTTCATTATCTCCGTTAATTCATGGTTAGTTTCGACAACTCGTCGCCCGCGGGTCACTATAAATAATCGTCCGCAAGGGAAGGTATCGGTTTTGCCTGTTGGAAATTGCTCGGAAGCAACAGGGGGAAATAGAGAGACCGTAACCCTAGGTTTAGATCGAGAGATCTCGTTTGGACGGCGTTCGATGGCGTCGTTCGCGGAAGCTCCGCCGGGCGATCCCAAGGCCGGGGAGAAGATCTTCAAGACCAAGTGCGCGCAGTGCCACACCGTCGACCAGGGCGCCGGCCACAAGCAAGGTAGATCAGCCCTCTCTTTGATCCTTTTCCCCTGTCTTTCTTCTAGATAGATTGTTTTCTAGAATCCTTGACGAGTTGTCGTTCGCGTGGTCGCTGGTGGATCAACCGTTGTTTCCTTTGATGGATCGGTGCCTGGCTTTCGTAGATCTGGGTTTTAATTATGAATGATATCTAGGGTTTAGACTTGTTTTATTGATGTTGCTTTGATTAGATCTTTTGGGAATCCTTCTTGTTCTGGACTTGGGCTCTTTGTGTGAGAACCTCTTATTGAGCGTTGTTTGATACCAAATCCGTCTTTTGCTTTGGCGACTTTTCTCTCTAGTCTGTGTGTGAATACGCTTAGTCTTACTTAATCTTGAGACGATTGTCTTTTTTCTGCACACAGGACCTAATTTGAACGGCCTTTTTGGAAGACAATCTGGTACGGCATCGGGTTATTCTTACTCTGCCGCAAACAAGAATAAGGCTGTTGTATGGGAGGAATCAACTTTGTATGATTACTTGCTTAACCCTAAGAAGGTATGGATTTTTGGCTCTTCTTGTAGCTAGCTATATAACATTTATACCTTGATAGCATTCGTTCTGCCACCCAAGACCATTCTCCACATGTTCTACTCGTTGACTAAGGTGTCTGTATCAGCATTTTTTTACAATGACTTTGATTAAGGTTGCCTCTGATACTTACACTTGTGATTTGAGTTTGTCTTCTAATGCTAAAATTCATACAATGCTTGTTTTTGGGATCGAGAAAAGGGGAAAATTAAACGTAATTATGCTGGTATATTGAGCGTTTCTATCTCCAACTTAATTCTTCCTTGATAAAATATTCATTGAACTTCATTAAAGACCAGCTGTCAAGTGTTGTTGGTTTCTCTAAAGACAGTAGTAGTAATTGGCGATCTTTCAGAGGTTAAAAGAAACTAAATTTTAAATTAATATTCTAAAAAAGATGAAGTAGCAGAAGTAGAGGGGGAAAAGAAAAGGAGAATAGATCAACAGTTTGTAAAAAAATACTCTTTTGTATGTTGTTAATTTAAAAAACTCTTTTATTAATATAATATTTGTTTTAACAATATTTTTAACCTAATGTTTAAATTCTTTTGTATATCATTAATTGTAAAATACATAAAAGAGTTTATATTTTAAAATTTATATCTTTGAACATTGAAATATTTGTTTCAATATGTTTAGTCGGATCATGTATTCTCATTCTTGTATTTTAAGTTCTGAATTGCACACAGGAAATACTGTCTTTGGGGGCTGTTTGTACTGATAATGGTAGGTTTTGGAAGCTCTTATCAAAATGGTTATTGTCAACTATCAGCCAACATTTGTTCATGGATGTCAAAACATAATGCATTTCCATACTAGTGTCTTTAATTTGAATTTCCAATATGTATTCTTAGATGATTCACAGCAACTGGGGTGCTGTAATGATGTGTCATATAATAAAATAGTTTTAGGGATTACTACAATCCCTAAGCATAATTCATGTACAAGTTTATCCGATGGTTCTTGATTTGCAAAATGGGACACCTAATAGAGACTAAGAAGGATTGTTACACTTGTATTTAGATGAATCAACATTTCCATGTATATGGTACCACTATGATGTCTCATATGTTCTTTTCCTAAAAAGTATTTTACTTGTTTATGCAGTATATTCCTGGTACTAAGATGGTATTTCCTGGTTTGAAGAAGCCACAAGAGCGTGCTGATCTTATCGCCTATCTCAAACAGTCGACGGCTTGAGTGTTCCGTTATCATGGCTAAAACAATTTTTGTTCACCAATAAGACCATTTGTTGCCATGCTTATGACAAGCATTTGAGCTACAAAACATTCTTTGCAAATTCTTCAATCAATTGCCCATATGTTTAATTTTGTCTGCAGTAGCTGACAGCTAAATTTTCTTCAAATATAAACTGGAGATTATTATGTGACAGTAAGTACATTATGCTATATATTTCTTCATGTGGTACAATTCAGTATGATAATTGTGATGGTTCTGGTTTCTTACGGGACAGTTATCTTTGCTAAAGGATAGGATTGCAACTTATGTTGATTTGTTCCACATGTTCTTTCTAATGTTTAGGTGCCAAGACTGAATGTCTTAATTTGGGGCTGATACTCTTTGATGGGAATATCAGGCTTACATCAAATAGAAGTATTTAGATTGTTTGGTGCTCTTACATTGACCGACAGCCACACCATATGGTTGTTACTCGGTTCTTTTGCTATTTTCTTGGTGATGTCGATGATATAGGTTGGAATACCAGCTGGTCTGACCAGATGCGAAATTAGTATTTGACTTGTGACTTTTGACTCCAAGGGTGACCATATGTTTCCTGTTTGTGTTTTTTCTGCTTTTACTAATTATGTGAGGTTATCTCAATTGGTTAGCAATTTTCCTGTCAATTTTTAGGTTCTGGTTTCTTTCTTTTGATTCCCGCAGACTGCTTTCTCTCTACCCAACTGATGTCTCACCTCCTTCGGACCGGGCTGTGTCTGTGCTCATGGGCTGGCTTCTCTTTAGACTCATATGGGCTGGGCGTTGCTTTACCGTGCGAGTGCCTTTGGATGAATGAGCCAAATCGTACACGACCGTGGGTGGGCCATGATAAGAGTTAGTTTCTAAAGATTGATGGTACAACGTATCAGATCTTTGATGAACTGCTTGTGTTTGTTTCTTTGTCATTCTCTCACCATCTACTGTTTGTTTGTTCGATTTCTTTTACAACGTGATGTTACACAAAGGTGAACTAATAGCCAAATAGCCGGAGGTACCCGACTGCCGACGACATCAAGGTGTAAAACTAAGCTGAAAGTAACAGTCAAATGATGATTCTCCACGTTAAACAGCTCGGTTTTGGTGGCGCCGCAGATTAAACCCGATCAAATGGCCTAACTTTCTTCTCTTGCACGCCGACCAGTTCCGTGGGGCTATCGACTTAGGAGGTCGTGTCTCAGTGAGAGTTTGGTTGGAATATGAATCTTGGTGATGCCGAAAGCCAGCAGTGCACACAAACACTATTAAGTATACTGTTGAGCTACACTGGACTTTTGGACGGCCAAGTTTATTCCTCTTTGCGGCAATCTCCTCTATATATATATATATATATATATATATATATAGGAGGTCGGTGTCATTAATGGCTGCGATACATTTGGCAATTTGGGCGAGGCCCGCAGTTGTCGCCAATTACAGGTGTCGCTTGGTCGAGACTTGGACCCCGGAAAGTAGCGGTCCTCACATCATAGCCGTTCATTGACATGGATCTCATGATCGTTAGGACAACTCCCTACTTGTCCGGCCGGAATCATCGAGATGCGTGCTGACCCGTGATGAGCGGCTCTCCTGCGAGGGACCGCTTCTGTTTGGATGCCCCTTTTTATCCCTTTCTTCTCACCGGCTCAACAGCACGAAGAAAGGAAGCGCGAGAAGAAGATGACGGCCATGTCTGCCCTTCTCTGATGCCCTTCTCGACCCCTCACTTGATCGCGCGCTTAGTTTAAGGGCTTCTCATCTCCTCCATCGCTCTCTCCACTGCTCGTTCAGTTTCGACGCCATGGAAGGGCACACCGACTTCCGCGACTGGGAGATCCTTCTCGCCCCCGAGGCTGGAGAGGGTTTCGAGCCCTTGGACGGCTCCATCAAGTACGACTATTTTTCCCTTGATTCTCAGAACCCTTACCGGAAAGTAGCTGCCTTCGACGGAAATACCCACGAGAAGGAGATGGAGGAAGCACGCGCCGGTTCTGATTACGCTAGCTTGGTCGATCGGGAATCCGTCTTCTCGTTTCACGACCGGCCGAGGAAGGAGGTGGGTTATCCCGGAATGGAGTTGCCTAACAATGATTTGGGCGGGTTTCGGTCGGATGAGTCGCCGGACGGGCAAATATCGCGTCTTGACGGGGAAAAGGAGGAACTTGGTGATGCCGGATGTTTGGAGATCGGAGAGCAAGCTGATAATAACGACGATGAGAAAGGAGTGGGTCTTCAGGGGACTGGGGGGGACGAGGGAAGAGAGATGGAACGTGAGAATCCTGGCGACGAGGAGCCAGGTGAACCTGTGAGGACTGGTGAGTGCTACGGTTCTGCTGTGGAAATGAGCGAAAAGAACACTGGCTCGGAGAAAGCTTTGACTGAGGGAGGGGAGAAGAGACGGTTGGTCTGGTGGAAGCTCCCTTTTGAGCTTCTAAAATTCTGTGCTTTCAGGGTGAAGCCAATTTGGTCCATCTCCATCGCCGCAGCAATCTTGGGGATTCTGATGCTTCGAAAGCGATTGTATAGGATGAAACCCAAGACTAGAAGGATTCCTCTGAAGGTCAGCCTGGATGAAAAGGTGAAGTCTTGCTTTGTTAACGTTGCCTCATGTTTCCTCTTGAATATTAACTTTTTTCAGGGAGAAAATTTGGGGCTCGAACCACCAATTTTCTTCATCATCATCATTTACTCTCTGGTCAATATGCACATGAAGGCACATTCTTGACTGTTTGATGCAATGCTGTCATTCCTGGAAGTTAATTGCTTTGATTTTATGATTCTCCGTAATATATCACTTGTCTGAACCTTTATAATTTGATGATGGCTATTTGTTTTTGCCACTTTTCGTGTTTTAGAGTTCACCTGTCCTCTTTAGTTGCTTTAACATGTTTAAAATTATTACTTGCTAGCATTGGATATTTTGTAACTTAATTATTTATGTGCATCTATTCTGAATTATAATAAACGGCATACGACTTTTGTTTTTCACTTAATATTATCTGCTGAGTGAGTGTATAAACCTAGATTGTGAGGTAATATTCTGATGATTATGCACCTTAAATGAAGTGAAACATTTTCATCTTTAAGGGCCAGGCCGGGATGGTTTTTTTTTCTTCTTTGGTTTCCTTGCCTAATATTACCATTAGTATATTCCCCTCAAACAAACAAAAAATTTTGGGAGCTTGTAATTTTTATTATTATTTTAGTTTCTTTTTTAACTTCCCTCAAAGATAGTGAACAAGCATGCAAGTGACATTTTGAAGCATGTAAGCGGTATTTATTTTATCTGTCTTAACTGCACTCAAGGGTAGTAAACTATGGTCTAGTAGCATTCTTACATCAGACTGGTCACTTGCCATCTGTAGTTAGCATTCAAAATGCAAAAATTCTGTAGCAGTCATTTGTTAATTGACCATCTGGTTCCAAGTAGCGAATGAACAAAGATGAAAGATGGTTGACGATGGAGAGTTCTTGGTGATCCCAACTCTAGTGAGATGTGCAGCATTTATGCATATTGATGGAAACTTTTCATCCATTGGAAGGATGAGCAGAATATACTTCTATTGGCACCTTGATGTCGAATCCTACATTTTCTTATATTTTTCCTGCTTTTTAGCTTTTCTGCAACAAGCCTCTGGTTGCTCTAGCTAGGGATATTAGTCCAACATTTGGCATTCACGCCATTTAACAGATCTATTGCTTGTTGACTCTAGTTTTGTTTTAAATCATCTTATGTAAACAAAAGTCAACCTGCTAAATTACTTGCAGTATTTGATGTTTGGGATAATTCATGTTCCAAAGCCTAAACACATGTTCTTAAATCATTAATAAAATGATGCATGGCCTTGTGCTAAACACATGTTCTTAAATCATTAATAAAATGATTCTTGGCTCAATATTATCTTTGGGTAGGTAAGGAGTTCCTTGCTTTACAACTTGCTCTCCATTAAATACTTTTCTCCTCTGAAATGACTAGCTTGCTTTGTGGTTTTTGGTTGCGACTGCTACTTGTCTGGCATATATATAGAATGGCATGCTATGCCAGAAGATAGCAATCGCTAAGTGAAGCTGGAATAGGGTGATTTATAGGAAAGTAAATGTTATTAATGAAAATAGGGTCTCCTCTTCCTGACAATCCTTGTGTTGCAGAGGGCATCCCAGGTCAAAATCAATGCAGCCCGTCTCAACGAAGCTTTCTCAGTTGTGAGGCGCGTTCCGATCATAAGAGCTTCACTACCTACTGGTGGCTCGACCCAATGGACCGTGGTGGGTGTTCGGTGAGGTGCATCACTGTTCCACCAACGGAGGTGTTCCAAATTAGTTGTTCCCCTTACTGTTATCCATACAGATACAGTATAGTATTCATGGAAGCGTGGAAACTATCAGTTACCACTAAAAACATAATCATGTAATATAAGCTCATGTTCTGTGTTTCCATGGATCTCATGTGGCTTGTTTTCTCCCTTCTACAGTAATCATCATCTTCCATATGCTCATGGCGGCATCTGTTCGAGGTCAGTAACTAAGTTATTGATGTTTAGTCTAAGCCATAGGATTCATACAGACTGGAAGTAGGCTGCATATATACCAGAATTTTGCTAGTTAATTGCATCTGCACAAAAATGAGATATAGGGATGGTCAGCAAAGCCTCATCACATGCTTCGCTGCTGCTGTGTTTTTTCGTTCTATTTCTTTCTCATCTACAGAGAACTCTTTCCGGTCGTTATCTTTACAGCTTAGATATTTATTAGTTGTACGAGCATGGTATGGTATTTTTTGTCTGCTCTGTATCTGTGATGAGATGGTAGGAATTCAGTGCGCTACTAAAGATAGATTATTTGACTGATTCCATGTAACCCCTCTACATAAATCCAATTAGAAGACTCATCCTTTCTAGTAGATGAGAAAGAGGGCCTTCTTATTCTTTTTCCTAGAGTCAACAACATTTCTTGAGGACTCTCTTTCTTTAATTGGTTGGACTTGTAAGTTGAGGTATACCATATCAACAATCTCTTCATCCGAAACCGATTTGTTCCCAACTTAAAAGAGATGAGCAGTTAGTGTCTATAAATAGAATAAAAGTGGTCTCATTATCATCCAAGTGGTCGTGCCGGAGTGGTTATCGGGCATGACTAGAAATCATGTGGGCTCTGCCCGCGCAGGTTCGAATCCTGCCGACCACGAGTTTTGTTGCTTGCGTCTCCTAATTGATTTGGCATAGTTGTGCTTATCATAATACGTTGGTTGGATAGTATGAAGCAACAAAAAGGTTCCTTTTTCTTCATCGATTTTTGACCTACATATCCTTGTCATGAAGGATTATGAGTTACGTGAATCTTGATGTCATCATGTGTCTTCATCAAGAAGCTCCTCTGATTCCCCAAGGCAACGTTTTTTGCTAAAAAGATTAAATTAATCTTGCATAATAAAATGATTCATCACTAAATAATAGCATCTTTGGTTGTCACCATGTGCTATACATGAGTTAGGAGATGCTTGAGGTGTATCTATCTTATCCAAAGAATCAACAGGAAGCATGTTTGTGCTTACCTGTCTGTATCCTGGCTGAAGCTTGTAGATTGGTTCTACAACTACATTAATGTAGCCAAGTTTGACATTGCTACACAATTAGTATTGAACATCCTATCATTAAGCAGTTGTATAAACAGTATCTGAATGCTAACCTAATCTCATCCGGTTCTGTAAAGATGCATTGAAATGGATACTCCGACAGCAATCAACCACTCCTAATCAAAATGAATGTTCTTCTAGCTTGGCATACAGTCGATCAACCACTCCTAATCTAATAGGTACACCAAAATTGTAGAGATTGAATCCCGCTTGCTTTCTTTTATTTACAATGATAAAGTGAATGATGGGTAGGTATTCACAGAATTCAATGTCTGAACAAATCAATTGAAAAATGCATTATACCGAACCTCAGTGAGGTTGAATATGACACTGGAGGCCCCTAGCTAGCTTCTCATGATGTCCTGTAAACAATTTAAGGAGTCGGAATTAAGCTCATCCTGGATCGTGAACCATCCGCCGCTAAGGATACTTCATAAGCCATCTCACTAACTAAAAGAGAAGTCGCCTCACGGTACCGGTGATTATCTCTGAAGATCGAGGGGAATAAGACCGGTGTGATCTCAGAATCCCATTACCGTGGAGGTAAGGTTGAGTAAGGGAGCCAAAGCACTAGGAGCAAACTTCCTTGCAAAGAGGAAGCATATGGAAGTTGGCACTGAGTTGTACAAACAGAAGGTCCCATTGTTTCTGATGGACTGGATGAATTCCACTGTGATATTTGGAGCACCATATCTAGCTGGATGAGAACCTCCCCTGGACCAATCGACCCAAGTCACACTCCGATTCGCATTCAAAGCCCCATGGAACATGTTCAAATATGTCGGCATGTAGTGCTCGTCAGGGTAGCAAGAGGGCTTGCAATATTTTCGGAAGAGCGGATAATACTTGTGTTCTGCAACAATATTTACCGCCAATTCCCGGTTGAGCTCAAACCACTCAGAGCCTTTCCTCCACTGATACAGCATGATCTTGGGGGCCATGCGCCAGCTATAGCGACCGCGACCTTGTCTGGTGTTCTCATCGTACGACTCGACGAAGCTGTGGGCAGAATTTATGAGGTACTCGTAGACCGTTGGGAAATTATACACTGGAATGCAACTTTCAGAGAGCAGAACAAAGCGCTCATTCGAGAAATCCAACAAAGCATTGGCCAAGAGACGCTTCTCAGCATCTACCAATGTTATTGACCCCCACGATACCTCCTGCAAATAGATGACAAAGCACAAGGATATTAGATGCAAATGAGTAAAAGAAATGCCTTGCCGAAAAGATGTTTCAAGTTGACCACAACTTCTTGATTGGTTTACACAATTCTCATGTTGCTGTTATGCTATTATTTTGTATGTACCCTAAGCTCATTCCTTCCAATTTTTTTTTCCCTTAATCATTTGACACATACAAGAGGATCTGTTCGAGTAAACATAAGCAAATCAATCTGCCTACAGTGGTAATTAGTATATCCATCTTGCCCATATCTACCTTTTTAACATGGTGTATTGATACTCAATTCCCAAAGTGCTTCTCTTGAAGAACATCAAGATGATGGCATTAATCTTCTTGCGAAGAGCAAGCTATCACAATTGGCAGCCATGTGGTTGGCTCTAAAATTAAATTACTCTACAGCACCAAAAGCACTAATATTTTTGTCGCAAACCAACCGTATATAGCATAAGAAAAAATAATTTGCACCATAACACACTAAAACTTAACACCATTGGAATTGGATTTAATATGTGTGCCAGACAAAGACCAGCAATTTCAATGTGATGATCTCATGACCTAAAAACCACCGTAACAACAAAGATCAAGGCTGCTATCTTATGAAATATTCCCTATTCCTAACACAATGACCAATAAGGACGAATTGCGAGAATGAGCAGAGTTTAAGCATCTCTCACCTCGCTCGGGATCTGCCGACCATAGAAAGCAGAAGTCACTGGGACATTGAGCTTGTAATCTGGAAGCGTATGCACGTAAATGGAATACAGCCCTTTGTGGCCTTTGAAGAACCTGTCCCACAGCGGCGCAAAAGGCAAAGGGCCCCTTGTCATGAACAAAAAGGCCACCTTTGGCACCCTCTGAAATGGATACTCGTCCATCTTCGGTACCATTGACGCCCTCCAAAAGAGCTCATCATCCGTCATACTGTGAATCAAATTGGTCGGCTGCGCGAAGCTCTTGAAACTCGGACCCTCCTTGTCACAATTCGCTTCGTACATCGTCCTCGGGAAGAAAAGCTCGGTCTGGGAGTTGAAGTAGCGAGAGTAGTGTGCGCTCACCGACAAGCCCAAGACAATGCCCCCCGTGAATACGACCAGAAACGAGACGAACCTCACCAGTCGTCCGATCGACCGGTCTTTCTGTGGTGACCAGGAGAAGTAGTCCACCTCCTCATGATCTGCCTTGGATTTCAATTTCATCTCGTTCCACATGTTTGCCCCTTCTCACCAGATCAAATATAATGAACGACTCGACCAGCAACGATCGAAGTTGCAGAGTTGCCTGTCAGAAAAGGGAGCTCTTTTGGGGTCAGCTGGAAGATGAAGTCTCGATCCAAGAAACCAAGTCTCCAAACAAGCAACAAAAAATCGGACACGACGACAAGATCTTACAAGAAGAATGCGGCAAATAGAATGAATCAGAGGTAACAACAAGGTGCCGAAGCAGAAGCGCTAGCAAACATCAGCCAGAACCCTAACTCAACTCCAAAACCAACTCCAAACCGACCCCAATCTCCAACAAAATCAAAATTTTCCGTCGATTTCCAGACGAAAACCAAAGAACCTCCCCGGAAAGCCACAAAACCCCACGGAAAGAGGTTGAATCAAGAAACCGGGAGAAAGGAAGCCTTACCTCCAGAATAATCCACGCAATCTCCCCCGGAGCTCTCAGATCGATCGAGCCCGACGAGCGAGGATCCAATCGGAGACCGCGGCAGGATCTTATAAGGGATTCCGACCTCGTCTCTTGACTTCGTCGCTCCCGATCGCCCCAAAGTCTCTCCGCCGGCTTGTCGGACCCGAGTCCTTTTAACACACTGACGAAGCCAAACGGTCGGCGCCCACCAAGGGGCGAGACGCGCTTCTTATGTACCCACGGCTCGCGCCGATTGTTTCATTGGTGGGAGCCCGTAGGGCCCGAAGAAAAGGGCGGTGGGTATTATCGTGGGTGGAAATTGTAACTCAGCTCAGAGAAAGACTAATTCGAGCGCGGATGATGCGGACACGTGACGCGTTGTCGCTTCGAGGAGCAGTAAACGGAGAAAGAACGTCAAGCCAAACGTAACACAAGTAAAGGCTTTACGTTCTATTTCTTTTACGTGTGTTTGAAGGTGGAATCGTTGATCGGTCGTCGTTGGGCCTTCGATAGCTGCCGATCATTCCACGAACCATCTTCTCTCATCAATGTTTCCATGGACTTTACTCGGTTTATATTATCTAAGTGATTAATAATTTAAGTTATAAAATAATTTGTTTTCAGTGTTGAATATATAAACTATCATATCATTCATTTCAACTTATACACCAATGTATCTTTGAGATGTATATTTCTACATCAGGATAAATATTTTAGTGCAAACATCATACAATCTAATTGTTAAAGAATTATATAAGGAAATCGTAAAACGTGATTTGTATATCGATAGCTAATGATCACTTCTAAGGGAGATTTCAAAATGTCATGTGATTTTGCATATTGACGATTGATTATGTTGATGGCATAGCTCCTCTATAAATAATTCACTAGTGCTATGTTGAGTAATGATAATATCCTAAAGTTTTATCGTAGGCTTTGATACCAATTGATAAGACCCTAAAGTCTTATCGTAGACTCTGATACCAATTGATAGAACCTTAAGGTTTTATCGTGGAAGAAATGAGAGAAATGAGATGTTTGCTTCGAGGGGATCGGCCTCCTTGATCACTTTAAGGGAATCGACCTCCTAGGGTTTGTCCACAAATTGAAATAACATTTCATTGATTGATCGATTCCTTAAAGAAAGGACTACATCACTATTTATAGAGTTCTACTTATAGTCCATCAGGACTTAGACTCTTAATAATAATTAAATATTAAATAAACCTATACCCAACTCTAACTGAACTAAAAAGACTCAATAAATAGTTGGACTAAACAGACTCAATAAACATTATTCAAAAGCTCAGAAAAAGGATCCTAACAAGTAACTTACTCAAGAAGTTCCTCAATTCAATTTGATGTTAGTGTCTTTTCCATGCCTTTTGTTCTCCGGATGTTTGTCGATCTTTCTTTGGTTCGAGGATTCGACGTGAGATTTAGCCACAACGGTGTATGTAAGTTTGTTTTCTTATTATTTATTTTCCCCTTTTCTTTGTTACGAGGATTTATTTTCTTATGATCTTCCCATTTATCTTTTTGAATGTGTCCTCCTTTATGCTTAAGATATTAATCAATCTTTCTTTAATTATGGAGACTAACCTAAGATCTTGTTAAAATATATGTATATATATATATATATGTATATATATATATATGTATATATATATATTTCTTCTCTTAGGTTTCCCCTTCTACACTTTATTTTATCGTTTCGTACTATCTCTTCTACTCCTCGACTTTTATGCTTTGCTACTCCTACTCCTACTTCTACTACTCCACCTCCTCTCCTTCCTTCACCTTCTCTCCCTCCTCCTTCCCCACTCCCCTTAATCACACTCTTCCTCCACCTCCCCCTCTCTTTGGTCATTCTCTGCCTCCGTTGTGTCCTCCTTTCTCCAACTCCTTCGTCTTCATCTCCACTCCTTGTATATAATTACTATCTATAAAGGAATTAGATATTTATCTATCTTAAATTCATCATATAATTAGAAAACTTAGTATAATATGTGTTATAATCTGTGTTACAATAATGCTTTAATATAATTGTGAAAGTTCAAGATGACCTGATCGAAATTGGATTGAATTATACTACTAAATGAACTGGATTACACTCATTTCATAGAACCTATTAAAGAACATATCAAATTCGTAACTAATTATCCTAAAATTATAAAACAATCACTAAAATCCTTAAATCATGTTCTAATGGAATTGTGAAAGTTTAAGATCCTTCGATGGAAGTTGATTCATTACATTCAAAAATGAACTGAAAAACACTCTATTCGTGAGTTACAAATAAATGACAAAATATTTGTTATAATTCACATCCCATAAGTCTATAATATTTGCTATTTTAGTATCTATCAGTCAAATAAAATTTTAAAATATGAGTTACAAATAATATTCACTAATTTTTTTTAATCTAATATATGTCGAAATAGTTCAATAATATTAACAATTGTAATAATTATTAAACATTAATTAGTATTAAAAAAACTCATATGATACCTATAATCATGATGAAACATAGATCATGCTTTTACATGAAAAATAAATATTATTTTATAATTTTAAATATATGCATGTGAATAACCAAATAGATAATTAGATTTTTATTTATCACATGTAAAATTTTATCAATATATCATATGAGAAAATTATCAAAGAAAATCATAATTTATATATTTTTAATTACATATGGAATCCTTATATCAAATAAACCCTATTTAATTGGGTTATCTAAATTGAGCTCATAGATTTGGGCTGACCATTCGTCCAATTCGACTCATCAAAACTAAAGTTAATCAAAATTTAATATTTTCCTGAATTCAATCAAAATTTGATTGATCAAATCTAAATCCAATAAATAGTTAAAATATACACCTAATCAAGTTCAATCAAAATATTTGACAAAAATAAATTAAATTAGTTAATTTTATAATTAAGGACATCAATTATAATTTTTTAATTTTTGAAGGGAAAAAATATAATTTTGAATTAAGATATATAATGAAAATTTTAATTTTTGAAGGGCATAATTGAAAAATAAATATGGGATACATATCTAAATTATCCAATTTATGAGGGGTAAAACTATCATTTTAATTCAAAACCCTAGTTGTCACTCCTTTTCTGTGCGAGGTATGACCGCTGCCATGTGTGGGGCGTTGTAGCCACTGTTATCATGTGCAGCAATTGCCTGCGTGCGACCTACAATCTATCGGTCGTGATGGGGTGACTGTCCTCACATAGCCGTCGTGCCCATGCATCGCTGTTGTCACCACGTGCATAGGTAGAACATCTCAGCAGTGATAGGTGTGCCGCTGACCGGGAACTATTGTGTAGCTGTGCACACGCGTTGACTGGTGGCCCCACTATCAGTTGTGCTCGCGTGTCCTACTATCCAGCTGTTGGGAACCACAGCCTTTAACATTTAGTTGACATCATCCATAACTAGCAAGTGTTGTCATAGCGACGTTGCGCAATAGTCACATGCAGTGATATTGTGCAATCATTGTAGTTGCCACAAGCAATGACGTTGCACAACCATCGCAACCACCAAGGGTAGTGGTGCTGTTATAGTCGCCGCACACAGTAGCATTGCACAGTTGCCATAGGCTGTCACACCCCCACAATTCTTGCACTAGGTATGCAATTGCTACTCGCAACTAGGCTAATGACCATTGGAGGTTATTGCCCTCAATAATACGATTGTTGACAGTAAGCTATCAGTAGTGGTCTGTCGATGAAACATGAGGAACTTCGCATCGCTTACAAGCAGGTGATAAGATGAACC